>CM054163.1:26243318-26245818 GCA_028751875.1 Rapana venosa
TGTGTGTGTGTGTGTGTGTGTGTGTGTGTGACTGTGTGTGGATTTGTATGACGAGCACCACTCTAAACCACTTGCCATATCGCGATACAAGCAATTTAACCTGTAAAGGAGAAGTAATTTTCATGCATCCATAATAATCATTCCCTTTTCAGTGAAAAGAGAGGCACTCAACTGTCACAAATAAACTCTCTGCTGACCGAGTTTCTCGCAGGGCCATCTTACTTCGATCAATCATTAACTACCTAAAAATAAAAATCAATAATAATAAATAAATAAAAAAGAATAAAAATAATAATGATACTACAAATAGAAAATGGGGTGGGGAGTTAAAAGCATGTTTCACTTGTTCACCCCACCTCACCTCTACTCCCCCCCCCCCCCCTCTACTCCCCCCCCCCCCTCTACTCCCCCCCCCCCTCCCCCCCCCCCCCCCCTTCAAAAACCCCACCACCTACAAGCAGTGTGTGCGTCAAGTTTTATGCCTTTGATACAGTACCGATTCAGTAACTGTGACTAATGAGAATGTGGAATTTTGCAAGACAAAAAAAAAAAACTGCTTCGGAAGTTTTGATATAATTACTGAAAGTCTAAAACACCTATGCAATATTATATATTTTCACTGTATAACATCTTTCAATGTAATCAAATTGCATACATACATGTATTGTGTGCTTGGATGCTTTCAAATTTTAAAGGTCTAAAAAGCTACATACAATGATACATATATAATGCTAAAGTATCCCGTTTGTTTTTGGGGGGTCTTTTTATTTCATCATCAAACTTTCACATCTTTTCTCTTCCGTGTAACAGCACAATGTTACCAGCTAATTCAACTCCAAAAAAGGACAAACAGAAAAGAACAGAACCCCCCCCCCTCCCCTTTCCCAGAATCCTGCCACAGCATTTGCATCATTAATTTCCACCAAAGCATAATATTAAAGTCGCTGTCAAAGATGCTTCGACACGTTACAGGGTCCCACACAACCCTGCCCCAAAGCAAGAGTGACTGCTCTATCCTTCCACAGCAGTGATGGCATGCATGCACCCATCCACACTAAAAAAAAAAAAAAAAAGTCAAGAGTGGAAAGAGTAGGCTATTGTGGGCAAAATTTAAAAATTGATACAGTACCGATTCAGTAACTGTGACTAATGCATACACACGCATAAAAAAAAATTTTTAATTATTTTTTTTTAATTTAACAAACAAAAAAAAATTTTTTAAAGGTCATCTGAGCGCTTTGATTTGTTGCTTTACAAGATTCAGCGCTATATAAATTCCATACATTATTATTATTACTACAAAGCGAAAAGTCAGGGTCAGAAATGTGCAGTGGTTCGATCCCCTGTATGGGCCCAAAACTCTCCCACCCCCCAATCCATTAGACTACGAGTGGTGGTCTGGGTGCTCTAGTCTTTAAGATAAGACAATAAAACCCGAGGTCCTGTTGTGTTATACAAAATTATTTAGCGCACGAAAAATTCTGTAGAAAAAGCCACTGTGATAGGGAAACAAAAATAATACAGGTGCTGACAGGAAAAGAAGAAAAATATCATGAGCGGCGCTGCTCTTGTGGTGCTCTTGCGCTCTCCCAAGAGAGGGCAGCCCGAATTTCCCACAGAGAAATCTACTGTGACTTAAAAGGGGTATTGATAAATCAATAAATCAATCAATAAATAAATGCAACTCTAGGTACTAATGCCGTAATGGATGGGGGATAAGCTAAGATAAGTGTGGGTTGAAATGGGAATTGAACTTGGGACTTCTCACTCTCTAAACTGGGGGGACAGGATAACCTAGTGGTTAGAATACTGCACTGGCAATCTGACGACCCGGGTTCGATTCCCGTTCAAGGGGATATTTTCCCCTGGAGTTCACATCAGTGCCAACTCCACTCTCCCCAAAAGTCCTTCGGGTGAGACCATAAACCGAGGTTTTTTTAACACACACACACCAACAACAAACCTTCAACTTTTTCACTTAAAAACAATAAATAAAAATTTTCATGCCATAGAAAAAGACTGGATCCAAAACCTTTAAAACCAAGAAACCCATACCAAAACAAAAAAAAACCCACAAAAAAAAAAAACCTCTCCACTGCACTCTGCAATGAATCTGCCAACATATCAAAAATGAACACACTTCCAGCTTGGCTCACTTTAGTTTATTATCTGCACAAATTATGCCGGACTCATTTGGTTCAGTTTCCCCATTCAGAGAAATCATACTCAAAACCAGAGCGAAGAGATAACTCGCGGAGGAGTGAAAGAAGGGGGGAGGGGGAGAGGGATGAAGTGAAGCTGTAGAAAAGCAAAAGAATGCTATGAAACAAAAGAAAAGAAAAAAAAAAACCTGAATCATATTGCGCAATAAATTGCAAGCATCCAATCACCATATAATTCGGCAAATCACTGCGACTCTTTTGTCTTCAGCCATAGAATTTTGTTTTCAGTGCATACACTTGTTAGGCTTTGTTGACACTCACACACACACACCTGAATG
>CM054163.1:26250818-26263318 GCA_028751875.1 Rapana venosa
CCTTTTCTAACTTTCTCCAACCATCTCTCTCTCTGTCTGTCTCTCTCCCCCCCCCCCCCCTCCTCCCTCTCTCTCTCTCTCTCTCTCTCTCTCTCCTCTCACACACACACACACACACACACACACACACACTCACACACTGACAGTCACACACACTCACACACTGATACAGTCACACACAAGCCCGCGCCCACACACACACACATGAACACACACATTTCTTCTTCACACATATATACATGTATACACAAACATATGTATGCATGCACATGCACATGCATGCACACACACACACACACACACACAGAGCAACTAACGTACACCTTCCTCCCTACACAAAAACACTGGAGAGAGGGAAAAAAAATCTCCCTCTCCCTGCAAGTGACTCCATATCTCCCTCAACTCCTCCAGGAGTCGTTGGGGCAATGCACTGTGTTATGTATATATAATGCAAGGTAAACATGTATCAAACAGTTGACAGAAAGCCAGAACCCATCCCCTTCCAGGCAACTGGGTGGCCCTTACTGTTCAGTACGTCCATCTCCTCCAACAGACAGAAGTGTATACACTAGTATACTATACATCTATACAGTACTTACTAATGTAAAGGTTAAAAGGTAAAGGAGTCCCATAACCTATAAGGTCGTAGGGGAGCGAGGCGTCAAGAGACCTCACTTCTCTAGGGGCCAGCATATTGAGGGCGGCGCCCATCTCCTCTCCCTCGCTGCTTTACCTTCCCTGACCCTAAAGAGGGCAGGTACCCATTTACAGCTGGGTGAACTGGGGGAACTGTACTGAAGCCAAGGCGCACAAACGGTCACCCATCCAACTGGCAACCACGCTCGACGCTGCTTAACTTGGATGGGGGGAAGTGAGTGCTCCGACCACTGAGCTATCCCGTCCCTGACTAATGTACTGTAGTATAATTAGAAATTCACAAGCCAAGTCCTGAAAGCTTTTTTATCTTTATCTTTCAAGAGGAAAAAGCAAAAAATCACGAGCAAAGTTATCAATGATTACTTTCTTTAGGCAGTTTCAAGGTTTGGTTTTGTGTTGGTGGTATTTTGTTCCACGTTTTTCATGTTGTTTCTAAACAGCCCAAATGACTATCAGGGGGATCAGGCTGTCTCTCTCTCTCTCTCTCTCTCTCTCTCTCTCTCTCTCTCTCTCTCTCTCTCTCACACACACACACCACATCCCCCTTCCCTTTCTCTCTCTCTCAGAAATGCACACACATAAAAAAGTGACACATGTAATGATGTATACAAATACATCTACCCCCCCCCCCCTCCACCACCACCCCCACTCCAAAACCTTCCCCAATCTCTACAGTGACACACACACACACAACACACACACACACACACACACACACTCTCTCTCTTTCTCATCTAAAACGACTCATAATATCAAATTAATCATCTGGTCTAACTAGTTAACTTCTAAGCAAATGTGAAAAGAGTAAAAAGAATTAAATCTGGAATGACACCTGACTTACTATGCAAAGCTTTAGATGTTTTCTCTCTCTCTCTCTCTCTCTCTCTCTCTCTCTCTCTCTCTCTCTCTCTCTCTTCTCTCTCTCTCCCTGTCTCTCTCTCTCTCTCCTCCTCTCTCTCTCTCTCTCAAAGTCTGTGGAAGTTCAGAGACATAATAACAAAACGAAACCAAGCCTTGGTCCTAATCATGCAAATCGGGTCTGCACTACTCAGCAAACTTATGGCTGACTGGCTGCACAAACAGCAATTCTAGTTCCACCTGTATAGACTTGGCAGGCATGTTCTGAATGCCACTGAAGATGCACAAGGTAGGGGGGGGGGGGGAAGCATGAACATCATAGAAAAGAAGAAAAAAATTTTTTTAAGACTTTCTATGATATATATATGAAACACTTCACTGTAGATCTACTCAGATCAATGTCAAACCTCCCCTGGGAGAAACATGACAAAAAAGGAAGAAGAAGAAGAAGAAAGACTATAGTATAGATCTACTCAGATTTTATTACAGGATTTAAGAACTAACATTCAGCTTTTTTGTTTGGTTGGTTTTTCAATTTTTTTTTTTTTATAAATATTTAACAAACCATCACTACAACAGAAGGAAAATAACTTAATACACTTGATAATGATACAATACAGCTCACCTCCCTTCCTGACTTGAACTTGATTTAGGCCCATGTCTCCATGAATCATAAAAAAGTTGACAGCAGAAGACAAATCAAACTCAAAATATTGCAATTCAAATTGGAAAATGCTGCCGAATGGAAAATGGGGTATGTCACTAAGAAAACTGAACAGCAAGTGGTAAAAACGGTGTCAGTCAATGGAAAATGCAAAGGAAATGTCAGTCAATGGAAAATGCAGATGAAATGTCAATCAACAGAAATTCCACAGGAAATGTCAAAAAATAAAAGGGAAATGTCAATGGAAAATCCAAGGGAAATGACAAGGGAAAATCCGAGGGAAATGTCAAGGGGAAATCCAAGGGAAATGGCAGTCAATGGGAAATCCAAGGGAAATGGCAGTCAATGGAAAATCCAAGGGAAATCCAAGGGAAATGGCAGTCAATGGAAAATCCAAGGGGAAATCCAAGGGAAATGCCAGTCAATGGAAAATCCAAGGGAAATGTCAAGGGAAAATCCAAGGGAAATGTCTGTCACAGGAAAATCCAAGGGGAATGTATGTCAAGGGAAAATCTGAGGGAAATGACACTGGAAAATCCAAGGGAAATGTCAAGGGGAAATCCAAGGGAAATGTCAGTCAATGGAAAATCCACAGGAAATGTCAGTTGATGGCAAATGCAAAGGAAATGTCAGTCAGTGGAAAATGCAACGGAAATGTCAGTCAATGAAAAATGCAGGGGAGATGTCAGTCCGTCGAAAATCCAAGGGAAATGTCAGTCAATGGAGAATCTAAGGGACATATCAATAAATGAAAAATGCAGAAATGTCAGTCAGTCAAAAATCCAAGGAACAATGCAAGTTAATGGAAAATCCAAGGAAAATGTCGGTCAACAAAAAATGTAAAGGAAATGTCAGTCGGTGAAAGGGAAATGTCAGTCAATGGAAAATGTAAACGAAATGTCAGTCAATGGAAAATGCAAAGAAAATGACAGTCAATGGAAAATCCCTGGGAAACGTCAGTCAACAAAAAAAGCAAAGGAAATGTCAGTCATTGGAAATTCCATGGGAAATGTCAGTAAATCAAAAAATGCAAAGGAAATGTCAGTCAATGGAAAATGCAAAGGAATTGTCAATGGAAAATGCAAAGGAAATGTCAGTCAGTGGAAAATCCAAGGAAAATGAGTCATTGGAAAATCCAAGGAAAATGTCAGTCAATGGAAATTGCAAAGGAAATGTCAGTCAATGGAAAATTCAAAGAAGACAGTCTTGAAAACAGAAAATAAATGGGAAATGTAAGTCACAAGGAAAATCAAGTGGAAAATATTGCCAATCAATGGAAAATCCAATAGAAAACTTATCACTCAATGGAAAAATCAAACAAATTATAAATTATATAATGTTGGGCAACTAAAAACCAAGCCGAAAATACTCTTAGTCAATGGCAAACCAAATACTTAATAGACAGCGTTATCACTAATATCAGTGAATGGAAGTTCACATGAAATATCAAATGGAAAATTGTCAGTATGAGTATGCCTCAACTGAAATGAAATTAATCAAATGGAAAAGATTGATGGAAAAAGCAAATAAAAAGCTTTTCTAGACAGAGGAAAATTAAACAGGAGAATGCAGCCAGTCAATGAAAAAAAACCAAGCTGAAAAATGTCATCAATGGTATGCAATGGAAAATCAAGGATAATGTCCGCCGAGGAAAAATAAAACAAAAAATGTCATCAGTTCAGACAGCCACACAAAAACTGTTGTCAACCAATGAAAAATCAAAATATGTCCAGCCATTTCATCTTTAGAAATAGAAGAAAATCAAATGGGAAAGACCATCAATGGGAAAAAATCAAATGGAAAATGCTGTCAGTCAAATTTTTTTTTTAAATCCAATAGAAAATCAAATGGGAGATGTCACGCAAATGATTATCTATTCAAATGGAAAATGTCAATGATAGGGCTTGGAAAAAACAAACGCAAAAACACTGTCAATAAAATAACAAACAATACAATATACACCGTCAGTCAGCAGAAAATCAAATGGAAACTGATTCATCACTCGGTCAATGGATAAATCAAACAGAAAATGTAACCCCTCAAAAGTGAGACCCAGTGGAAGACTAAATGGACAATGTCTTTGTCCACATGGGAAAGCAAAATGGAAAAAAACTGTCAGCTAATAGAAAGATTCCTGACGAATGTTATCACTTAATTGACTTATCAGTCAATGAAAAATGTCAGTAAATGAAAAATCAATTGGAAATGTCACTTGTTGGTCAATGGAAAACCTAAGAAAAATGTCAGTGAGCAGAAAATCAAATGAAAAAACACTGACTTGTCAATCCATCAAAAAATAAAAAATGAACTTTTTTTTTTTTTAATGAAAATTGATGTTTGTCAGAGGAACGTTGGGAAATGTAATCACAGGAAAATCAGAAATTTTTTTTTTTTTAATTGATCAACAGAAATGAAAAAAAATTCAATGAAAAATTACATGGAAAAAGTTGTCAGGCTGGGTAAGATGAAATGGACAGGCTGGCTATCAATGGGTTTGGTTTTTTTTCCAAATCAATGAAAAAACTTAGTCAATGAAAGTTTATGTCAGAAAATTGGGGGGGGGGGTGGGGGGGGGGCAAATTTTTTTTTTAATTGTCCTACAATGAAAACTTATTAAATGGAAAAGGACTGTATATAACTAAACAAAAATCCACTGGAAAATGTTAAAATCAGACACAACTGGAAAACTGCTGGTCAAAGGAATACTATATAATCAACCAATCTGAGTGGGGGAGAGTAACTTCACCAATTTACATTATTATTTATATACATGCTCTCAGTCTCAGTCAGTGGAACTTGGTCAAACAGAAAATGACCAGGTCATAATATTATCATATGAAAGGTGAAGTGAATATAGGAAAGGCTTGCCTGCCCATTATATTGAGTGAAACAAGACTGCAGCCAAGTCCGCAAGCTCGCTGTAATCATGTAAATTGTCCTAAGCTCAGTGATAAATTTGCTAGGAAACCAAACCTAAGCACACACCAGCAGCCTGCTTTCCTTTACTATGCTACAGATACAGCTTTCCCATCAGCTGAAAATTATGTCATGGACGTGAGACTTCAAACTCCCTCCACTGGAGGCTGAATTTGTCATGTAACTTTCATGGAGTCTCCTAAAAGATTGAGGCAACTGATCTCTGTAGTAACTTTCAGCGACACTTTTCAACACCAACGTAAAAATCACACACAAACAAGAACAGTGTCCCTTGCAAGCCCATTATTTGCAACAATGCATGCATGTATATGTGCACACACACACACACACGTGCACGCACACACACACACATGCACATGTGCATTAAAGAGTGGACCAAAACACTAACACACTAACTAAGAAGATGGAATAGAAGCACTATGTCCAGTGTTTGATAGTAACTTACTGCAAAACAATTTTAAACGATTGCTGAAGCAATCTATCTGCTACTACTAGACCTACACAGATTGCAAACAAAAATCAGCCTTTTCTGTAAAGTATTATATATGTATGTGTAATATTTAGCCCCTCTGTGTGTGTGTGTGAGTATGTGTGCGTGTGCGTGCGTACATGTGTGTGTGGTGTGTATGAGAGAGTGTGTGTGTGAATCAGTGTGAAAAAATCAGGGGAGGGGGTGAATCAGTGAGTAAATCTGTCAGTGTGTGTGTGTGTGTGTGCACGCATTTGTGTGTGTAACTGACTGCATGCTTGTGTGGGTGTGAGTAAATGGGGGGGGGGGGGGTGGGGGGGGGGGGGGGGGGGGGGGTGGAGTTGTGTGTGTGTGTGGTGTCTGAGTGTGTGTGAGTGCATGCGTTTGTGTGTGTGTGTGTGGTGAGTGTTGAGTGATTTGATCTGCATGGTGTGTGCATGTGTGTGTGAATCGTGTGTGAGTAAATCCCATGTGTGTGTGTAAATCAATTTGATTGTGTGTGTGTGTGTGTGTGTGTGTGTGTGTGTGTGTGTGTGTGTGTGTGTGTGTGTGTGTGTGTGTGTAAATCAGTTATAGTGTGTGTGTAATCAGTATATCATATGTGTGTGTGTGAATCAATGCGTGTGTGTACAACACGGTGTGTGTCTCTGTATGTGTGTGTGTCTGTAGTTGTGTGTGTGTGAGTGTGTGTGTGTGTGTGAGTGTAGTTGTGTTTGTGTGTGTGTGTTGTTTGTCTATCTGTCTGTCTGTCTGTCTGTCTGTCTGTGTACATACTGTATACATGCACGAGTGTCATGTATCCATATACATTACATGTGTACATGCAGGGGCAAGCATGTGTGTGACACACAGAGAGAGTACACTACCACTCTTCCAAACCAAACGTGCATGAAATGTAATCCATCATGCTTTCTACACTAAACAATTACACGACTCAAGTCAGTCTAGTGTCTCAGAGATATTCTAAATCCAAGCAATATTTTAAAACATGATGGCATGGTCCCCACGGTCACATACAATGTCTTCTTTTTTTTAATGATAGCCTACTTGAGAATAGGAAGACAGACAGAACACTTGGTAGGTTCCATAAGTGATATGTACAGCATTAAAACCTGGCTATAGCACACTGTAAGCCCATCATGTCCCCCAACACAGTGAAGTAGTACAATGATGCTAGATTGCTTCAGACCACAAGAAAACTCTAGTACCAAAGAGTGAGAAATTCAGAGCGAGCACTGTTCCCCCTTACAGAACTTTTGTCTTGAAGCAGACTCTCCAACACACTTTCATTATTATTAATTTTGGCTGAACAAGAAAACATCAAACAAACCAAAAAAAAAGGGTAATCTTAAACAATCAGTAGTACTTATTAATAAAGGACTACTAGTAAGGATGAAAAGAGAGTGAGTTGGCAGTGTATTATTGAAAGTGGCTGTCGAAACAAAAATTCTTCAGGAGAAAGGGGGGCTATTTTGGAATTATTGCTCTGCAAGAGATCTGTTCAAATTTATGACTTGATGACCTCAAACTGCAGCATGAATAAATATAGCTCTGAAAACTGTGCATGTGCTGCATACACCCAGCATGTGCTGTATCATACACTTGTGTCATGAAAGGTGCCCAATCAACGATACTGACACTGCATTACACTTTGGGTATTCATATATATACTAAAAAAAAGTCTAAACACTACTTCAGTTCATGGGAGTTAAAACATTCCTGGCTATAGCACACTGTAAGCCCATCATGTCCCCCAACACAGTAAAGTAGTACAATGATGCTAGATTGCTACAATATATCAAGAGCTAAAAATTGTGCAAAATTTATACATTAATTCATTTTTCTTCTTTTTTTTTTTTCTTAAACAGGGCATGGGGAAGAGAAGAAGGGGGTAAAAAACAACCCACACACACACATACAACTAGCACTTCTGGTACAAGTGTTTACAGGTGAAACCTCAGCATGAGCTGAAAACTGCTGTGAGCATAACATACAGTACTCCCACGGTCATAAACTAAAGGGGTTTTAAAACCTTCTTGGGTCTTGTGACTATACAAATCCTGGACTGGCCCACAGGCAACCAACCACCACCGGTTTTATTCAAAAAGCAAGCGCCCAAGTAAAGCCAGGCCATGGGAGTAGTTAACCTTAATGATGTGTCATGTGGCCCCTGGCTGGCTATACACTGAAAGCTGTAGAGGGAAAGACTTGGCACACAACAACTCCCCTTCACGAAGCAGCAACCACTACTACTAGACCGTAATTATAGCCTGACACGATGTTGGCCGCTCGCCAACACACACACACACACACACTCTCTCTCTCTCTCTCTTCTCTCTCTTCCCCACCACCCACCCACCAGCTAACTCCCACCACCAGCTCAAGTGCTTATGCATAGCAGAGATCCCCCTCTCTCTCTCTCTCTCTCTCTCTCTTCTTCATAATGACCTGGCAACGTTCCCACCATATACATCAAAAGCTTGCTAAGCTAGGCCCCTATAGTGGAAGGAGAAGAGTAGTGTGTGTGTGTGTGTGTGTGGTGGGGGGTGGGGGGTGGGGGGTGTTATGTGTTACAAAGGAACGAGGAGGAGGAGGGGGTACAGAGAGACAGGAGGAGGGGGGGGGGGGAGTGTAAAACAGTTTACGTAAGCTCTCTTCCCTCTTACTGTCGCCCTCTGAAATACCGCTCACGTTTTCATTCCCACAGTGAAAACGCTGTCTGTGAAAATCCGCCATAGCCTAAGGCTTTGCCCTACCTCTCCATGACTGCAAAGAGCTAATAAATATAGCCTCATGTAGAGTTTGGGAGGCACCGTGGTCGAGTGGTTTAGGCGGTCAACTCGTGATCCAGAGGTCGCGGGTTCGATCCCCGCTCGGCTCGGTGTTGTGTCCTTGGGAAAGACACTTTACTCCTATTTTCCTCACTCCACCCAGGTGTACAAGTGGGTACCAGCTCTGCTGGGGAAGTATCTGGCGACAGACTAGCGTCCTGTCACAGGGGTGGTGAAAAACCATCAGTTGGCTTAACGCTACAGAAACCGGGATAAGCTCCGGCTCTATGGGCCTTCTGGCTCGAAAGAACATACTACATGTAGAGTTTGTCACCTGTCAACACTTGTACCAAGAGTTAAAAGGGGGGGGGGGGGGGGAGGGAGGCTTTCCTTCTCCCCTCCCCCTCCCTTTTGTTTTTGTTAAATCAGAAAAGAAAATTTGCATTTAATATATAGGCCTACAAGATGATATCAAATTCTATGCTTATGTTCAGCACACGAGACAGTGGGAATGAAAAACAAGCTCTGCCATTCTTCCATTACTGTGAGATCTAGATATACCTAAAATCATTTCAGAGTCAAAATCTATAACATCTTATGCACAGCAGTGTCCTACTCCACTCCCCTCCCCCCCCCCCCCCCCTGTGTCCTAGTCAAACCTAGAAGTGTCAGGCAATGGTATGATCTGATACCAGCGATCTGTATTAATTCATGGAGAGATGCAACAAACAGAAGAAGAGAGAAAGAAAAAGAGAAAGACACAAATGGAAAAGGAAAAAGGAAAAACAAAAAACAACCAAAACCAAAAAAACTCATAATTACTAATCTATACTACAAAAGGAAAATACTTTCTAAACTCAATTCTACTCCAGACAATCAATTCTACTCCAGACAATTATTAACATATTTTCGATATAAACTAACAATGCTTTTTTTTATACTCTTGTTACCATAAATTTAATTCCTAATATAAAAAAAAGCAAGTGAGAAGACAAATGCTACAAAGTGGTGTCAAAAGAGACATGATGGTGTCACCACCGCTCAGGGATGAAGTGTATGACAGACGCCTGCATAGCTTTTGTAACAAAAAGGCCTTGTGTTAGGCCTAGCTCACAAAGAAATGGATTATCAACTTACTTCACGACTGCAAATGTATTATATCATCATCTTGTCATATACTGAAAAATTCATTGCAACCCTCAGGAAACCAGGTGTGGGTTTGGAGGTTTTTTTTCCTATAATGTAAGAAAAGAAAAAAAGAAAAAAAAGTTGAAAAACGGCTGAACACTTCAATTAAAACAACAAAATCTTTCAAATGTCTAGACCGTTCCAAAGAGCTAACAAATTTCCACATTATGGCACACTGGGATCTCTAAGGTTCAGAAATTATGTTTCACTTTGATCCAAAAGTTGGCAAAGGTACAAGATCAGGCAGGTCAGATTAACACATAAGAGTTAAAAACAAGTGTTTCATCAAAATACCCAAACGCCAGTGAGCTATTTTCAACAGTTGTAGCCTAAGAGAAGGCCAAAGATAAGGATCAGATGAGCTGTAAGTGTAATGCTTGGGAGAGATAATTCCATTCAGCGACCAACTTCTTCATGAATATGACATTGAAAGCAGCAACTGCTGAAATCTTATCATTTTATATGTAGGGTTTGCGGATTCTTTTCCTGTTTAGCTTCAAATATATAACGCCATAGTGTGTGAGTGTGTGTGTGTGTGTGTGTGTGTGTGTGTGTGTGTGTGTGTGTGTGGTTGGTTCGTTGGTTTGGTTGGGTTTGGTTGGTTGTGTGTTTGTGTGTGTGTGTGTGTGTGTGTTGTGTGTGTGCGTGCGTGTTGTGTGTGTCCCAAGGGGGTTTTGGTTGCCGAGTACATTTGCGTCTAAATGACTGGATGAATCTCCAAAACTACATTACAAGAGATCCCTTTTGAACTGGAGATGGAAAATTGATGGAACCTGTCCCTAAATTTATATCAGTACTAACTGCATTCATGTTTCAAAACATCTACTAAGCCTACTATTTCAAACTCAACAAAATCTATGACGACTAGTAAAAGACTAAATCGGCGACCAAATGTCTGGCCAGTCCACAAGACACTGGAAGAAATCCATTCATTCCTCAGCAAGTTTCCACACAAGATGCACAGCACATACACAACCAGGCGTATATATAACATACATGACCCACACACAAAACAAAACGCACGGCACAGAGATACAGAGTCAACAGACAACCAAAAGTGAAATCAAAATAAAAAAACACAGATTTATCAAAAATCAAGTGATGATAAGCATGGTCTGTCTCAAGCAACAGTAACAGTACAGGTTTGTTCAGAAAGGAGATCAAGAATGATGTGGAGCCCGAACTTGATGAAGTGATCGAGAGCTAGAGCTGAGCTGAGCAGACGGTGAAAATAAGTGGACAGGGTGTTGGGGAGGGGGGAGGTCAGAGAGAAAAAAACAAACACACACAACGTATTACTACCAACCCACCCTTTGGTCACCTCCACTCCACTCTTGTCCCTTCATGACCGTTGTGTGCCGACTCCCCACCTCTTCAAGGTATCCTTAAAAGTTTCCCCGATGCCTTTCATCTTTAATCCAACGGCCATTACCCACATAAAAAATACATCCAAGGTCAGGCAAACTCCGCCAGTAAATCCAAAAGGAAGAGATAAATCCAGTGTCTGTTAATCCGCTCGCTTGCACCATGGCAGACCAAGAACAGATAAAGACTTACCGCGAAGCATGGCGACTTTCCTTTAGCCACCACCAACTGTCGACACGGAATAATACTCCAAGTGCTCACCACGGGTTTGCGCTTTTTTTTTTTTCTCTCCGTTTTTTTGTTTCACCAGGACGTAGTGGAAAAAGTTGTACTTCAAACTTGATAATCCACAGAGTCAGCATTTTCTGGCTTGGCCGAGGTATACTCCATTATCAAGGCTGTGAAAAGGGGGCTGGAAAGTCAAAGCGAGGCCACCGGTATTACTCCAATATAATCCAAAAGGGGGTTGGTATTACTCCAGAGTATTCCAAACTGGTAATCCACAGAGTCGGCACAAAAAAAAAAAAAAAAGGCTGCAATGTAATCCACGAGCAGAAGAAAGCTGTAGAGGAATGTGCAGGCAGAGTGAACTCAAAGGCTGTAATCCAAAGAATAAACAACAAAAACAATCATCCTGTGGGTTAACTTTTAGCTAGAAGAAGAAGAGAAGAAGCAGAAGCAGCCTGGGATCTCTCAAGCTGTAGGGTTATTCACAAGAGCAATCCCAGTGACGAAAAGTGCACAACAAGAAAACAAAAAAAAGTAATCAACTCCACAAGGCTCCCTCTGCTCTGCCTCAATACCAGTATATCAAGTTCTGGCATTCTGAAAGGGCAAGAGGAAGTGAAATTAGGGGACAGCCACAACGTACCCAATCAATACACACCAACACAATGTACACTTAGGTATAGTATACATACATACATACATACATACATACATGTAGTACTAGTACACACACGGATGTAGGCAAGTCTACACTGACACTACACAGTCAGCACAAAATCAAAAACAAATCAAGCCTGCAGAACCTCATCACTCACTGCAGTCACAACAACCTCACACTTTACAAACAATATCAAAACTATAACACAATTGTAAGCCGAGTTGACATGTCAAAAAGTAACACCAAATAGCGATACTTCTTTTTAAAAAAAAAAAATCAAAAAAAAAAACATCAGAGGAAAAGCGAGAACGAACACTGCACAAAAAGTATTTGAAAAGGTCAACCCTCGTTCTAAAATACTGGGTGACAATGCAAGTCTTCCAAGTCATAACAACAGCAGTACACACGCATGTACCGTCGGACCTGACGAGTCTGCCACCATAGCGACTAGTACTCTACGCTGAAATGAAATCGCGCCACAACAAGAGGGAGCAAACAGAAAACACTTCTTCAAAAGCAGTAATAAACCCCCATACTTTGTACATTTCCCACATCTAACGCTGCAACACAGAGACAGACCTCATATCTCTTTCTTTTTTTTTCTTCCTTTTTTTTGTTTGTTTTCCTCATCAACCCCTGTTATACTTCTTTTAACAGTTCACATTCAAATAAGATGGGAAAAGACTTTGTTTTCATGAGGAAGTT
>CM054163.1:26265818-26328318 GCA_028751875.1 Rapana venosa
AGACCGTAGGTGACAGGGCTGTACTCTACATTTCCTATCATCATAATAATATATGCTGGCGTCAACCAGGCCCTGAGAGACGCACACCTGCAGTGCTGGTCAGGTAATTTGAGCAACACTGTCAACACTGCATCCGAAACGCGACTGAAGCTCGACTGTGTGGCCTCAGTCTTCCCAATGAACGCACAGCACACTCACTCTGGGTAGGAGCAAGCCAGAGTCTGAAAAATCTCTAGTACGAACAAGTATTACAGGATTCAAACTCACCACCATCCTGTGCATAACTCAAAAGTACTAACACCACAGGCAGCTGGTAGCAAAGCACTTCTTAGTACGTTTTTCTTTGAAAGTGTACGGGCTCCACAAGCCTGATTCTAATCTTGCACAAACCACGACTTTAATTTTCTCCCTACCTGTCCAAGCTCAGCAAAACCTTAATTCTACACCTGTGCAAGGCTTCACCCAATTCAGGCAAGAAAATAGAGAATATCACAGGATTTTTATTTTCCCTTTAGAAGTCAACTTTTAATTTTTTTTTTTTTTAATTCAAAGCACTCACATATATTTTTTAAACACACCTAAATTTCTATTAGAGAATGGTTTCGAACAACAGTTGGAGTAAGGCAGGGCTGTCTACTCTCACCCACCCTTTTCAACATCTTCCTTGAGAGAATCATGGCTGATGCACTGGAACATCATGAAGGATCAGTCAGCATTGGTGGCAGAACGATCACAAACCTCCGCTTCGCAGATGACATTGATGGAATAGCAGGATCAGAAAAAGAGCTTGCCAGCCTAACAGAACACTTGGATAAGGCCTCCAAAACATACGGCATGGAAATCAGTGCAGAGAAGACCAAACTGATGACTAATAACACCAACGGCATTAGCACTGATATCAGGGTTAATGACCAGAAGCTGGAAACAGTTCAAAGCTTCAAGTACCTGGGAGCCATTGTATCCGACCAGGGATCCAAGCCAGAAGTAGTATGCAGGACTGCACAGACAATAACAGCTTTGTCAAAACTAAACACCATCTGGAGAGATAAGAATATCTCACTTATCTCCAAGATCAGACTAATGCGCTCCCTTGTCATATCCATATTTCTGTATGCCTGTGAATCATGGACCCTGACTGCAGATTTGGAGAGAAGAGTACAGGCAGTGGAGATGAGATGCTGTCGGAGACTCCTTGGCATCTCCTACAAAGACCACATAAGCAACGAAAGCGTGCATAACAGAATCCAGCAAACCATTGGACCCTATGAGAACCTTCTAACGATCGTGAAAAAAGCGTAAACTTAAGTGGTATGGGCATGTCACAAGATCCCAAGGAATTACAAAGACAGTTTTGCAAGGCACTGTCCAAGGAGGAAGAAGAAGAGGCAGACCAAGGAAAAGCTGGGAGGATAACATCAGTGAATGGACAGGCCTAGAACTCAACAAAACCCTGAGAAAGGCAGAACAGAGAGAAGAATGGAGGGAACTGGTTGCTGAGTCTTTGAGGGTGCCCCCACGGTCGTCAGACTACGGGACAGATAGATAGATAGATAGAAATTTCTATGGCAATCAAAACGAAAAATTAGGATTTTTAAAAAATTGATGGGACGTATAAAAAGTATTTTGGGGGTTTGTTGGGTTTTTTTGGGGGAGGGAGGTGTTCTGGTTTTTTGTTTGCTCTTTTGAGGAGGGTTTTGGGAAGATTCTTATTTTGTGTGGTTATGTTTTGGAGTTTGAAGGGGGGGGGAGGGAGGTTGTTGGATATTTTTTGTAGGGGGAGGGGACAGGGAAGTAGACTTAGAAATGTGTGGGTTTTTTCCTTTCTTTTGGTTTGGTTTCCTTACAAGGGAAGAGAGGAAGGGTAGACGCACGTCTCAAGGTACACAATACAAATGCTGTTCTTCCGCTTTTGCTTTGACATCTGTAAGAAAAGCAGCACACAAACACACACACACACACGTACAAAAAAGAGATGCTGACAAAGGCAAACGTAACCAAAATAATCACCAGTCACAGCACGAGCTCGAGGCTCTCTATTCATATATAAACACACAATACCCCAACAAAGCTGGAAAATACCAACTCCGCGGTCCCCCCCCCCCCCCCCCCCCCCTGCACTGGGCAGCAGAGAGCAACTTACCCTGCAGTCCATGATCCATGGGCCGCACCACTACCACTGCTGCTTCCCGTGCGGCTCACAGCAGAAGCAGGGGCGCCCGAGGCATAGCTGTTGGTCCCGGCGGCCACACTCCCACTGCCGCGCGAGGCATCCCCCCCTTTGGACGATAGCGCTTCCCAGTACTCGAGCCGCAGCACGTTACCGTCTATAGTGTGCTTGCCGCCGTGGGCCTTGACGGCCGAGCGAATGTCCATGAAGGCCACGGTGGCCATAAGGGTACTCTCATTGTCCTTGCCACTCTGCAGTTTGACACTCTGAATCTTTCCATACCTGCACACATGCACAGCAGACATACCATCGTTAGTTTTTGTTTGTTTGTTTGGGGGGGGGGGGGGGGGTTCCCAGCGCGGAAAAGGTCCTGGGTATATATATATATATATATATATATATATATATATATATATATATATGGGTCACTTGAAACCTGTGCAGAAGAGGGGTGTCCAAGGAACTCAGGAACATATATTGGGAACAGGAGGCAGCCATTAGAGTCGACAATCACATCAGTCAATATAGACCAATCTGCAAGGGTGTGAGGCAGGGCTGCGTGTTCTCGCCTGATGTATTTAATGTATATAGTGAAATATTTCTACGAAATATTGAGAATCACGAGGGAATTAGTGTAGGTGGCCACAACATCAACAACCTGAGATATGCAGATGACACAGTCCTTATCGCCGACTCTGAAGAAAAACTGCAAAAGATTTTAACAACAGTAACAGACGAAAGCGAAAAGAAAGGATTACAGCTCAATGCAAAGAAGACAGAATGCATGGTGATCTCGAAAAAAGCTGTTATACCACAATGCAACATAGCCAGTAAAGGAGAGAGAATCAGACAAGTAAACACCTTTAAATACCTTGGTTGTACTATCACCCCCGACGGCAAGTGTGACACAGAAATCAAGAAGAGAATCCGTCAATCTAAGGCAACTTTTAACAACATGAAATGCATTTTTACCAACAGTAAGATAAGCCTCAAGACAAAGATCCATGTTTTGAGAGCCTACGTATGGTCCATTCTTCTGTACGGATGCGAGTGCTGGACCCTAGCCAAAGACACAGAATAGCGACTAGAAGCAGTGGAAATGTGGTTCATCCAGAGAATCATGAAAATCTCATGGACAGAAAGAAAAACTAATGCAGAAGTAATGGAAATGGCTGGATACAAGAAATCCCTTCTCAACACCATCAGAGAAAAATTTTCGGCCATATAATCAGGGCTGACAGACTACTAAGACTAGAGAAACTGTTATGGAGTGGCAAAATCTGTGGAAACAAGAGCAGAGGAAGACAACACACAAAATTCAAGACAGCTTAAACAAATTCACAAGGAATAAGGGCACCAACAATGAGCTCATGAGAGGGACCAAGAACAGGGAAGAATGGAGAGCCATGATGTGGATGTCTGCAGGACCAGACCGACACTTGGAGAAGAAGAAGAACTTTGCATGTTTAATCAAAAGTGGTACAACTATCAACACAATCAAACACAATGTGCTACAACAAGCCATTATATCCTAAAACTGATTTGTTTGTTAAAAAATCCACTGCTCACGATCTCCATTTTGTTACATCACCATTGAAGCAGTTTGCATTTCCACAAATTCTGACTTCAGTCACCAATTAGCCGACAACTGCACTGGAACTTAAAGATGATTGAAAATGCAAACCATTATATTACATTATATACCTTACTTTGGATTCTAACACGCAACTTTTTTAATTTTTAAAAAAAAAGCGTCCGCGGGTAACTGATGGTGTCGCACTCGTAACCTGCTGTGTGCAACAAAACTTCAAGTCTAATCTTAGCATGAGTGACCTACTTTCCATCTCATCTCAAAATAAAAGTTATTTTCATGAGTTATGGATGTTGATCAGACTTGTAAGTCGGCAAGTTTTTATAATACACTCGTTTCCAGAAAAATGACGTCAGAGGTGTCGCAAAAAATGCGTTACGCCCAGCAAAATCAAAAGGATTTTTTTCTCTCAAAACCTATCACTGGTGCTCTGTAGCGGAAGAATACAAGGGTATTCCATGTATGACGTCATTTTCTATTTTTGGACGAGACCATGCGTTGATTGGTTGAAATGTGTATGGTGTCGCGATTCAATTTCTGGGACGGAATGTTCAACTGACCGGGATTTTCTGCAGAATATCGAGCCACATTGAAACTGGTGAGTATTGCAACTACTTTTTAATCGTTAATATGAATTGTAAATGGCGTATGAGTAGAAATAAAGTAAATTTAAAGCAAATTATGGGGGGGGGGTTCATGGAATACAGGGAAAACACCCAGGGCCCAGTCATCTGAAAATCAGACCAGTCGTCATTGTTAAATATTTATCGCGATTTGTCACTTGAAAGTGTTTATATTTTGAAGTGTTGTGATCGATTAATGTTTGTGTTTAAAGTGAAGAACGAAAAATGCTTAGGTTTTAATTATAACTTGGGAATGCATTTAACTGCGACACAAAGTGAAAGTTGTTGCATTAGGCTCCGACGATTAGACTGATTGTTCTTTTTGTATTTCCTTAATATTTACATTTCTGTTGCACTTATAAATTGAAAACGTTTATATATTGAATGTTTTGATCGATAAGTGGTTTTGAGTTAAACGATTCACCCGAAAAACCCTACTACCACTTCAAAAACATGTGGATTGACTTGGGTGTAACCTCAACACCAAGAGAATGGTTGTAGAATTACAATGGGACGCCAGAAATAGACAATTGCTTAGAATTTTTAATACATTTGGAAGTTTATTGTAGAATTAATGAATAATTACAGGTTTGTAATAGAATCAATATGAGTTATATTTTGTTTGTTACTGCTTTTTGGTAGGAGCATTTTGTTTATATGCATTTTGGAAAAAAAATATATACATGATGCCACAGCGTGCAGACGTGACTATCTGTACAGTGTAGCAATCAGCTCAAACATACAATGTTGTCACCGTCATCAGTCTGGTTATCATTTTTGTCTACATACTTGATACGATCCATCTTTCAACATTTGCTTCCACAACAACAAAAAACAGGACTGTTGCTTTCCGTGGAACTCTGGGCAAGAGCGGAACACTAGTTAGCAGGTTCATTTAAAAGACTGCCTTTAGAGAGCATGTTTTTCAATGTTACTCTGGGTGTGGTACACTAAATCACTTTGCAACTAACAAGCTATGGCTCTGTGCTTGTACTGGCCAAATGCATAGTTTCATGTAAAAACCATTCTGTGTAAAATGTTATAGTTGTGGCATTTCACTTGCGATGTTGCATTTAAAGTAAAATTGAACTATGTCTTTTCTTTACTTCATATCAGTATTCTCTCAATCTCAAATCTGATGATAAAAAAAAACAATGCATTTTTCCTAAAACCAGCTTCAAATCCTTTAGCCATAAATCTTTCCACCACCAAATTCCTGTTAACTTTTCAAGCAGAAGAGACAACTGATTTATTTGCTCCACGCAAGCTGTAAATCTAACCTCTCAACCTTGAACAAAATTGCTTTGAACTGCTCATGAACAGAATTGTGAAATTGCAGGATAATGTTGGTGCCCATATTTTTAACATCTGATGTGTTCTGGACTTTTATTACTGGGGGTATTGTGACATTCAAAATTACTTTACAATTTTATCCTTAGATCAGAATTTTCCAATAACCACAATGATATACGTGTGTGTGTGTGTTTGTGTGTTGTGTGTGTGTGTGTGTGAAGTACTCATGAGCAGAGCAGAATGATTCAGTCACAATCAACATTTTAAGAATAATTCGATCTTAACATTTTAAGGAATGTTTTGTTGATAATCATAATTCCCATCTTCCACCAAACACTGGCTCTACACACACACATACACACATGGCTACACACACCTATCCATCATAAATATAAAATGAATTTGGCAGCAAAGGGGTGTATGAAATTTTCATTTGGGTTTGGATTTTTTGGTTGGGGTTTTGTTTTTTTTTTTTTTGGGGGGGGGGGGGGGGGGGGGGGGGGAGGTAGTCATTCCTTGGCAAGAACTCAGATTCACCAATGAACTTTTTATGAAGCTCAGATTTTTCCATACAATGTGATCCTTTTAGCCCACCATTATAAATTAAGGTAACCAATCCAATCCTGATGTTTATAGCCCTGCCGACCACAGAGGCCATATCAGGGCTGTCACCTTGTCAAATTTTAAATCTCAGATTTAAAATGTGCAAATATATACAGATTAAAACAGGGCAATAAACCAACTTTACTGTCGTTCCTTGTATCAACGCCCCTTGCCAACCATAAGGGTCAACCCAGGACAGGCACCGCATTGTGGGAAAAACCACATCAACCACATAAATAAAAAATGAGAAAAAAACAAAACCAGATTCCTTCAAACAACCTTGTTCTTAGTGACCAACAGTTAACTCTTTCACTTCATATCAGACAGAAAAAAGCCTGATGCTCTCAGGAAGTTAAAAATGGTGTCTGGTGGAACATCCCGAAAAAGGATCTTCAGGGAGTCTGCAGGAAAATGCGTTTAAAAGCCTAATATCCTGGACATCTCACACTCCAGAAGCAGATGCTTGATATTACGGTAACCACATTCAAACTTTGGGGATGATGTCTTAAAAGGACAGGTAAACTATAAACCTAGGTCCCGTGGGAAAATGCACGCAGGCCATCTCGTGCACACATTAAAAACAGCGCTGCCTTTTGAAAGAGTAGGCCATCCATGCCAGTAACAGCAGATGAGGTGGATATATAAATGCCATACATTATTATTATTTATAATGACTCCTGACAAGTTTGAGAATTTTTAAACATTTTCTTTCACTTCACAACAGATTAGGACTTTGTAACCACAGCCTGATGGAACAATAGGAATTTTATGACTTTCCCACTTGTCCTCAAGCTTACTGCTATCTTTGAAGGGTGGTTTTTGTTTTTTTTAATGTTACGACTTTGGAAACTTTTCAGACACTCTTTTATCTTTGCCCTGACATTTGAAAGGTTTCAAACAATCACACACACCTGCTGGCACTGCCCCCTGGATCAGTGCTCGCCTTTTGTTATATAACTGCTGGATGTGACTGAGCCACAAAGAAGATATGGCGCTATCTAATCTTTAAAGTAACACCGTGACCTTGCCCCTTTCTCTGATGTGATTGCAGTCGTGAAGTTACATTTATGCCATAAGCTATGCTGCCACGCTTTCCCCGCGCGTAAGATAAAAAGTAGCATTCTTCATTCCTTCTTGCTGTTCTTTTTAATTGACCCGAACCATCACAGGGGCCATATAAAAGGGCTCCGATAGCATGTCAGGAAAAAAATAATGCCAACAGTCATTTTTCAAAAAACTGAAGACTGAGAACTGAGAGATTATGCTATTTGAACTTTCAGTCACAATACTTGACTCTTCACATTACATCAATCACGGGATAAGGATTTTGATTTTGGGAAGAAAAATGTGTCTTGTAAAATATCCTAAAACAAAATCTCTATGAACATTGCTCTCAAATAATGTATCATGCTAGTCCAGACAATCAATTATGCTTCAAACTGAAGAAAATCCCACCAAAGCATTTTTTTGTTTTTGTTGTTGGAGGGGGTGGGGACTCGGAAAGAATAGTAAGATAGGACATCAGTTCAACCCCTGCCACTGTACCTAGATGAGCCAATAAAGGAGAATGCCTCTTTGGTAATCAGAAGGCAATTGCAAAAACAAAAAACACCTACTTTATAAAGTTCAACTGAGGTTTGAACATGTATACATGTATGTAGTATGGTTTGGCTTTTGTTCCGTTTTGGTTTGGTTTGGTTTGCGGTTGGCTGGTTGGTTGGCTTTTTGGGATAAAAAAATAATAAACCAAGAAAAAGCACAGTGGTTTTTGTCAGTACGATGTCGATATTTGTTCACATTCCTATCCTACCTTTCATTTCTTTCCAACTGATTTCTCGCAAAAAAGAAAACACAACCATCAGTAAAACCACAATAGCCAGCCTCCCAGTGCCACACTACATGAATGTGCATGCATACATGTATGTATCTATATCCAATCAGTTCCAATCAGTTCATTACGGAGTTTGTCTTCACTTTTTTTGTAATGACTACTACTAGGGATGGCCTAACATATCAATCCTTGCGTGATCAAAAATTGTCTATAGATGGCAATTGAGATTTCTCTCATAGTCAAATGGTCCATAGCAGTCTCACAAACACGCCCTTTCCTACAGGCGGTAGTAGTCGTCCACATATCTCTCCAAATATTTGACAGAGGGGACGATGACATCAAGATAGGGGACGATGACATGAAGATAGTGGAAACGTCATCAAATCCACAGGGGCAGGTTAACGTGACTCAACCTAACCAACCTCTTCCCACCACTAGCCCCTCAAGCCATTATAACCCCCTACTTCCATTAACAACTCCCCCCCCCCCCCCACCCTATTTTTTTTTTTAAAGGTCTCTACAGTTAAAGCCAAAGGTGACACTTTTACAGCCAAGTTGAGCAACCCACCACCATTAATGCCCCCACTCTTCTTCCCTCCTCTCTCTAGCCCTGCGACAACCAAGATAATGAGGACACCCCCCAACTGGTAGGACCAGGGACCTAGTAGTCAGGCCACACTGCCAAAGCCCACAGCTTTTCCAGTTAGACTTTGACCCTGCTAGGTGACACCACAGCGCGGCTGCTTGTGGCAGTTAGTGACAACAAGTTTCTGACCCTGGCTTGACAAGCTGGCATGTGACAGCACTATGCACAGGTCTGTCTACCACTGCTGGTGTCGTCACTCGTGGCTCACCCATCCTCGGACATAATCATTTTCAAGGGGGGAAAAAAAAAGACCATTACCTTTTTTCAATATGCATCTAACTACATTTCTCTGTTTTGCGGTAATAAAGTTCTCTGGAAATCAAATCAAAAGGTCTTCTGACTATATCACTATTTATAAAAATGTAACAGGTGGCGGCTAAGCCGTTGAAAATTACTTCATTTTTTTTTTAAAATATTACAATACTAATATGTATGTATATCAATTTTTTCACTGATCTGGAGTATCTAAATCACGATGGAGATAAATTTGTGGGGTTGTTTTTTTAAAGAAATAAAATACCAACAACAAAACAAGCAAAGTTTAATACTGAAAGAGTATCTAAAATTAAGTATGCCTTTAATTGTTGCACTCGTGCAGTTACATCAAGGATGACAAGCTCTCATTCCTTTTCCTAGGCCCAGATCAAAATCTTTTTGTCCGTTTTTGATGTAGGTTTAAGTGTCAGGGCCTACATTAAAATGTCACACTTAATAAAACTTAACATGTTCAGACAGCCTTCAGTGAAGACAAACACAACAACCTGCCCCTCTTTTTTTTTTTTTTTTAAAGAAAAACATCTTCTGAAGTCAAGAGTGTGACCTCCTTGATGGCAAGGTACTTCCAGGCAGGCAAACTTCTTAACCAGCCTTTTACTAACAATTTATGTTACATTCTCACAGCCATTGGCAGGCGGGATAAGCAAGTTCAAATTCTGTACTTTGGGTGACCCTAGGGTGTTGAGCGAGAGCATGCAATATACTCTTCCCACCACTAAAGCTTTTTGCTTTGCCACAATTGTAAAAGCAGTGTGCATTAACATCTAATGAGTGGACTGTTGTAGACGGGACTGCCAAAATCTGTTACTTCCTCTGAATGCCTGACCCCCCCACTGGCATGTCTCCCACACTTCAATAACAGGGCGTCTTTCTTGGGTTTTGGTTTGAGACCAGTAAACATCATCAGATTTGTATAGTGATGTAAACCATCACCGATATCAGAAGGATGGCTCAGAAACTGTGTTATCCAGGCACCTTTAATACCAATTGCTGGATCTACTGTAGAGAATAGGGGGAGGGGAGGTATGCTTCCCTGCAACCAATGAATAACTAAAATGTTAAAGATTCCAAATCCTAGGTGGTTGGATAAGTGGCGAGGAATAAATAATAAATTATGGAAGTCAACTACCATGAGTGGACATGTGCAATAGGATTTGGACACAATATTGCTTGGATATCAGAGAGTGGGTATTATCTCTCATCTGCAGACAATGTTATCTATTACTATCCTGCGGGGCAGAGTACATGGAGTTGAAGTATTCAGCATAGCACAGTGTTTTAAGTGCCATAGCTTTATTAGGAAACTGACCTGTACTGACGGAGGCCTTTTCATATCTGGCAAGCACTACAAAATGACTACTGCCATCCATAGTGTGTTACAGGGCTGTCTGTTCTCAAGGTTTATGACACCAAGATTTATGTCACCTTATATGCAGGGAGGGTGACTGCTGTTCCTAGGATGACAGCCAGCACAGTCAAGACTACCAAGTAAATGTTCTGATCTCACAAAAACAAAAACAAAAAAAAAGGGGGGGGGGAGGGGAGGCTTGAATTAATAAATAAAACTTATGGCCTTGCTGTGCCATTTTGACACAGTGGCACACACGTCACAGGCTTACAAACGTTAGCAGCACCACATCACCAGTCCCTTGTCTACTGAGGCAGATGCTGAGGTTACTGCCTGACAGCTGCTGCTGCTGCTGCTGTTATTGGCCACTTTAACCTAGAAGCCAGCCAAGTCATGCTAGACTATGGAGACAGGCAGCAGTCAAACTGTCCACATCTCTCCCCTCCCCCCCCCCCCCCCCCCCCCCCCCCCCCCCTGCTTGCATGGCCAGTCGCCTCCCTCCCCTTTCCATTTTCATCATTTATTCAACCTTTGGCTGCTGCTGCTGCTGATTTGCCGTGTGTCCCCACCAGCTTTTCCCTGGTAGCTGCTGACAGACACGTAAGCCGTGCTGATGGAAAAGTGAGGGGGAGGGGGGGGGGGGGGGGGGGGAGGTGTTACAGAGGTACCTCATTATGAGAGATAGTGGATGAGCTAAAAGTGAAGGAGAGGGTGACGTAACAGGGCGGGTGGGGGGGGGGGGAGGAGAGAGAGTGTGTGTGCTGGCTGACGAAATTTCGTGACAAGTGAGAGAGAGAGAGAGAGCAGGGGGAGGGGAGCTGACAGCCGAAATTTCGCAACAAGAGAACAGAGAATGAGCGAGAGAGAGCGGATGGCAGTGTAGCAGCCATCAAGTTGTGCCCAATACAAGCGTCGGTGGTCGGTAATCGACCTGACGCGGGAGAGAGTGGGGCAGGGCGGGGTGGGGTGGGGGAGGTGGCGTGGCTGGGCTGGGGTGGGGTGGGGTGGGGTGGGGGAGCCAAAGCTGCAAAAGTAAAGGTCAGTGAAGGACGCCTGAGGCTCTGGTTGGCGGTCGGGGTTATTTATTGATGGCCGAGCTCTCGCTGGTGGGCCTGCAAGAAAAAGACCCTGTGTGGGGCTGCCACAGTGCTAGCTAAATCCGCTCTGATCCACGACCTCCAAACGGGCATGGCCAAAAACTACTTCACTCACTCTTCTTCCTTCCTTCCTTCCTTCCTCCCTCCCTCCCTCCTTCCTTCCTTCCCTGACCCACACTACCTCTCTTCTGTAGTATTGATTGTAATAATGATGGTGGTGTCTGGTGGTGTAGAAAACACCCCCCACCCAACCCCCAGACCCTTTCTGGTTTGACGCCATCATTGAGCTTGTTTGCATGAGTGTTCAAACCTGGTGGGAGGAAGGTGGCATGGCCGTTTATGATGTTTACCTGCCTAATACTTCACTCAAGTAAACCAGTGTGGTTCTGGGTTCGATTCCAAGCCTTGTCCTTTTCTTCCCTTGAGAAAATAAAACTTGTTAGTCCTCCAGAAGAGTACCCTGCGCACGCGCTTACCGACTCGAGTACGTCAAAAGAACCCCAAGACAGTTGAATATGAAAAAGGCTGGGCGATACCTCCCGACTATCATGGCAAAATTGATGGGTTCACTTTCGAACTGTATCCCCAGCTACGATGGAGGAAAACCGTTGCCTACATATGCAAAAAATCTCAGCATTGAATTCGGGAGTATGGACACAGCGTCTAGCAGCCCTGTCAGAAAACACTGTAGCGATATTGAAAATGTGCAAGGCAGAGCCAATTAACACTTTTAGAGTAGACTGGACAATCATTGGAATCATTGGAAACACCTATAATATAAACCAATGTGCCCAATTAAAGCTGGATCTTTGCTAGCCACGCATGACGATGATCACCTTTTCAATGTATTGTCCAAAGAATGCAACTACATGAACCATGAACCCGTCTCAGTCAGGGACAATGACCGAAATAATGTCATTTCTGTAGCTTCTCAACACATCAGCATGCGTGCGTATGTGTTCTTATTTTATTAATATTAATCATTTAAAATTTATCTAAAATAATTCATGAAAATAAAAATAAAATAAATAAAAACAAAGAATTGAATTTCTCATGGTTTTTCTGCCCATGCCTGTAAGTCGTATTCCCGAACAAAGCGTTCGGGAATACGACTTGTTTACGATTGTTTAAATTCTACAGTTAAAACTGAAAAATCGACTGTTCATAGTCTTTAATATTATTTTCTATTAGAACTCTTTGACTGGTTCATAGTTTCGTTTCTAAAATCGTGCATTGTAAAATGTGGTGGTTCAGTTCGATTGGTAAATAGATTTTCATTGGGTCACTTCCGTTTCCTAGTCTGTGCCAACTGCGTTCCGTTTCCTGGGCTGTGTTAACATTATTACAGGTTCATAAATTCCTAAATCGGTGCATGTCGTTTGCTGGCGAAATTTTGAAAGAAAGTGTACTTGGAATATAAACCCGACCTAAAAAAAATGTAAGTACGTGTGTATGAATGAAGAATGGGGATGTGGGACGAAACTTCCATTACAATCACCTCCATTAAGGTCGAAACATGTGTTGCCCTTTGCAAGTCAACAGTGACTATCACAAGTCAACAGTGACTATCACAAGTCAACAGTGACTATCACAATGCCTATCTCAGTATCTGAATCGCATGCTTTGATTATTCTGGGAATGTGTTAGGGCTACGAAATTTTATTCTTGGCACATGGGAGAGTATGGCATCAATAATAAATTTATCCTGATTGAAACCCATTCATTCAACTGGTGCTTTCTACAGCCTGGACAACCATAAAATAACAGTTAAGCTACACAAGTCAATACCCAGGCCTAGTTTCAACATTTATCATTATTACAGAAAAAAGCCCAAGCCTACATTATTTAAAATGTTGGAACATTATGCTTTGAACAGTTACATGTTGTGATTGTCTTAGCCATGACAAATGCTCTTTGAAGTAGACTATGGCTGCCTGTAAAAAAACAAAAAAATATGTATATGATATAGGGGGGGGTTAATTAGATAAATCCAAGCTTCATACAGGATAGGGTTATAAAATGGATGTAGTCCACAAAACTTGGCATCTGAAACCATTCATTTTGTGACTTTCTTAGCTGGTCTTTTGCCTTGAATGCTAACAAGGTGTGTGTGTTGTCTTCAATTTAACGTCTGTTCACTCTGAGTGATATTAGACGAGGGAAATAGAAAGTGTAAGGGAAGTTAAAGAAGGGAGAGGAAGGAGCGGAAGGAGAAAAGGTTAAGAAATAGCTTCAGTGTTGGTATTTTGTGAGGGGAAAAAAAAGAAAAAGGAAAGAAAAAAAGGAAAAAAAACATAGAAAAGTAAGGATAATACTTTTAAACAGGAGCAAAATATAAACTCAACAATGTGGAAACATGAAATAACAATAATGTAACTACAATAAATATTCAAGTGGACTATGCAATAAACATCTGGCAATGGCAAAGGCTAGCTTTGAATTTTCAAATACATTTTCCAGAGACTGTTCAGAATATGTAGGTAAAAAAGGTTTTACAATAGGGCATTCAAATAGCCCCACCGACCACACAGGCCATATCAGGGCTGTCACCTTGTCAACTTTTAAATCTCAGGGGGAAAAAAAAAACTGTGCAGCTATATAATACAGATTAAAACAGGGTAGAAAACCAACTCAACTGTCATTCCTTGTAGCAACGTTCTGGCCAACCAACCAACCGTAAGAGTAAACCCAGGACTGGCACCTCACTTTGTCCATTCCAGGCCTTCCTTCCGAGTCTAAGAAATGATGCCTTGCAAAGAGGTCTTGGCAATATCATGATGATGCTTTGCTTAGCTTTTACTTAAGTTTAGAGATTTTTGTGACTGGGTCTGTAAATATGTGTGTGTGCGCGTGTGTACATCTGATTTTGCTTAATTTAAGCTATTGTTATTGGTTGGTTGAATGACTGTAAGAATAGGTTGCATGCAAGCGCTTTGATTTGTCCGTACAAGATATATAGTGCTATATCAATTCCATTTTTTATTATTATTATTAAATCACACTTTTAAATTCATTCATTCACATTCTCTTAGCGAATTATGTTGTGACAACAGTTCAATGGGCTGTTAACAACAGCTGGGGGGGAAGAGGTGTTTTTTCTTTTTTGTTTGGTTGTCTTTTTATATTTTGTTTGTGGGTGGATGGGGGTTGATTCTCTCTGTAGGTGATGCAAAATACAGGCCTATATATATTCCATGTCCAATATCTTGCAACAGCATCTCCTCACAAAACTACCTGCATGTTTCACAAGTGGCGACTCTTTCTTGGCTGTGATCTGAATAGCAAGCATGGCATTTACTACTTGTTACGATTCATGGATTTGAAACATGATTGTGTGTGTGTGTGTGTGGATCGTGCCATGAGATGGGCCTTGAGAAACCTCATTCTCACACTGGCAAGTGCATGAGTAATGCCCAGCTTGTTAGGCTGGGGAATGCCCAACACCACTGGCAAGGCTGGCTGCTCAAGCCAGTAACAACACACAAAGAGCTTTTCTCACAACTGCAAATGAATGCATGGCACAGCAGGACCAAGACAAATGGCAATCACTTACATCCCCCCCCTTTCCCCAAACAAAAAGGATGAGTGACCTAGGAAAGAAAAAAAAAACCAAAAGAGAAAAAAAAAAAAGAAAGAAAGGGACCATCTGGATAGGAAATGTACAGCTGTGATCTATTGTCAAGTCTCTCTCACCCATCCACATATCTGCATACACTGGAAAGCCTTTGCTCATCATGGAAGAGGAAATAATTCATACCACACTTCAGATACACCGACACCAAGTGCACTGGATGCGCCTCTGAACACATGCTCTTTTGGGAAGGGGCAAACTAGCGTAGTAAACTGTATGCTCATTGGGTTATTCCCCCCCCCCCCCCCCCCCAGGTACTAGGATTTTTTTTTAATCTTTTTTTTTAAAAACCTAATGAACATGTATGTGTATTACATATAAATGTCATACATATGATTTGTCACTGTCATGACCATGTATGTTATTACATATAAATGTCATATGTATAATTTGTCACTGTGTCATGACCATGTATGTGTATTACATATAAATGTCATGTATAATTTGTCACTGTGTCATGACCATGTATGTGTATTACATATAAATGCCATATGTATAATTTGTCACTGTGTCATATTCAATCATTTTAAGTGTAACTGCAAAAATGCCACCTTTCAGAATGATTTTGTTCCCCAGATCCACACCCTGAGAGAGTCATCAAGAATATATCTAGGCACTCACTGACTGGCTCATAAATCCCACCAGCGATTCACTGCCTGATTGACAGTACCCACACTAGACGTGGAGTTCATCAGGTCTACAACTTTTCAGCTGTCTCCCCATTATATTATAGGCAGCCATACTCCGTCTGCAGATACATTTTTCTCCTTCAAAGGTGAGTGCAGGTTGTTATGCTAAGAACTCGTCGTGGCTGAAGGCAATCTTAACCCTGGTAGCTCACATAAAGCGTTTTTCCAGCTTTTTTTTTTTTTTAACGATATTGACAGCAGGTGGAGTTTTAGAGGCTGGATTTGGTTGAATTAAACACTGAGAGAGACGATGAGGTAAGCCCGTAAGGATTGTGGATTCTTTGTTTAAAACTTGGTAAAAAATTACTGCTATCTCGATGTCACAGATTGTTTGACTTAATTTGGAGGCAACAAGGCTTCAGGCAACAAGGCTTCGAAATGTTGTTGAGTCAAATTGATATGCTGCTGAGTACTTTGCATCACATGAAATCAAGCGATCGTTGTATTTTCGTCATAGAAAGCCACCACTAAGCACATTCCACCATGACGGTGGCGATGGCCTCGATCCTTTCGCTGAACTCTTCTGAGTATTTGACGACCAGTAAACTATATTTATAAACTCTTTTTTCAAAATTAATGTCGAGAGATAGTATTTACCTAATCATGACATTTTTGCACAGCAAGAACGTTGCTTATCATGTTAAAATCGATCTGGGACCCCGACAGCGCAATAGTGATCGGTACTTCTTATAATTTTTTTTTTACACATAATCATAAACACCGCATGCTGCTATAAGATTACACTCATTTAAAAGTTTATCTACTCTTTCCGGTGATTTACAGCTTTAGATATCAATATCAAGGGTGGTTTGAGCCCACCCTGCTTCAAAACAACGCTAGTCAATGTTAAATTCAGCCAATAAGCACTGAGCCTTGCTGAGCACTGTCTATTCAGCACTACCCAGGGTTAAACTGGCAATGTTTGCACACTCCTGGTTTGTCTTACCAACCAGGTACTGTTGGTTATGTGTTTTGACAAAGGACACACACACATGTATATACACACTGTCTCTCTATCTCTCTCACACACACACACACACACCATTTACAATACATTTAAAAGCATATTAATGTGTGCATGCAGATTGAAGCAGTCACACACACACAGAGGTGTTCTCAATAATTCTTGACTTTCAGGGCCTAGGGACCCTTCCCGTTTAGCTTGGTGGGGGGCAGTACAGAAGGTGTTTGGGGTTTGGTTGGTGGATGGGGGGGGGGGGGGAGGTAGTGTGTAAAACTCCAGCCCTCGTTCCACAATCCTCGTTTCGCTCTCGTCAGTACGTACTCCTCCCATGCATCCACCTCAGAAAAATTGTGCAACAGTAGTGAGTAGTGTTGACTGCAAACCCTAGATATCTGTTTATCACTGCGGCAAGGTCTCTAGATCTTTTTCTTTTTCTTCCCCGCCCTGTCTTCTCCCTTCCCTCTATCACTCATTCCTTGGCACATTGCAACCCGCCAGACAATATGTATGTAAATCTCGCTCCCTCTTCTGGCCCAGTCCTCCATCTCTATGCTAATGCACCTCCTACAACTGCACAAAGGCCAATTGTGAACAGATTTCCCCACTTCTGGCACATTATGGACGGCATGCTAATGCTTTTTCCCTGCCAAACTCTCTCTCTCTCTCTCTCCCTCTCTCTCTTCAATTTGATTCAAGTATACCATCTCTCTCTCTCTCTCTCTCTCTCTCTCTCTCTCTCAGGCGCGCGCACACACGCGATTCAAATATACCACATCCATTTCGGCAACAACCACCACCTCCTTTCTCCCAAGACTTTTTTCTAACGATTTCGCCATTCGTCCAGGCCCAATCGATTTGGCACAGTCCCCATACACACTGAATATTGATGCTGCCTTGTCTGCTGAAAAGCGATAGCTCTGGAACTGCCTCCTGCTGCTGCTGCCGCTGCCGCCACCACCACCATCCTCCCCCACCACCACTGCCACTACAACCCCCACACCCCCTCCATCTCTCTCTCTCTCTCTCTCTCTCTCTCTCTGTAGTCTCTCTCTCAGCAATCCTGAAGTGGAAAATATTGATTGCACAGCAGCCGCTCTCATCTCAGAGACCCGGGGAGGGGAGGGGGGGGGGGGGGGGGGGGGAGGACTCCATTTCAGCGTTATTAAAGGCAAGCCATGGACTGGCGCAGTGCCCAGCCTAGCCTTGCCCAGCCTTGCCTAGCCTAGCCTTGCCTAGCCTTGCCTTGCCTGCTGCCCTACCACCACCACCACTACCATCACATCTCCCAGGGCTGATGACGTCCACAATCACAAACATCATTAGGACCAGCTCCTAGCAACCACCAGAAAGGGGAGCTTGTCTGGCTGGCGCGCAATCTGATGACACGCTCTGGCAGCATTGCCAGCCCAGCCATTTTCTTTTCTTTTTTTTTCTTTTTCTTTTTTTCCCTCCTCCCTTTTCACTTTTGTCTCCTTTTCATTTCCTGTTGCTTGTACCAGATCCAGCCCTGCCAATCCATTAGAGATGATCCATAGCTAGATGCAACCTCGCTTGAAATAGAATTTAAAATGTAAAAAAAAAAAAAAAGAAAAAAAAAAGAAAAAAAAGAACCTGCCACAATCTCAGAGATGAAAATTTCATAAGCGACCCATTTTTTAACCGTGTGTTTTTACACACACACACAAAATATTGAATAGCAAAACAAGCTTTTCATTCCCCCCCCCCCCCCCCCCCCCCCCCCCCCCCCCCCCCCCCCCCCCCCCCCCTTGATCAATCTGATACTAGTATAAGATGAAAAATGCCTTCTTTGACATAGTGTTAATTCTTCATTCAAGAAAACAAAAGCAGTATTCTGCAGTACTTCATGAAACAAGAGTCTTCATGGAAATCTGCAGTGAAATATGTGAATGTTTGTGAGCTTATGTGTGCAAAATGTAACAGATGTCATTATTATTATATCAAAGACCAAATGACTACATACTGCTAGACTCCTTTGATAAAACCTCAGTATGTGGGGGGTGAATTTGAAGGATTAAAACTATGTGAAGGATTTGTTTTAAATAATGATTTGGTTCTCCAGTACAAAGAATTATAATTCATGTATACATGTCAATCTAAGAGAGGGAAACATTTTTGTCTGTGTTTAGTTGTAACTTGTTCTGTCTCATTCAGTTAGGAATATCTTGCAGGCAGTAGGACATATTAGTCAAGAGAGGGCAGATTTTCAGTAGTATCACTGCTTTGAATTTGGGACTCATCGGCATAAAAATGGTGCTTGATCTGATGACGGTTTATTATATACAACAGTCGAGCAAACAGTCGAGCAATGTAGAGAGTGAGGAGAACAGGGCCCAGAACCGATCCCTGTGGGACTCCATATTCCAATTTAGCAGGTTTTCAATCCAATCCAATCTTCTTGTTTATAGCTCCGCCAACCACAGAGGCCATATCGGGGCTGTCACCTCACAAAATTTTAAATCCCAGAATAAAATTGTGCAATTATATAGATTAAAACAGGGTACATAAATTAAAATGAAATCTACGGTCGCTCCTTGTATCAATGCCCTGGCCAACCTTAAGGGTTAACCAAAGAAAAACACCGCGCTGTGGGAGAAACCACATCAACCACACTGTATTCAAGAACGAGATAAAATGAAGACCAGATTCCTTTAAAACAACCTTGTTGTTAGTGACCAACTATGACACTTTCACTCATATCATTATCAGATGGGAAAAGCCTGATTCAAGTTTAAAATGTTGTCCAGTGGAACATCACGAAAAAGGATCTTTCGGGAGTCTGCAGTAAAATGCTTGTTGTGCCTAATATCCTGGACATCTCACACTCCAGAAGCAGATGCTTGATGGTTACCCGCACATCAGAAGTCACACACCATGGGGTTCCCTCGCCTTTAAAGCAAAATGTACATGAGTGAGAATGGCCCGTATACATGTATCCTGGTGAGCACTGTTGCTTCCTTTTGGTTTTTGGTATTGATTCTTATTTACTGCAACTGTATGGAATCAGCAAAAGTATGAACCAAACCAGGTGAGGGCTGTGCTTTTGATACCAAGCATTTTTTGAAGACGGGGAAAGAAGCACAGAGTGGTCTGTACTAGAGTCAGAGGCTGCAGAGAAGTTGAGAAGGGAAATTTTCCCAGAGTCAGAAGCATGTAGAAGCGTGCTGACTAGGCTGGTTCCAGAGCTACGGTTGACACAATAGGCAGACGGAAATGAGATGAGGAGCCAATTTTAAATAAGGTGGCTGTTGAGTTGTTTCAGAACTACTTTTTCAAGCATTTTAGAGATGAAAGGTCGGGTTAGAAACGGGTCTATAGTTCTTCAGAATAACTGTTAAGAGTCGAGGGTCGTGCTTTTAGAGTAGAGGTATAACTGTGGCAGTTTTGAGAGCTGATGGAAAACTTTCAGAAAGGAGATGAGTATACTAATTTCGTGATAGATGACCAGTACAAGCTGTGGAAGGAGGCACTGTGTGAAAAGAGAAGCAGGCACAGGATCAAGATTGCATGATGTTTGTCATTTCATTCAGAATTGTCTTGATTTCTTTCTCACTTGTTGGATGAGAGAAAAGGCGAGGAGTGCCAGTGAATTGGGGATCGGGAGGTGCGGATTGGAAAGGAGTCTGATCCAGTCTGAAGCGAATGTTGCAGACTTTGTCAGAAAAGAATGAAGAAGTATGATATATCAGGAAGTTCAGAGTGGCTGTGGACAGTAGGCAGAGGGCTTGGCTTGCCTTTGTAGATCAAAAATAGAGTTGAGCAACTTGAGGTGAGGGTGGAAAAAGATATAGACGAAACATCAAGAACGAGCACAGTTGTAGTTTGCTGAATGGAGTAAGGTTTTAACTTTGATTTGTTTTTGAAAAAGCTGCCTGTTTATTTCAGTTGTTGGCATTTGCTCTATATGGGGTGCAGGGCCCATCAGGCAGAAAAAGGTCAGTGGGAGGTGCGTGCTCATCAAGCAGTTGGCTAAGAACAGAGTTATATTGATTAGAAGGGTCAGTGTGGTCAGGGGTTTGTAATAGGCATTCAGCAGCTTGTGAAAAGAATGTGTGAATATCTATGGCCTTGAGATAGCGACAGGCGACACACTTCTTCTGTCTGGTGCTGGTGGGCTTTGCAATGTTAATTAGGAAGAAAAGAATGGCAGAATGATCAGAATGCAGTTATTGGTGATAGAGATGGATGAGACGAGATCTTGTAAAAACATTGGTAATGAGCAAGTCTAAGAGATGACCTGATCTGCGCGTTGCTTTGTTTACCAGCTGGGAAACTGGAAAGAGCGATTTGACAAAGAAAGAGAAAGATGACACCAGGAGAAAACTGGTTGTCGAAGTGGAAAAAAGTTAACTAGACACTTGACATCAGGAGAAGACTAGTTGTTCAAATGGAAGTTCCAAGTCACCAGGAATAAGCTTCTTGAACAACCAGAATGTAGAAAAAGGTAAAGGACAAAACACCCACATGTCTTCTAGGGACTGCTGCTTTCTTGAAATGGCTGTTGTGTCAGTATCAGTATGTGGCTGTTGTTATCCCTTTGCTGGGCATAGCATCCCAAACCGCCCAAACCTATCCTTGGGCACAACAGCCAAAAACGCCCGGCGACATGACTGTCACTTCAGCGCGTTCATACATGTATTCAAAATTCCTGCCGATCTCGCTTCAAATATTGTGAAAATAGAAGCAGCGAGACTGCCCGCGTGACTTCCACATGTATATCGATTGAAGCGTGTGGCAAGTTTTAGAGGGGGTGGGGATCACAAATTTTCCCAAGATGAACGCTATCTTCGAATCCAACATGTACGACCATTTTTATGGCTTTCATGCCGAAAATATGATGAAGTGAGATGTGTATCCAGGCTTGAATATTGATGTAAGCGATCCTAGTAGTGTGTGCACTTCTGACTTTGTTGATTGAATTGTTGATTGAAGAGAGAAAGACGACTTTGACAACAAAGTTTGAGGCATAAATCGATCATCAAATCTAACTTGGCCAATGGGCGTTTTGAATTCTGCTCAAAGTATTGGGGAAATAATCGCGGATTTCGAGCTTGGCAATGGTTCACAACTTCATATATTTTGTGAATTGATTGCTCTTTGGGATTTTGTTATGGTAGCGGCTCGAACTGTAAAGTTAACATGCGTGGCAAACAAAATGGCGACGGTCGGAATGTTTTATGTTTTGGTGCATCATTCACCAAAAAACTAAAAAGCCAACAGTAGGTTGAAAACACTTCTTCTGTAATTGCTTCTGAATGTTTGACTTTTTATCAACACTGTGACACACACACAAACCGATCAATGACCTTGGGTGTTTATGCATTATAATTCTTTAAAAAAAAATTTTAATAACACACAATAGGAAATAGCAGTTTCTTTCTTCAATTCTGTACTGTGCTGTTTTTATTTCATTGTAATCCATTAATTAAAGCAATGAGAAGTTATTATTGCTTGCATGTTAAATACACACACCTCCATTTTCCTTGCCCAGCAGGAAGTGAAACAATGTTGCTGTGCCAAGCAAAGGGTTATAGAGTGGACAGGGCTCAGTGGAGATCAGAACTTCTCCTCCTCAGCCCCTTCCTTGTCTAGAAGCTTCCTAAAGAATGCTGCATACTGTGTTGATAAGGGTTCACAAGTCTCGACCAAGGGTTGTTGGTTTTTTTCTATTTTATTTCTTATTTAATTATTATTTCTCGCCATCACTCTCGGTCACGTTTTCATCTGTGCTGATATAAATTTATAAAGCATTGCGCTAAGCTGTTTAAAAAAAACAACCCATTTCCATTTTTACTTTTTTTGACCATGTTTGTGCATTTTTAATCCATTTTAGCGACAAGGAGACCATTTTAACACCACCCACAAGCGTTCTTTTTTCCAGGGCCGCCGCTGAGCACTTCCGCCGCCCCCGCACACCCACCCACAAGACCCTTGCCAAGGGCTCGACGACTGATCCACTATGACTAGCTGCTCCCACAACCACCGTCCGCTACACCCGTCTCTGCAAGCAGCAGGCTGGCGTGTGGTACAACACGGGGGCCGCTTCACCTACCACAACGGCCTGACCGGCGACACCAGGGATTACGGAGACCTGGTGCTGCAACACGCCTGCAGCAGAGACCCCTTGGCGCTGACCCAGCCTGGCGGCCCCCTAGTTCAACCCTGGCACGACGTCCGCGACACCCCCACGCCCGCCCTTCCTCCAAACACCAGCAGCCACAGCGGGTCCCCTTCGGCTCCCACCTCCCCCTCCCCCTCTTGCGACCTGCCACCCCACCTGGCGAGAGCAGGGTGGCAAAAGGCATGGAGCCGCCAAGAAAAGCGGCCCTACTATTTCAATGTCCACACGCAACAATCGGTGTGGGAAATAGTAGACGGCAGCAAGACCCCCACGCTCTCCCTTTCTCAAAACATGAGCGTGTGCGCCACTTCTACGGCTGCTTCCACCTCTTTTTCTGCTCCTTCCACCTCCTCTTCTGCTCCTTCCACCTCTTCTTCTGCTCCTTCCACCTCCACTTCTGCTCCTTCCACCTCCTCTTCTGCTCCTTCCACCTCCACTTCTTCTTCTCCTTCCACCTCCTCTTCTGCTCCTTCCACCTCCACTTCTTCTTCTCCTTCCACCTCCACTTCTGCTCCTTCCACCTCCTCTTCTGCTCCTTCCACCCCTCTTCTGCTCCCTCCACCTCCTCTTCTGCTCCTTCCACCTCCACTTCGGGGCTTCCACCTCCTCTTCTGCTCCTTCCACCTCCTCTTCTGCTCCTTCCACCTCCACTTCTGCTCCTTCCACCTCCTCTTCTGCTCCTTCCACCTCCACTTCGGGGGCTTCCACCTCCTCTTCTGCTTCCCCCTCCCCCTCTTGTGACCTGCCACCCCACCTGGTGAGAGATGGGTGGCAAAAGGCATGGAGCCGCCAAGAAAAGCGGCATTACTTCCACAATGCCCACACAAATCAATCCGTGTGGAAAATGGAAGATTTGCCACAGGTGGATCCACTTCTTTCCAGTCCATCCTGAGAGAGGCTTCCTGAGCACCAGGGTGGCAGAAGGCCCCACAAGCGTTCTCTTTTCCAGAGCCGCCGCTGAGCACTTCCGCCGCCCCCGCACACCCACCCACAAGACCCTTGCCAAGGGCTCGACGACTGATCCGCTATGACTAGCTGCTCCCACAACCACCGTCCGCTACACCCGTCTCTGCAAGCAGCAGGCTGGCGTGTGGTACAACACGGGGGGCCGCTTCACCTACCACAACGGCCTGACCGGCGACACCAGGGATTACGGAGACCTGGTGCTGCAACACGCCTGCAGCAGAGACCCCTTGGCGCTGACCCAGCCTGGCGGCCCCCTAGTTCAACCCTGGCACGACGTCCGCGACACCCCCACGCCCGCCCTTCCTCCAAACACCAGCAGCGACAGTGGGTCCCCTTCGGCTCCCACCTCCACCTCCCCCTCCCCCTCTTGCGACCTGCCACCCCACCTGGCGAGAGCAGGGTGGCAAAAGGCATGGAGCCGCCAAGAAAAGCGGCCCTACTATTTCAATGTCCACACGCAACAATCGGTGTGGGAAATAGTAGACGGCAGCAAGACCCCCACGCTCTCCCTTTCTCAAAACGTGAGCGTGTGCACCACTTCTACGGCTGCTTCCACCTCTTTTTCTGCTCCTTCCACCTCCTCTTCTGCTCCTTCCACCTCCTCTTCTGCTCCTTCCACCTCCACTTCTGCTCCTTCCACCTCCTCTTCTGCTCCTTCCACCTCCACTTCGGGGGCTTCCACCTCCTCTTCTGCTTCCCCCTCCCCCTCTTGTGACCTGCCACCCCACCTGGTGAGAGAAGGGTGGCAAAAGGCATGGAGCCGCCAAGAAAAGCGGCATTACTTCCACAATGCCCACACAAACCAGTCAGTGTGGAAAATGGAACATTTGCCACAGATAAATCCACTTCTCTCTGATCCATCCTGAGAGAGGCTTCCTGAGCATGCTGCTCACCATGGTGGCAGAAGGCGTGGAGCCGCAAAGAAAAGCGGCATTACTATACCACAATGCCCACACAAACCAGTCAGTGTGGAAAATGGAAGATTTGTCGCATGTGGATGCACTTTTCTCTGATCCATCCAGAGAGAGGCAGAGAGAGGCTTCCTGAGCATGCTGCTCACCAGGGTGGCAGAAGGCATGGAGCTGCCAAGAAAAGCGGCATTACTACCACAATGCCCACACAAATCAGTCAGTGTGGAAAATGGAAGATTTGCCACAGATAAATCCACTTCTCTCCAATCCATCCTGAGGCAGAGACATGCCTCCTGAGCATGCTGCTCAGCAGATGGATGCACTTCTCTCCAATCCATCCAGAGACATGCCTCCTGAGCATGATGAGCTCCGTTTAACTTACTGCCCAGAAGACGGAAAGCCTGGGCCCAGAAAGAGTTGTCGTCTTGCATGAGGGCCACTAGACTAGACTTGGGGGTTAGGCAAGCACAAACAGGGGTCCCAGCTGGGCTGGGCATCCTTCAGTCTCAGAAGACTATGGAGTTGTGCTCTAGGTGTTACTTCTGATACAGCCTGGGTTGTTGTGGCTGGCCAGTCCCACACTGGAATGACGGTCCCTAGACATCCCTACGGCAGAGGGCACAAATGAAGTCCAACAGTGATGATCTGTCCTGCCTGGGCTGCTCCCACAACCACCGTCCCCTACACCCGTCTCTGCAAGCAGCAGGCTTGCGTGTGGTACAACACAGGGGCCGCTTCACCTACCACAACGGCCTGACCGGCGACACCAGGGATTACAGAGACCTGGTGCTGCAACACGCCTGCAGCAGAGACCCCTTGGCGCTGACCCAGCCTGGCGGACCCCTAGTTCAACCCTGGCACGACGTCCGCGACACCCCCACGCCCGCCCTTCCTCCAAACACCAGCAGCGACAGTGGGTCCCCTTCGGCTCCCACCTCCACCTCCCCCTCCCCCTCTTGCGACCTGCCACCCCACCTGGCGAGAGCAGGGTGGCAAAAGGCATGGAGCCGCCAAGAAAAGCGGCCCTACTATTTCAATGTCCACACGCAACAATCGGTGTGGGAAATAGTAGACGGCAGCAAGACCCCCACGCTCTCCCTTTCTCAAAACGTGAGCGTGTGCACCACTTCTACAGCTGCTTCCACCTCTTTTTCTGCTCCTTCCACCTCCTCTTCTGCTCCTTCCACCTCCACTTCTGCTCCTTCCACCTCCTCTTCTGCTCCTTCCACCTCCTCTTCTGCTCCTTCCACCTCCACTTCGGGGGCTTCCACCTCCTCTTCTGCTTCCCCCTCCCCCTCTTGTGACCTGCCACCCCACCTGGTGAGAGAAGGGTGGCAAAAGGCGTGGAGCCGCCAAGAAAAGCGGCATTAATAATAATAATAATAATAAATGGAACTTATATAGCGCTATATCTTGCAAAGACAAACCAAAGCGCATGCATTCAACCCAATCCTACACAGTCATGCAATCAATGATAAATAATCAAAAGTTTAAACAAACAGATATTTACAAACATGGTGCAATGCAGACAAAATCTATGAAAGAAAGTTTCGATAGTCAAATGTTTTTTCAAAAGCACACATACACTCGCACAGGCAGTATACTTTAGCAGGGTGATAGAACATGGGTTAGATATGAAACAGGAGGTGGGGAAGTCTTAGGTTTGAAATAAATATGTCTTGAGGCTGGATTTAAAAGTGTCATAACTAGGTTTCTGGCGAAGAGAGAGAGGAAGGTTGTTCCAGATGGATGGACCAGAAATAGAGAATGAGCGGCGGCCAACAGTGGATTGGTTGAATCTAGGTATTCGCAGGCACAAGGCATCTGCAGCAGAGCGGAGGGAACGTGAAGGAGTGTACAGGTTAAGACATTCACATAGGTAGGAGGGTGCAGTTTTGTGGAGACATTTGTAACAGAGGGTACTGATCTTATAATCTACTCTCTGTGGCACAGGCAGCCAGTGGAGAGATCGCAAGAGAGGGTTAATGTGCTCAGATTTTTTCTTTCTGAGAACTAGTCGAGCTGCGGAGTTTTGTATGCGTTGAAGGGAGTGGATAGATGTTGCTGGCAGACCAGCTAAAAGAGAATTGCAATAGTCCAGACGTGAGAGAATGAGAGAAGTGACAAGTTTGGCTGTTGCATCAGTGGACAGGTACTTTCGAATTGCACTAATACGCCGTAATTGATAGTAGCACGACTGACAGGTCTGGGTGATGAATTTTTTCATAGAGTGTGTTGTCGATAACGACACCTAGATACTTCACGGAAGTGGATAAAGGGACTGATGTATTGCCGAGTTCTATTGAAGTTGTTGTAATGGAAGAGAGTTTGTGTTTGGTCCCTACAAGCATGGCTTCGGTTTTATCTGCGTTTAACTGTAACTTGTTTTGTATCATCCAGTTTTGGATATCTTGAAAGCAGTAGGCCATTTTTGTCAAGAGAGAAGGCAGATTTTCAGGTGTAACACTACTTTGAATCTGAGAGTCATCTGCATAAAAGTGATGGTTGATATGATGACGGTTTATTATATGTGATAGTGGAGCAGTATAGAGAGTGAAAAGAACAGGGCCGAGAACTGATCCCTGCGGGACACCACATTCCAGTTTGGCGGGTATTGACTGTATCTTGTTTACTGCGACTGTCTGGAATCGGTCAGTGAGGTATGAACTGAACCAGGAGAGGGCTGTGCCAGTAACACCGAATGTTTTTTTAAGACGGGAGAGAAGAATTGAATGGTCAATAGTGTCGAAGGCTGCAGATAAGTCGAGTAGAGTGAGAAGGGAGATTTTCCCCGAGTCAGAAGCAAGTAGAAGTGTATTTAGGGTATGGGCTAGGGTAGTTTTCAGTGCTATGATTGACGCGATAGGCAGACTGAAAAGGGGAAGGAGACTATTTGAGTGAAGATGGTTGTTGAGTTGTTTCAGAACAACTTTTTCAAGGACTTTAGAGATGAACGGTAGGTTGGATACAGGTCTATAATTCTTCAAAGTGTTAGTATCGAGGTCGTGCTTTTTTAGTAGAGGTGTAACTATTGCAGTTTTGAGAGCAGTTGGAACAATTCCTGAAAGAAGTGATGAGTTAACCATTTTTGTGATGGTGGGTATAAGCTGTGGAAGGCACTGAGTAAAAAGAGAAGCAGGTATAGGATCAAGATCACAAGATTTCTTCATTACTTCCACAATGCCCACACAAACCAGTCAGTGTGGAAAATGGAAGATTTGCCACAGATAAATCCGCTTCTCTCCAGTCCATCCTGAGAGAGGCATCCTGAGCATGCTGCAGAAGGCGTGGAGCCGCAAAGAAAAGCGGCATTACTATACCACAATGCCCACACAAACCAGTCAGTGTGGAAAATGGAAGATTTGTCGCATGTGGATGCACTTCTCTCTGATCCATCCATAGAGAGGCAGAGAGAGGCTTCCTGAGCATGCTGCTCACCAGGGTGGTAGAAGGCATGGAGCTGCCAAGAAAAGCAGCATGACTACCACAATGCCCACACAAATCAGTTAGTGTGGAAAATGGAAGATTTGCCACAGATGGATGCACTTCTCTCCAATCCATCCTGAGGCAGAGACATGCCTCCTGAGCATGCTGCTCGGCAGATGGATGCACTTCTCTCCAATCCATCCAGAGACATGCCTCCTGAGGATGATGAGCTCCGTTTAACTTACTGCCCAGAAGACGGAAAGCCTGGGCCCTGAAAGAGTCGTCGCCTTGCATGAGGACCACTAGACTAGACTTGGGGTTAGGCAAGCACAAACAGGGGTCCCAGCTGGGCTGGGCATCCTTCAGTCTCAGAGGACTATGGAGTTGTGCTCTAGGTGTTACTTCTGATACAGCCTGGGTTGTTGTGGCTGGCCAGTCCCACACTGGAATGACGGTCCCTAGACGGTTCCTACGGCAGAGGGCACAAATGAAGTCCAACAGTGATGATCTGTCTGCCTGCCTGGGCTGTAGCCTTTCTTGTCACCCTATTTGCCTGGTGCTGCTGAGCGAGTGCCTCTTCAAACTTGGAGAGACCTTTCTGCCCACTACGTCTCCAGGCTGGCCCTATGAGGGCTGATGCTTCCCAGTTGTTCCGGAATCATGTTCAGAGCTTTCAAGTCCCTCTTGCACACGTCTTTGAATCGCAGCTTCAATTTTTGGGTAATGTTCCTTACATGCAGTGTCACAGTTCATAATTGATTTGTTGTGCCTTCTGCCCACAGTTTGGCAGATAATGATTGTAAGCAAATTGGTTTAAAATTGATTATCCAATTTAAGATTTATATCAAGCTGCATTTTAATAATTCAAATCAAGTGCCTACATGTAATCTGAAAAAAATCTGTATGGTGTCACAAATGAAATGTATGTATGTAAGGCGCAAAATTTAAAAGCATAGGAAAATTTTATCACAGATGGCAGCTGGTCATTTTCTGTACCTCACGATAAATTGTGGGAAAGTACTGTGACTTTGTGTGGGCTTTTTAAAGGGTGAAAATGACGTATGAAAAAAATGTGGTGTCACGCATCTTTTTGCCTGAAATGGGCATTATGTGACTGTGTGGAATGATAGGCTTAGATGGTGAAATCAGGTGTCACAAATGAAATGTACGTAATGCGCAAAATTCAAAAGCAGAGGAAAATTTTATCACAGATGGCAGCTGGTCATTTTCTGTACCTCACGATAAATTGTGGGAAAGTACTGTGACTTTTTGTGGGCTTTTGAAAGGTGAAAATGACGTATGAAAAAAATGTGGTGTCACGCACCTTTTTACCTGAAATGGGTGTTATGTGACTGTGTGCAACGATAGGCTTAGATGGTGAAATCAGGATTATAATCACGTTTGGTAATTTTTTTTTCATATTATCTTGCATATTTTGTCATTCAGTGATAGTACATCGGTCAACTAATGTAAGAAGAGAACAAAAATTCAGCTGGAAATCGTTTAGTAACATTCCCTCCATTCAATCTGAATCTAAATTAGGATGTCTTTTCCCTTTGTGCAAATTGTGATGTTGGTGGCTGAAGATATGGTCGCTGTGATACTGCTATCTTGTTTTGATTGAATACAATTGTATGTGTTGCAAAACTTTTCATGTACAATTAAGACTTTCTCAATTACTGTTAGCTCACCATCATGTGATACATAAAACAAATTGTTTACATCAATTTTTTTCTCAATTCCAGTCAATTAACCACCTATTTATATATGAATTGCTTCTTTGTATTAATACTATGAACTTTAAAGTCTTTTTTTAATTTATAATTCTAGTCACTTGACCATGTCTTTTATAATGAAGAAATGAGGTTTTGTTTCAAGTTGTTTTTCTGTACTGTGTACATGAACAAATGAAAACTTTCTTCAGGATTATTTTCTCACTGCTCATGTTCAGATAATCATTATTTCAGTAATCAATATTTCTTACATTACATTTTAAAATCAATTATTTGCTTGGGTGTTTTTTTCCCCCAAATGTCATGATTGGTGTCACACGTAATGCCATCACCACACAAAAACAATTATAAAGGCCCTTGTATAAAAATGCTGAGATGTTCACTGAATGGTGGTGATTCAGGATGTCTTCACTGTGATATTGTCATCACCCCCTCATAACACGCATTATGGTGGCATGCTAAATGCAGGTGCCTCCTCCCATCATTAAACAATAGCTTTTATCTCTTTCACGTCCAGTGTCGGCTACTGATGAGTAACTTGAAGAACTGCAGTTTGTTTCAAACTCAGGTTTTCTTTTAAAATTATAGACACTAGGGTGTGCCAGTGAAATGCCTGTCACTTTTCTGGAACATGTATTAACGCAACTTCATTTGCATATACACAGAGAGAGAGAGAGAGAGAGAGAGAGAGAGAGAGAGTACTGGAAGGGGTTATTCTGTATTGCTACTAAAACTACAAAGAAGTCCCATATTGTGAAACGCATGCCTTTTTTTATATCTTTTTTTAAAAATAGTTTTTTCATGCATTTTCCTCTTTTGCACAGAGTCCAATTTGTGTGAATCATATTCTCTCTCTTAGTGAACATACCAAACATTACTTGTCTTTTTTATCACTCAGGTGAATAGCAATTCATTTGCTTTTTCCCCCCTCCTTTGAAACATGACCCACCATCTGTACGCATCAACATTTTATGTATGCGTGTGCTGCTTTGGCTTCAATCTCATGGATTTCAGAATCTTATATCATCCAACCCCCCCCCCCCCCCACCCCCTCTTGACAAAAGAAGCTAGCTATGCTGCAATGCTTAGCTATGCTATGCTATGCCATGCCATGCTAAGCTACGCTACACACCCCCAAGCCAGTACCCTACCACACCGATCAATATCTGGATGTGGAAAGCGGGGGGAGGGGGGGGGGGGGGGGAGAAAAGAAGACAACCAGAGCCAAGCAGCACAGGGTTTGACTGCAGCAGCGGTATCGATCCAAAAGCTTAGCAAACTCCTCCCCTCCCCCCCCCCCCCCCCCCCCCCCCACCACCACCCCTTTCCCCAAGCAGACAAGACATTCTTGTCTCGGTTTCTCCTTCCCTGTTCATTCCTTCCCTCCCCCCTCCTCCTCCCTTTACCCTCCTCCACACCAACCACGCCTCCACCCTTCCAACTATCTATCCACCTGCCCTCCCCTAGTTTTCAATCCTTTTGCTCAAGCTGTTGCAAGCCTAGGCTACTACCACATCACGCGTGTACTGTTAGGAGTCCAAGATACAAAGTCTGCCTCTATCAGCAAAGCAACCAACAGCCAAAGCTTTGGCGTGTGTAGTTCGAGTTGGAAGGGGGGGGGGGGGGGGGGGGGGAGAACCTGTGGTAGGAGGAGGGATTCCTAGGAGGGGGGGAGAATGCCTTTACACTGCAGCCAAGCTGCCGGCAATAGTAATAAGCAGGAGGGGGGGGAGGGAGGGCGGTGGGAAGGGGAGAGGGAGGGAGGGTTGTGGGGTGAGTCAGGGGGTGAGAGATAAACAAGGCACACAGGCCACATTGGCCCCAGGGCTTGGCAGCTCGCCAAGCAGGCAACCTGAACCGCCCTGACGGCAGCCCCACTATCAATCACGTTGCCATGCCGACTAAGGGAGGGAGAGGGAGGGGGGGGGGGGTGAAGACGGAGAGGGAGGGAAGGAGGGAACTGTCTGTATGGAGTGGAACAGAGCCAAGTGCTCTTCTTCTGCCCCCTCCCTTTTCCCTCCCCAAGCAGTTATTTTCAGCGTTCTACCCTCCCCTTCCTTCTCACATGCAACACCACATAGGCCTAGCACACACCACCACACACAGGCCTACCTGGCCTCTTGCCAGAGGTTTCTTTTTCTTTTTCTTTTTAAATCTGCCCTTCCAGCTCCCAAGCCTTTTCAAATGAACACAAGGCCCTCTCAACCTTAGGCTTCACAGCCTTGCGAACAATGGCGGCTTTTGTCCACCGTCCGGGGTTTTGTGCTGTGTGCTGTCTAGCTGTCTAGGCCAGATAGGCAGGCCTACCAAGTCTTTCCTTTCCCTTCCTTCTTTTTCCACTGCTAAAGCTAGCCTACTACTACTAGGCTAACTAGCAAGAGAAGCTTTTGTGTTGTTCTGTGTCAGGCATACAAACACAACTCCACCACTGGAGGAGGGAAAAAATGAAAAAAGAAAAAAATATATCTGGGGCTGGCTAGGCTAGGCTAGGCTACCTTTGGGTTTTGTATGGGTTCTTCACGTTCTCTCCTTACACCATGACTGTTGGTAGCCACGTTGTATTAACGTTGTACTAACGGGTCGGGTCAGACACGCTATAGCCGGTTAGAGAGGTGATTTCCGTTCTTCCCTCTATGAAGTCGTGGGTTACAATCTCGGTAGCGAAGAAATGTGGTGAAGTGAATGATTTTTTTTTGTTTTTAATGATCTTGTCATTAGTTTAAACTGCAGACCTGCTAGTGTCAATTCCTTTCGTGTGTGTATGTATACACTTTTTTTTTTGTGTTCGAGGATGATGGAATAAGCACTCGTGCTTTTTTTTTATATATCCAGTCCCCCGAGTGTAGGCAGTTTTGTAAATTCTGTCATCCGTTTCCACCGGCACACAATGGCCTACTCGGAAAAGCGGAACGGGTTTGAACATATGTGATCATGCAGATCCAAATATGCACGTTTGAGATCCCGTAATATGAATCATGTCGGTGTTGGATGGCAACGCATCCTTCCCTCCACCTGATACAACTTTAAAGATGGAAGTAACCCACGCGGTACACACAGCCTGAAATTCAGTACCGTACACCTACACTCCCTGAGGAGTTAAGGAGAAAGAGCAGAGAAGACAAGAAGTTCAACAAGGCACGAGAAAATTCATTTGGAGGAGCAAAAATTGCCTGTGCCAAGAGCACTGCTGTTGCTAACCCATTCCAATCCAATCCAATCTTTGTTGTTTATTGCCCCACGGACCACAGAGGCCATATCATGGCTGTCACCTTGTCAAATTAATGACATTTTAGAATTCACATTAAAATATGCAACTACATAAAGATTAAAACAGGGTATAAAACCAACTCTACTGTCGTTCCTTATAGCAACGCCCTGGCCAACCATAAGGGTCAACCCAGAACGGCACCGCGTTGAGGAAAAAGCATCAACCACACATACAATGAGATAAAACCCAAACCAGATTCCTTAAACAACCTTGTTCTTAGTGACCAACTGAAACACTTTCACATATCTGACGGGAAAAGCCTGATTCTCTCAGGAAGCCACGACCAAACTGTCCTTTAGTTATGGTGTAACATACACACACACACACACACACACAACCTCGCTTGTGCCAACAGGACTGAACTAGACTTCACCACTTCATCGTCATGAGTTTGAAAAACACCACTAGGCTATTGAGACAGTCACAAAAAGTGCTGCTGTTCAAAACAGTTTCGAACAGTTGAACACACACACACACTCTGGACAACTACAAATAAAATAAAATCATGTCAGTATTATCTCACATAGCCATATTCATTTAGGCCAAAAAATGTTAAGTTAGTTCCTACAGGTTGAAGAGAAACAGGTCTTTTGTTTTATTTTATTTTTAAATATCATAAGGAAGGAAGCATATTTACAGGAACCTTCAGAATACTCATGATCCAGAGGTCGCGGGTTTGATCCCCGCTCGGCTCGGTGTTGTGTCCTTGGGAAAGACACTTTACTCCTATTTTCCTCACTCCACCCAGGTGTACAAGTGGGTACCAGGTTTGCTGGGGAAGTATCTGGCGACAGACTAGCGTCCTGTCACAGGGGTGGTGAAAAACCATCAGTTCACTTAACGCTACAGAAACCGGGATAAGCTCCGGCTCTATGGGCCTTCTGGCTCGAAAGAACATACTTTCAGAATACTCTGGTCTCTGTCATTATGGGAAGCATTCCTCAAAACTTTGCAGTCATGCAAATGTATCCGCACCAGAAAGAGCTGTACCGGTTTGATTCTTCTCAGCCATTTCTCGTAAGAACAAGAGGGTCGAGAGTAACACTATGGTGAACAAGCCTACACACACGCTAGCAACATAGGTTTGATGCCTGGAGATTGGCCAAGATGTAGACAGATCTGTGGGATGGATAAGAGAGAGAAAAAGAGTACACGTCCCTAGTCTATTCTTTGGCTGTTCAGACGAAAAATCCTGGGCTAGAGGTCTTCAAATTCTCCAGGGACCAGCAAAATTGGGATTCTACAAACACTGCAGCACTGATAAAATTATTGAAAGCGGTAAAGTTTTCGGAAGGTGGGGAAGAAAGTTATTTCAGAATGTGAATCACAACTTAGGCCTACAGATTGGATTTTGCCTATACAAAATTCAGAAATTTGAGATAGAAACTTCAGATGTGAACCACTAAATAGTATTCTGAATTCACCCACAGACACTATTTGAACATTATCTTGGTTCAAAGAGCAATTCAAACTCTCTAAACAAGCAACTGGTCGTCCAGGAGTCCTTCCTTTCTTCACCAGACTCTGTCCCCCAATATTAGGATCCTGTTTGTTACACCAATGGCTATAATTCCAAAGAACCAGTCCCCTTAGCCTAATCAATGCTCCATGGATTTCCATTTGTGAACAGCAATGGTAAGATGTTTCACTTTCAGAATGGGACCAAGTGGTTTGAAGATGAACACATTTCCCGACATCGTGATGTTGCTCTCTTGAGCCTAAGGCGTAATTAATACTAATATCAAGGCCGTGACTGACGCTGGATGCCAAAATCAAATACATAGATCCTGATGGATTCATGGAGCTCATTGACCCATTTCATTCAGAGTCAGCTAAATGTAACCAACTCAGATGCTTATAAATTCCACAAGCCAGTTTTTTCAGTTTTTAATCCATGATATCTTGACAATTCTAAAGCTTTCCCAATGACTAGATTAACCCTTTTCAGCTTTTGCTGCTGCTGCCACACTTGGTGTCAAAAAAAGCTATTTGCTAGGACGATCCGATTCAGGGACAGAAACTGCAATATTACATTATTAGAGCTCAACAAAAACTTGACAAATTTAGAGCATGACTGAATCCTGCAACAAACGGACCATAACTCTATGCAGAATCTTACTATGTAATATTCTTAACTTTTAGAATACAACTTCATGCCATGGTCATAATGATGGCTTAAGTTAAATTCCTGTCGTGGAGTACTTTTAATGCCAATTATGGCACACAAGCATGACAGCAAACGCTGTCATGGAATCAGAGAAGACCCGGAAAATTCACTATGATTACTGAATATCAAATAGTCTAAAAACTTTATTATAAAAATCCCACTTTCTTCAAGAGAGAAATTGAGCCCAAGACTCAAGAGTGCAGACAGGACCAGCTCCTGAAGTGAACATTGGGTTTTGTTTGTTTGGGGTCTTTTTTGCTAATTGGGTGTATCGTACTGGCGTAACAGTGCTGAAAATATTATAATAATCTTTGATTTCTTTTTCTCTACAAATATTAACAATTGTATTTTTTAAGGGGAAGATTCGTTGATTGTTCTTGGGAGTATCCACTAAAGTCCTCAAAAAAATGTGTACAAAAATTAACAGATTACTGAGAAAATCCAAACACTTGGGAAAATCCAAAACTGAACACTTAAAAGCATTTGATGTTTCCTTTCTAGTTAAAAAAGTTTGTTCTCGAATCTTTCTTGCACCATTCTTACTCTACCTCATTGAAAGAACTATCTCTAAGTTACCATCTCAATACTAGATAGCTACAAGTCATTTTATTATATCTCCAGGGGGAAAAAACCAACAACAACAAAACCAAAACCAAGGAAAAAGAAAAACACAATGAAATGTAGCTAAGCTGTGTAGTGTAGTATTAATACGTGTTATGATTACATACAGCAAGCTGGAAGAACTTTATTGATACTGTGCATTACTGCTGAATGTTTCTGCTAAGTTTGTTCCCTCTGGGCTCTGGCACTTTATCCTTTGCTGAGAGACGTCGATAATAAAAGGTCACATACACACACACACATTACTAAGCTAGGAATTATACGCTGTCACAATTTCAACAGCTGAATCAAACATTAAGCATTAATTAAAATGTAATATTATTAAACAGATGTTTTTTCTTCTTTACTTGCCCCCCCCCCACACACATAACCTGCCATCATTCCATCTGTCACTTAGAAAAAAATATTTAAAAACCGAAATAAAAAACAATCCCACTTTTGGGAGCCACACAATCTAGAGAATTTTATACATCATAAACTGATAAAGTGAAAAGTGACAGTATTGATAATATTTTTCTTTAATATTAAAACAAGCAAACAGACAAATTCCAATTTTCATGAGGTCTCAGGTTTTGGATTTTTTTTTTTTTTAATAAAAATAGTTGGGGGGGGGGGGGGGGGGGGGGGGGGGGGGGGGGGGGGGGTACCTAGGGGGCAGAGGAGAGAGAGAGAGAGAGTGAAAGGGGAAAAAGGTGGGAGGGTTACTTTAAACACAGGCATGTATTACAATGATTCACATCATGTGACCACGACACAACAGATCTGCTTATCATGACATGGGACAGGTGTACACGTAATGATGTATACAATACATACACATACATTTTCTTCATGCTCACAATGTACTTTCGAACAGTTGAAAAAGAGAGAGTGGATTCCTTTTTATTCTTTTTTTTATTTCAAGGAAAGGGCAAGGAAATAAGCACTCGTGTGCCTTATCACGTCCAGTCCCTGTGTGCATGTCATTTTGTCAATTCTGTCATCTGTTCCCACCGGGGCACAATGGCTTTCCTCTTACTAACGGTGAAACAGGTTTTAATATGTGAACATTATAATATTCTGCATGTGTTTAGACATGGGACCTCAGTACTTTATACTAATTATAGTCGCATTTTAAGGACTTTTTTTTTTTGGGGGGGGGGGGTAGAGTTGTCACTGATGTTAACTCCAGAGAGAGAGATTTTATTTAATAATTTATTTATTCTTTTATTTCAAGGATAATGGAATAAGCACTCATGTGCTTTTTTTTCATCCAGTCCCTATGTGCATGCGCTTTTGTCAAATCTGTCATCCGTTCCCACCGGCACATAATGGCTTACTCTTCCAAAAGGAGGGATGGGTTTTAACATGTGCACCATGTGTTAACACATGGGACCTCGTTACTTTAGAGTCTCATCTGAAGAACTTTTGGGGGAGTAGAGTTGTCACTGATGTAAACTCCACTGAGAAAGAGAAAGAGAGAGAGAATTTGTGTGTGTGTGGGGGGGGGGGGGGGGGGGGGGGGGGAGGGGGGGGGAGGGAGGAGGGATTTACAATTTATGTGTAGCCTTTAATTTGACAGAACTGAGAATGCAGGATGACAAACATTTCAGTTTTATAACTTAAAGCGTACACCTATCGGTAATCATATGTCACGGGATATGTGCAATAGATGTTTTTTTTAAAAACCCAGCTGCTACTCAGCTGTCTGTGGTTCTTTTCCTATTTTCAATCCATCTGTTAAAAACAATGATTTTAATGGTACTTTTTTTTTTCAAGCTAAAATCTGCTGACAAAAATGATCTCATCATCATTTTATGGCTTTTGAGACATTCAAGGACTTTTTTATAAAAAAAATTCATGATATTTAAGTGAAAACCATAAACTACTACTACTACTACTACTACTACTATTACTATGAGTATGGCATTTGTTTCACAAGTCTTTCACTATCAGTTTGGCGTTTGTTTCCCCAAGTCTATTGAACTGATCAAAAGAAATTTATGAATGCTGAAAATAAGTGAAAACCATTATCATGAGGAAATGATGAAGAAAAGGACCAAAAAAAAGATGGAAAGGGATGAAACGACATCCAAGAAATAATAGACAAAGGGATGATTTTTTAAAAACCACAAAGAACTATTGATGCAGCTGGGTTTGACAACCAGGAAAAAACACATACACCAAGTTCACTACCACCAGTACCACTACCAGCTCCTAGATGACATAATAATAATCACTACAGGCTTTTTTTTTTTTTTAATTATGACAAGATACCTGCTTCTTGCATGATTTTTAATACTTCTATATGAACAGAAAGATTAATCATACTGCCTTGTTCTCTAACAATCAAAATTATAGTCAACAAACGACTCACACATGCACATGCACACACAGAGTACACACACAGAGAATACACACACACACACACGCACGCACACACAGCTACCATAATGGTGGGAAAAACTGTCACCACTGGTAAACCTCAGAACCCTAACATAGAGTAGGGGGAAATGATACACACACACACACACACGCATGCACAAAAAACACACTCATCCTCTGCCTTAGCTCTGGTCCCCCCCCCCCCCCCCCCCCCCCCCCCCCCCCCCCCCCCCCCACCAAATCCTTTTCTCATACAACACTTGTTGAACAAACAACTTCAGACACACACAAAAACACATAATAATTACACTGAGCACACAAGATTTCAGATTCAAGATTTAATTATCGCCGTTGGTCCCTCTAGGGGCATGGAAGTTTTCAATATAAATAATATTTATGATAACAAATAATAATAAGTTCCAATAATGTATGGAACTTCCATACATTATTTTTATTAGATTAACTGTAATGTGTACAAGTTGCATCCACAAAACCATTTATATATAACACTGCATGTGACAGAAATAGCATTGTAGTCAACCTTAGTAGTAGTTTCATGCAACTTTACTCTTGACTATGATACATTTGCCCAGTTCAACGTACATAGTATGTTTTATGTGTGTGGTTGAGTGTAGTATGCCAGAGAGTACGCTCGCACACGCATACACACACACATGTACACACACACACACCTATACATACTAGTTTGTTTTGAGGTTTTTTTAAGGGGGTAGGGGAGGTTTCTGTTGTTATCATCATGATCTTTTCTTCCCCCTCTTTCAATCACTCAAAAGGCATTGCCAACGTCCCATGATACTGACAGTTGTGGTTTGCAGCAAAACCAAAACCCCAAAAATATCACATCTAGGCATGACAATGTCATTGCATAACTTCTCTTTTAACACAGAGAAAGTGGCCAATAGTTATTGTGTCAACATGCAGTTCTTGTTCTCTTTCTTTACAATCCAAGTAGTTCTTCCTTCAGCTCCAAGTGGCAACATGTCAAGATGAACAAAAACTTTTATTTTATGTCTAACCACGTTTTATCGGAATAATTTGATGGCTGTAAGCCTAACTTCATAGTAAATAGATCTACACCCCATTCGGCCCTATACTTCCCCAGTCCTTTTTGTCTTCAATCTTACCACAGTATGAGTAATGCAAATAATTATATGCCGGATATATGTCCCAACTCCATTTTGTCATCCATGGATCCATATAGTCACAGGCCCAACTTTGTCATTTGTTAATATCTAGACAACTTTTATGTTGTATAGATTTACAGTTCTTACAAAACCATACCTGTACTTATTTTCATTCTGATCGCAGTAATTTGTAATAATAGTCTCTAAAGTAATAATAATACAAACTCCAGGAACTGTCCAGTGTCCATCTCCATATTATTCATCATGGATACATGACCATTTTGACAACACAGATGATAGCTTAAATTACATACATTTCAACTGATGTTTTTCTTCTTTTTTCTTTTTTTTTTTACCTATTTCAGTGTGTACGTCTTCATTATGATCACAAACATTAATGCAGATGCTACCTAGATCTCTCAACTACACATCATCCATACAGTCGCTCGCTGCTTAGATTATAACTGGGCAATTCTTCAAAAACAAAAAAGCTAACAGAATTTTCAATGTGCATAACAAACAAACAAAATTTAACATGTTAAACAGTTTCACAAACACTTTAAACATTAGGTGCAATGTTTTGGGAGGAGAAAAGAAAACTATTATTAGTATTATTAACCTGAACAGGTCTTCTCAAAACATACCCTATGGCTATACAGTCACTCACACACATGCACATATGCACGCACACACACACAAGCGCACGCACGTGTGCGTACACACACACACACGCACGTGTGCACATGCATACACTGACACAGAGTGATCACTTTTCCAATGGAATCATTCTCTTTTTATTTTTTCTCCTTTATTCTCAATTTGTTCCCGTTATGTCATTGTAGTCATTATTATTGATGATGATGTTAATTGTTATTCTTAGATGGCTCAATGAAACAAGAAAATTGTGCATAAATTCAGTAAACTGTACAGAATTTAAAATTTTACTATCTCTCAAACAAGAAAATTGTGCATAAATTCAGTAAACTGTACAGAATTTAAAATTTTACTATCTCTCACAGTCATACACACAAAATGCAACATGGCACACACTGACAACACCCACCCCTCTTTCCCTGATCAATAATAATAGCTAATGAGTAGAATCAGAATCATTTCCGTTAACTCTATCTTAGCATTTCATCGACCTCACCTGCCATTTGTACCCTCAAATCACCAGGTCTTTCTTCCTTTCACACATAAATTTATGTATCCTGCCTTTCACTGACATGTAGTTGTACCTTTTTCTTTGCAAGTTTAATTCTGACTTTTACAGATACGAGTTTTAAAGATTTTTCATACACAACTTATTTAATGACATAACCACTTCCCTGTCTGCCACTCCCACACCCATTATTCTCGCTCAATTGTTACACACCCCCTATCCCTCTCTCTCTCTCACACACACTCACACACACACTATATCAGACACACACTATATCAGGCATATATATAAATGTAATGATGTGCGCACACACAGATTGACACACACACACACACACCTGTATACATGTACCAAAAAAACAAGAGGGGGGGTGGGGCGTAAAATCCTGCAAATCTGGACGTAATTCCTTATCCAGAGCTAATCAACTACAACTGTAGTACGCATGTACATATTACATAAATATATGTTTCAGCTCCAATCTCTCACCAACACTTTTGGTTATTTCCAATACATATAAATTCTGTATCTTTTCAAATTTCTCAAGCATCCTAAATCATCAACAATTTCTGAAAATTGGGTGCATGCTACAGCATGTCAACAAGCTATTCCACCCCCCACCCCTGGGCACCACTTGGGGTAAGGCTACTTTTTTTTTTAAAGTTTGAAATGCTTTTTCCTAACACTAACTACTATAGCAGAAGTTTTACGTAAGAATTTAAGATTTTAACAAGTGCAGAGTCTAATTCTTCATTTGTTTGCATCCAAGACAAGCTTATTCAATTATTGGGTTTCTAATGTTTTTCGTCTGACACCAAACCAAAAAATACATAATTTCATCTTCCTTTACAACTGCTTTTTTTTTTTTTTTTTTAGTTTTTGGGTTGTTTTTTTTATAAAGCTCTAAAGCAGCCTTTCTCAGTTTCAGTTGTTTCAGTTTGGGTTTATTTTTTGAGAGAGAGAGAGAGAGAGAGAGAGAGAGAGAGAGAGAGAGAGAGGAGAGAGAGAGAGAGAGAGAGAGAGAGAGAGAAATGGGTGTCCATTGGTATGTCTGTCATCTGCCTTCATGTACGTGAAAAAAAAATCAAACTATTTATTCAATTTCTTTTTTTAAGAAATCTAACTTTTAACGCTCTTTCGACATAAACCACACACTTTTCAATAAATTACCACTTCCCCAATACCCTTAAGAAAAAAATGTCAGGGCTGTCTGTAACTGACACTGTCTGGACAGTAAATTACAATCACTAGACTTGAGCACCCATGCCATCACTAGACTGAACACTCATGCTATTCCTGAAAAATAAAAATGCAGCCTAAGCTTGCCTTTTAGCCTTCCTGTTTATAAACATAATGTTTTAGATCTAACAACCTTTAGTCTGGTTCAATGACTTTCCTAGGTTTGCAAACCTGCAGCATAATTTATTTTACGACCGGGCCAAGTGGCAGTAAAACACGAGTTCAGTTTGATATTTCATCAACTTTACGAGGACGGTAAATCTGTGATAAATGGTCAAACTTTTCCTTTTTATTAATGCAACAGAGACATGAAGACAGCGTACTCCCTATCCACTTTTCTTTTTTTTCTCAGGATGGTTTCTACTTTTCCGTCTTTTGTATGGTGGGCAGAACAGGAGGGTGGAATCAATCGGAAGTTCTACCCTCTACAAAAAACAAAAACAAAAAAAAAAACGTTTTGGCCTACAGCAACATGTCTCAACAAAATGGAACTAAGCTACCTTCATAAGTAAACGTTCAAATATGCCTACGTTTGTAGGCTGAAAGTAACCTACAGCCAAATGAGAAAGAGCGACGTGGCTCAACAATAGCCTTACTACTAAGTAGTGCTGTCGAGGCAGCAAGGGCCTGGTAGGCCTACAAGCGGAAAGATAGACTCAGACTCACCGTTGAAAGTGGTGGTTGATAGAATCTTCCGTCGACTTTTCAGGAATATTTCGCACAAGTAGATACCTTGTTTCTCGTACCATTTCTTCCTCACCTACATGGCTTACCAAAGTGCCATGTATAATAATGTCTTCGAAGAAATGTGCCTTGACCCAGTACTCATCCCGAAGCAAGCTTGACGAACACCCAGAATAACATGCGGGGGATGACGTCATAGATCTAACTGGCGAGTGTGCGACGCGCGCGCACTAACAACCACACGCAGTCCTGAGTATAGTCTGTTTCACAATTTGATAGTATTCACAAGTCTGTAAGCTCTGTGGACCTGAGTGGCGCTGTGGGTCTTGCCAAACGATGTTTTATTTGCTTTTTTTTTTTGGGGGGGGGGTCTCCCCTGTCGGCAACTTTGTACTTACCATAACCATACGACGTGATTTATCAAAAAGTACATTTCTTCCTCAGGAACATCTATCCCACTGCGGAGACAATCAACCGCTACAGTGATGACAAAATTATGGTCCTGTTTACCAACTGGTACACAGGCTCTTTGTGACACTCTAGCTAGCCTGGGCCTATAGGTTTTCCAGTGTGAGACCATGTTTGTCGAGTTTAGTATGTTTGACTGAGAGTGACAGTTTTGTGTGTGTGTGTGTGTGTGTGTGTGTGTGTGTGTGTGTGTGTGTGTGTGTTGCAGATATGGAAATATATTATTCAGGTTATTATTGAGTCTACATTGGAGTGCAGCTTTCTTCAAATCAACTATGTGTGTACACCATTATCGTACATGCCTCTGATATATCTCAAAATCTAAGAACTAAGGGTTTCAAAATCGATACTATTTCGTATTCCTGTTTTAAACCATAACTAAAGGGGAAAAGATGTAGAAATAAAGAAAATACTATTTCATGGCTGGAGGGGGGGGGGGGGGGGGGGGGATGGGAGGGAGGGGGAGATTTGGATATTTTCACAAGCATAACAAGCGCTATGGCCCATCCACACAAGAAACTGGTACCTATAGGCAGTACTAGACCCCAATAGGCCTAATGTTAGCGTGACTATAGTGGTTCGCTCAATGTGAACAGCTTACAGACGAAACTGAGTCCTTACAAGAACTGTAATATAACAAGTCAGTTAAAACCAGTTTCTGTGGCGTGTTTACCTGGTTAGTCATCAGTTGTATTTGCAATGAACAGTGTTAACAATAAACGAACAAATAAAACATGAAAAAAATCGATTACATATCTCTGTGTGTGCCAGCAGAAAGGTTTTTCAGAGGCCTATACTATCCTCTTCTCTTTTTTTTTTTTCCATCATCCCTCCTCTCCTCTCACGCAGCTGCTGGTTTCCACAACCATTTTTTAAAGGTTGTTGTTGGTTTTTTTAAGTCGTTCATTGCACCATCAGCGTCAACTCTTTTTCAATCGGAGAGAGAGAGAGAGAGAGAGAGAGATCAACGTCCTTTGTTGTTAGGTTGGTTTTTTTCTTTCTTTCTTTTTTTTCTTTCAAACATGGCGTGATGTGACTTGTCACGTGCGCATGACGCACGCGCGCGCGCGCGATCGAAGATCTGGAGAAGCTTGTGGGGCCAGCATGCATGCAACCATTGGCGACTTGCAAGTCACACTGATAGACAGACACACACACAACACAACACACAAGATTTTTTTTTTTTAAACAAGCCCCTCCCCCTCCCCTTCCCCCCTCCACCCCCACACTCCCTCATCACGTTGGACTGGTGATGAAGATGAGTGTGCTGGATAGACGAGGATGATTTGCAGCCGGCTGCTGCTGCTGCTGCCTCTGCTGCTGTTGTTGTCCTCCTCTTCCCAGTACTTTTATGTCTTGCACCAAAGGCCATCTTCCTTCCTGTTTCCCTGGCATCGGGTTAGTTATTGATCAGGGCTGTCGGCTGGTAGTGCTGCGGTACTGGTAGTGCTGCTGCTGCTGCTGCTGTTTCTGTTTCAGTTCAGCCACACACACACACACACAGGGAGGGGGGGGGGGGGGAGAGCTCTCTCTCTCTCTCTCTCTCTCTCTCTCTCTCTCTCTCTCTCTCTCTCTCTCTCTTACATACATGTGCCACACACACACACACAAGAAAAAAAGGGGCACACACACACACACACTCAAGTCCCAGTATGTGTGTGTAGGCACATGCACACATAAATATTTTTCTCCAAATCAAATGAAGCTCATTCTGTATCTATTATAAATTGTGTTGTTGTAATTGATTTTTGGTTTATTTGTGGGTTGTTGGGGTTTTTTTTTTGTTCTTTGGGGTTTTGTTGTTGGTGGAGTGGTTTTTTTTAGGAGGGGGGGGGGGGGGGGGGGGGGGGGGGAGGTTATTCTTAAGCTTAAGTTCTCAGATTTACAAATGGTGATATTTTTGCCTCTATAACCCCTTTTCCCATCCATCTACATTCCGGACTTTGTAGATAGAACTATATGTTAGGAGTAATCTTTCAGCAATTGATCCAATGTGTCTGAACAAAGAAGGTTTATATTTGTCAACTGATCAACTTGCTTGCAATGGTTTTTTATCTTTCTTTTTCAAATTGTGTAGTATACCTCCCCCCCCCCCCCCCCCCCCCCCCCCCCCCCCCCCCCCCCCAAAGAAAAAAAAAAAAGAAAAAAAAACATAGTGGAACATTAATGAATAAATGAGAGTCTGGAATATTCAGTGTCACTGAATGTGAGCATTCACACACACATGCTCACTTAACACTTGCAAGTGTGTGTATGTGTATGTGTGTGTGCATGCACATGTACTTTTGTATGTGTGTGTGTGTGTGTGTGTCACTGTGTGTGTGTGTCTGTGTGTATCTCACTGTGTGTATGTCCACCCTCACATTCAGTGATACTGAATATCCCAGACTCTCATGCATGCATGTGTGCACGTTCACACACGTATATGCACTCGCATGCATGCATGTGCGCACACATGTATGTCATATACATGTATACACACACATGCAGTTCACAATGCATGTAAAGCAAGCAATAAAAGAGCACTGATATGTTATGCACAATATGGTTACAACAACAACAAAAAGCCCAAAACAACAAGAAATAAAAAGAGATGTATACATACAGAGCATAGTAATAAAGAATGAATGTTTAGTACTCCTAATTATATTGTATACATAAGATCCAGGTGTTCTTATTTCGTGTCACAGGGAGTAACATCAACAACACACAACAACACACACGCACGCACACACATTATCCTCAATATAAAAGAATAAATAGATAAAAAATAAATACATAAACACACACACACACACACATAAACACCACACACACACAAATTATAACACAAATACACAAACACCACACAACACAATACCACACACACACACACACACACACACACACACACACACACACACACACACAGAGGATGTATATGATTATGAATACACACAAAGTGACACATGCCAGCATACACATATGCATGTACGCATTCATGTGCACTCACACAGACACACATTGACACAGCGACACACACACATACACACACATCTGGGATCCCACCAAAACTAAAAAAATGCACATATGTGATATTAGTTACATAAGTCATACATGAAACAGTACAATGAAACACAACACAACTAAAAGTAAAACCCCATAAGAATTGCAACAAAATTGTAAGATGGACAACATTCACAAAAACAGGTTAAAATGACAAACTAACTGTGTGTGTGTGTGTGTGTGTGTGTGTGTGTGTGTGTGTGTGTGTACACATACATGTGTGTTTGTGAGTCACATATGTGTGTATACATATGTGTGTGGGGGGGTGGGGGAGGGGGGGGGGGGGGTGAGTGTGTGTGTACACATACATGTGTGTGTGCATTTGTGTTTGTGTGTGTATACAACATGTATGTGTGTGTGTTGTGAGATGTAGACAGTGAGATAAGGGTTCAAATTCTATAGTATATATATATCTATGAAAGACTGGTTTACCAGTTTTTTTCTTTTTAAAAAAGAAAGGGGGGGGGGGTGAGAACAGGATTTTCCTTGTTTAAACAAACATGACACTGCGCATAACTTCAAAATAAAGCTTAGTGAATTCAAAAAAATTAAATAATATAAAGAAAGTGATTTTTTTTAAGAGTGGGGGGAGGGGGGTGACAACACCAAATAAAATTAATTAATGAAAAAGAAATTGGATTTTCCTTGTTTGAGCAAGTTTGATAGGTATCATTATCTTACTTTACTTTTTAGAAATAAGATTTATTAAGAAAAAAAAGCCTATTCCTTCAAGGGTTTGTTTTTTTTAACTTTCTAAAAGGAATTATATTAATGACTCATTGTTATAGTCATTTCAACCTTTCATTTCAAACTGATGTTATTCTACAGATAAAACAGATAACAATTCAGTCACAATATATTTTCCAGGGACTGAATACAATTCAGAGCAAAAATGCTCCCGAGTCTTGCTGATCAAAATGGGCAACAGTACACACACATTTGTGTACTCACACACACCTATACACACACAGTCACACTTACACAAACTGGGTCACACACACTCACACATGTATACACACTCCTGTGCACAAATACAGGTACACAAGTACACCACATGTACACATGCACAATACAAACACTTAGACATAGTGATGACACCCATGTATACAAACACACACATGCATGCACGCATGCGTGCGCACACACGCACACTACATAAAAGATAAACTGATTAAACACATTGCAGATTAATTGATCATTTTATTTACAGTTTAAAAAGCTGGAGCACATTCACAATATAGAAGATCATACAGGTTTATAATGTATTTCAACAATGTAACATTTAGTTGAACTGCAAATTATACACTCCTTGGACTTGACTGAAAAATGATAGAATATATATAATGTATATATAATGTATAATATTATATACATCATGTGTGTGTGTGTGTGTGTGTGTGTGTGTGTAGCCTGGCTAGTACATTATATGTATGTGAGTGTGACTGTGTGTGTGGTTGTGAGTGTGTATGTGTGTGTGTGTGCATTGCAATTTCTAAGAGCAAATATGCATATCTGAAATGCTTAACTGCAACCCTCATTTTTCATTTCTCTAGGAATAAAATGACCAGTGAAATTGGTGGTTAAACAGGACACTATCTGACTGGGAACATCTGTAAAAGTATTGAGGTTTTTTTTTAAAGTAAGAAATAAAACTTCAACCTAGAAACTGACTTCTGCTGAAGACTATTATAAAAGAAGTTTTATAGATATGTAATAAATGTATTGCTGAACTTAAAATGTTATGCAGATTTTCCCAGATACATAATAAATAATTGCCTACACTACAGTTACTCAGGTAAGGCTTCCTTTCCTGGTTTATTTTCCCCTCCCTATAATGATCAAGACAGTTTCATTATGGCCTGTATTTTTTCATTTATTTTCTTCATACTTCTCTACTACAATAACCCAGAAAAGATTTCTTTCATCCTCCTGTCTTTTCATTTTGAATAGATTATCATGATAAAGAAATAACTGATGCCTACAAAATTGAAAGGGTTGGGGGTTGCAAGAATTATATCTGTTAAAGGGTTGTCTAAACGGGCAGAATTTTGGGTTAAAAATTATTAACTTATCGGGTTAGGATTGTGGATGAGGGGGGAATGAAGAAGGGAAGAAGATGGGGATAGGGGATGGAGGACAACTAGGCCTATGCCCCATTTTCTGAAAATCAGTACTCAATGTGATAACTTGGAAGACTGAAAATCTTTCCGAGTCTCTGAGAACATCACTTTCATGTTGCAATATGAGTTGACTACAAGCCGTTTTAAGTGACTGATTTTAAAAAAATTTTAAATCAGTGTTATGGAGACCTATGATAGTACAGGCGTTCTCTACTTTTGCTGACACTGTTAACAGTTTAAGCTTCAACTACTTATACTGAACGCTATATTATATTTATTGTAATAACCTCGAAATACCAATATAAGAAACTGTTGTATGCTGTGAACAAGAAAAAACAAAAATACATCATCCTACAATCTGATCCTACCAGAACTGCTAGGCCTAATGGCGCATCATGCCGTGTGTGCAACGCTTAGGCCTACTCGTTAGCTATTCAAGATGGCGTCGTGGGTGACGTCAGATACTCGTCCCATATTTCATCAGTCTGGGGTTGTATGAACTGTCTGCTGGGGTAAATATACATTATCCATTTATTACAAAATGTCTAACGTGTATCCACTTGCGCTAATAAAGTGTGCTTGGTGTTAGGTTTGTCTATGGTGTGCATGGCGTAATTTAATAGCGAAAAAAAAGGGAGTTGGGGGAAATGGAGTCACCACAGCGTTGTCACTCCCGGGTGCACCTTCATAATTCCATGTATTTGGAGGCACACGCTGGTATTAAAATACTCCAAATGGTACTCCGTTTCGTATAGGGCACAAAAACAAAACATACGTTACATCCATGTCTGGAATATACCACAGAAGTGGAAAGCCTATGATCCCCCACTCTCGTACGGAGTTTGGAACGGACTATAAACGGCTTTCAGAAGTGAACGCCTCACACAAAGAAATGCGCAGACGTTCGTTTTAACAAAGAAATTATCAGTTATTCCATATTCCAACGACAACATCGAGACTTTATAATCCGTTTGATGCCTCGCGTACTTTTCTCTCTTTGGAAAGTAGGAGTATAAGGTGATCCAACGAACATATTGAACGATTTGTTAGCGGCTTGATCATTCAAGATGGCCGTCGTCCATGTCGACTTTCAGCTAGGCTAGAGGCTTCTACTGGTAGATGGCGCTACTAGGCTACCTTCACCAGAACTACAATAATGTAAATGACCTCATAACCCTTGACCTTCCTTATCCGGAATTTTCCATCACGCAGAGATCATGTGATATTCCATGTTCTGATTGGGCAGGACAAAAAAAAAAGGTGAAGTGTACAGTTATGATGCGCTGGTAGTGCCAATCTTTTTTTTCTTTTGTAAATTTTTGTTTTTAAAGGGGGGCAAGGGTAATTTTACCCCTTTTAATCTCTGTTTGAATAAGACTGATTCTTCCCTTTCTCCTTTTCCTGTCTGTCCTGTTCCCCCCCCACCCCCCCCAACCATTTCTTCATGTATTTCTCGAAATATTTGTGGATGAGTTGGAAAAGGATTCAGGTAGTAAATGATAGCTCGCTATCTCTCTCTGTCTCTCTCTCTCTCTCTCTCTCTGTCTCTCTCTGTAGGCACATTTATTGACCCTTCACAAACAAGAATACCATTATATTATGATCCCACAAAGTTTAAAAACACACATTCACCCCACAATTTTGGGGAATATGATGCCCGTTATACAAAAAACAATGATAGGGTTTATGCAGTTAGAATTTAAAGTCTTTTAGAAATAGATGCATTTAAACTGTGAAAGTGGCATTTTCCTCTGTGTGTGTTGGCGCCGCGCGCGCGTGCGCACGCGCGCGCGCGTCGCGTGTGTTGTGTGTGACAGCATTATATGAGGGGCTGGTGGGTTTTTTTTATTTTAAGGGGGGGGAAAAGGGAAATTTTACCCTTTCTTCTGTGTTTGGATCAATTCTCTTCTCTCTCTCTCTCTCTCTTCTCTCTTCTTCTCTCTCTCCCCTCTCTCCTATATTATATTATAAAATTATATATTTTTAAATATATATAAAATTTATATATATATATATATTTAAGTGTGTGTGTGTGTTTTTTTTCTAAACCATTATATGATGGGCTGGTAGTGTCTTTTTATTTTAAGGGGGGGGGAAGGGGTAATTTTACCTTTTAACGGGTTTTTGATAGTTCTCTCTTCCTCTCTCTCTTCTTTCTCTCTCCTTCTCCTCTCTCTTTTATATATTATTTTTTTAAAAATTTTTTTGTGTGTGTGTGTGTGGTGTGTGTATACAGCATTATATGTGGGCTGGTAGTGTCTTTTTTTTTTTTTAAAGCAGAGGGCGGGGTAATTTCCCCCCTTTCCCCTTTTTTCACACACATCACACACTGTGTAGAGCAGGCCATGCACACACTGTTTTTTTCCCCCCAAAAAATGTTATGGGTTGAAATTTGTTGATTTTGTTTATTTTTTATTTTATTTATTTTATTTTTTTATTTGAGGATAAGGAAAAGCACTTGTGTGCTTTTTTACTTTCCCAGTCCCCATGTGTTGCGTTTTGAAATTTCTGTCATCTGTTCCCCCGAAACAGTGGCCTATTAAATAGAAAGAGGAACAGGATTTAAATGGTGCCAAGATGTTCTTGTGCTTTGGGCCCAAAAGGGGGGCCTGGGTTTATGTCCTCCAAAGGGGATTTTTGGGGGGAGATGGGTCTGCATGATTAAACTCCGGGAAAAATATCCCCTTAAAGGAATAAAAGGGGTTGTAGATTCGCGTGTTCAACACTAGGTCCCCCATCCCCTTGTGGTGTGTGTGTGTGCAGGGATGCTGCATGGCATGTACACACACTATTTACATACACGGGTTGTGCATGCAAGTTTGCATTGTCTCTACCCATTGCATTTGTTTTTTTCTTTGGATGCTGTGACAGAGCTTGTGACATGTCAACCATTTTGCTTTCTGTTCCAGGCAAATTGGAAGCCCGGTTAAGGTGTAAGTATTTGAAGTTGCTCACTGTCGAAATTTAGGGGGTGGGGTACTCATGGGGAAAACCTTTCTTTCCCCTGTCTAAGGTTAAGCGCATTGAGATGGTACAATGGATGGGTGACCTTTTGTGGCCCCGGCTTTAGGGGAGTTTCCCCCAGTGTAAAAGGTACCCGCCTCTTTTGGGGCGGGAAAATAAAAGCGCAGGGGGGAGGAGTGGGGGCCGCCCCCAATTGCTGGGCCCCCGAGAACTTGGATCTCTGAACCCATTCCCCAAGGACCACACAGGTTATTTACACCTTTTTTCCTTTTTTGAAGGTTTTTGCCCCTTGGTGGATCTTGATTGAACTGGATTTCCGTAATAGGTCATCAACTTGGGTCTGCTGCTGTTGTTGTTGTTGTTGTTGTTATGGATTATCACGCCAAAGTTTGAGGCTGTTGCATTCAACCATTTCAGCACTGTCAACAAGCTCCTCTCCTTTTCCTGTATGAAGATCAGTGCCATCTGATATCGACTCCTCAGGACTCATTTGGTGGTCCCAAAAGATGTTGATGAACATGGGGACGGAAAGCAGGCAACCTTGGAGTACACCACGCCAAAGTATGGAAAGGCTTTTCCCCAAAACTAGGACAAGTTTATGCGTAACCTTGGATGGCATGAGTGCAATGGGGTAGTTTTATCATATTTCCCTTCTTCATGGCTGTGCACAGGGCATCATGCCCCCCTTATCGAATGCCCTTCTGAAATCAATGTAGATACGTTAAATGGGACTATTTCTTTTACATCTCTTTGGTTTTGGAAAATCAAAGAACCACCACAGAACCCTCGCTATTCACTGTAACCTTTTTTTCAAGGGGGAGGGGGTGGGGAGATGTTTGAATGCCTTCTGAAAAAAACTCTAAATTTTTTTTTTTGTTGTTGTACTTGACTTTTTCTTTCATGTATCTTTGGTTAAAAACCCATTCTTTGGAAGAACCCAAAACCCCCAAAAACCTGTCTGTTTCTTTTTTGTAACTATGTCACCTGGGAGAAGGGGGGGTGTTTGATGGTGCTGCTGGGTGCTCTCCTTAAGGTCCTTTTCTGGTACAGTACAGCTGACAGTGTGATTGATAGTTTGACAAAGCTGGACTTGGTCTTCCCAAGGGGCTCCAAAACGACAGAGTGACCGAGTCCCCTGTTGTTGGTCATTCCCCTGTCTTCTTCCCCTGTGGGGATGCTGGGGGCCTGTCAGTATTTCCAACTTGTGGAAATTCTGTGCTAGGAATTCCCTCTTTGCTGTCTCTATCTCTGTTTCTGCCTGCCTTGTACCTTTACTTCCTGTCACCTCCTTCTTGTTTATCTGACTTGGGCATGGGAGAGAGTTGTTGTTGTGCTATCTTTTCAGTCTTTCTGAAGAAGAAGAAAAAGGCCAAGAGAATGGACCAAGAAGGTAGAAAATACAAGAAGCAAGAACTACCTCCACCACCACCATCACCACCACAACCATCATAACTATCACTATCATCAACAGTGACTTACTTGACTTATGCCTCTTGGTTCCTTGGGGAATATAGGGCTGCAACAACACCCCTCCAACGAACTCGGTTTTGGGAGATCCTCTTCAGCTCGGCCCATGTCATTCCGGCTGCCTTCGTTTCTTCGTCAACACTTCTGCGCCAGGTCTGTTTTGGTCAACCAACTTTCCGCTTCCCTTGTGGATTCCAGTCAAGGGCCTGCCTGGTGACATTTGACGCAGGCTTGCGGAGTGTATGGCCAATCCATCCCCACTTCCTTTGTTTAATAGTGGACTGGATTGGGGTTAGTCTGGCCCTGTCCCACAGTTGTTTGTTGGATATGACTTCCGGCCAAACCTGATGTTGAGGATGTTCCTGAGCATTTTTTGGGTAAGACTGGAGTTTGTGGGTGTTGGTTTTTGTTACCTGCCAGGTTTCGAGCCAAAAAGTAGGCCCGATTTGACATTGATGTTGTAGACCCGAATTTTTTTTAGAAATAAGAGGGCTGTTGCCCTCCAAATTGGCTGAAGGGTGTTGAGGGCATGACGGGCTTTGTTGATTGGGCACTTGTTTGTCTTCATTTGTTCCCCCATCTTTACTGACAACAACTGCCCAGGTAAATAAACTTGCTGATTCTTTGATGGTTTCTTGCTGCAGTTGCACTGGGTCATGTGTTTTGTTGTTCACCCTCATGACCTCCGTCTTCCGATGTGATTTGGAGGCCAGTCTTTTCAGCTTCGTTAGCAACACGACAAAGCTTCTCTTGTGCGTCTTGTTGCCTGTGGGAGAGAAGGCTGATGTCATCTGCGAAGTCCAGGTCTTCCAGTTGCTTCATGAGGGTTCACTGTATGCCGTTTCTCCTGCCTGCTGTGGCTTGCCGCATTATCCAGTCAACCACCAACAGGAAGATGGTTGGCAACAAAGACAGCCCTGACGAACACGGTCTGTAGGGAGAAGGGTCCGTCAGTTTCCCTCATGGATGTCCTGACAGGTGGCATTTTCATTATAGCTGCTGGTGATGGTAAAGAACTTTGGTGGAAAGCCATAGTGATGCATCAGTTTCCAAATGACATCTCTGTCGACACTGTCAAATGCCTTCTGGAAGTCGACAAAGGGACTGAATATAGGTAGGTCTGCCACTCCGGGGACTGCTAAATGATGATGCGCATTGTGGTGTTTTGATTGTTCATGATCTGTCTTGCCTAAAGCCTGCCTGTTCATCCCGAAGTATTTGTCCAGTGCTGTCTTCAGTCTGTCTTAGCAGGGTCTTTGTCAGCACTTTCCCTGGGATGGACAGTAGCATGATTCCTCTCAGTTGTTGCATGAGGACAGGTCCCTTTCTTTGGCAGCTTTACGAGATGGCCTTTCTTCCAATCTTCTGGTACACTCTCTTGCTCCCAGATCTTGTTAGGAGTGGGTATAACATCTCAGTGGAATTTTGGGGATGTCTGCCTTCAGTGCTTCAGGTGGTATACCGTTGGGCCTGCTGCTTTGCCTGAGTTGAGTGACTTGATGGCTTTGGTGATCTCATTCTTGGTAGGGGGCAGTGTTGATGCCAAGGATTTCAGTAGGTGGGGGATGTTCTGGCGGCAGGGTGGTGCAGGTCTGTTGATCGTTTCTTTGAAGTGCTCTGCCCATCTTGCTCTCTGGTCCTCCTCACCGGGAATGGTATTGCCATTCTTATCTTTGACGGGGCAGCTAGGTTTGTTGTTTTTCCTGAGAGAGTTCTCGTGATCTCGTACAGTCTCTTCATATTTCTTTGGCCTCCCTGCAGTCTCTGCTTCCTGAGTCAGTCCCAAATTAATTTTCTCTTGCTTTTCTTGCACTTCTCTTTACTGCCGGTTTTGTCCAGTAGCATGCTTGCAGTTCCTGCTTCTTTTCTGATCTTGTGTTCGGTTGATCTGATCTTTCAGCTGTTTTCTCTCGGTGATCGTCCCCATGTTTCTGTTGTCAGCCATTCCTTGTTTTTTTGTTTTCTTTCCCATTTACGTTTGGCATTTTTCTTCCAGGTCTCATGCAGACTCTGCCATTGCTCTTCGACTGTTTCCCTGGCAGCTGGGAAAGCACACTGAAGTTGTTCCTCGGGTTTCGAAAGCCTGAATTCTTCTATTTTTTCTCTTTCCTTCAGGCTTTGCACGTTGAACTTGTGTGATGGCTTCCTCCCCGGGTCGATGTAGGCTTTGAGCTTTGGTCTTGATGATGGCAACAACAAGATGATGGTCTGATGCTGCATCTGCTCCGCGCTTCACCCTGACTTCATGAGGCTCCTTCTCCACTTTCACCCGATGGTGATGTGGTCAATCTGGTTTTCTGTCTTGCCATTGGGGGAAATCTATGCTGCTTTTGGATTTCTTGTGGGGAAAGTGGTGCCTCCCAAAGAACCAGGTTTTTCTTTTTTGAACATGCAAAATTCTGTTAAAGTTCTCCCTTTTCATTTTGTTCCCGTGCCATGTTTCCCTTGATCAGTTCTCTGTTTGTGTTTTCTGTCCCACTTTGGATTATGTCTCCCATTAGTTTTTTTAGGTCCCTCTTTGGGGCTTTGCCTGATGGTCGGACTTGTCAAAGAAGTTTTCTTTATCTTTTAATTGCTGTTTGTTGGGGCGTAGACTGAGGATGATAACCTTTCTGGCCTTTTGAGTTGAAGCGTGCTTGAGGATCCGTGGGGGGGGCATGGTTCCCAGGACAGCAGTGCTTGCGTTTCTTCAGGTCTCATCAGCAGCGCTTCTCCATTTTGTGGGGCTGGCCTTCTTCTGTCCCAAATAGGATGGTAGTGTCTCCACCGCAAGTTTTGTTTTGCCGGTTCCATTCCATTGGGCTCGACAGGCCAGGGTCTTTTAAGTTGTACCTGTGCATTTCTCTACTCACCTGTAATCTTTTACCAGTCTGTACAGGGGTTTTGATGTTCCAGGTCCCCATCCTGGTTGTTGGGCTGGGTTGTTAAAAGAGTTGTCGGCGCACTGCTTCCCGAAGCTTTCACCACACGCGTATAGCTCTTTCCAGGAGGACTCCTCCCAACAAAGCGCTTGTTTAAAAAGGGAATGTTGCAGTTTCCGTAAAAGACTGGTTTTAAGTCAAATTTAGTCGTTAGCCAATGCACACCCCATCCTGGAGGACCAGGGTGCATCTTTTAAATCTGTTCCTCCCCGGACTGTTGAAGCATGGTTGAACCTGCCAGAGGCCGAAGCCCCCGCCCACATAGCTCTGGGGGTCATTGAAGCATGCAAGCCATCCCACCACGACAAGGTGACACACCATCGGGACAGCCCTGTGTGTATGCAGTTTTGTGAATTATGTCATCCATTCCCACCTGCACCAAGGCCTATTCTTTGAAAAGCAGTACGGGTTTAACGTGTGTGCAGATGTTCGCGTGCATTTGCCACACTGGACCTGGTTTATGTATCATCAAAAAGGTTTTAGGGAGGAGGGGGGGGGGCAATTGAGGGCACTTAAATTTTAAATTCAGAGGAAACATCCTCTTGAAGGCATTTCCAAAAAGTCAGCAGATCAAAGAGCGCAAGTGGGTTACTTTACCACAGGCTCCTGTTTAGAGAGAGGGAGGGGGGGGGGGGGGGGGGGGGGCAGTGGACTTAAATGATCACAGTCAAGAAGTTACTCTGTACTTACAAATGTAAGGAGGATACACTATTCTCTTCCTGTGGGTTGGGGTGTGTGTGGGGGGGGGGGGGGGGGGGAGGGGGGGGTGTCAGTATAAATAGCATCCCCCAATTCTGTGCTTGACATTTCCTCTTTTCTATCACTCTCCCTTTTTTTCTGCCTGTTCCCTTTTTTTCCTGTCAATCCCATTTTCTGCCTTCTTGGTCCATTCTCCGCCTTTCTAACCCCAGAAAGACTTAAAAATTAACAATTCTCTCAGGTGAGTTGGATAGGCTGGGCCTGGGACCCTTGTCAGGGCTTAACGCAACAAGGGTACATTTTTGGTCAAATAAAGACAACATAGTTTGCTGTATGAGCAGTGCACAAGGAGAACCACATCATGAGAAGGAACACCCACCCACCCAAACAATGAAAATGATGAATTTTTAGATTCATTATGGACCTAGAACAAAGGTTGGGGCACCCCACACACACACGTGTGCGCGCACACACACACACAACACGCGCGCACAAAGTGCGCCGCGCGCACACACCACTAGAGGATATTGGGTGAATAGCAGTCCTGTTGCCTATTAGTGTTTAAAAAGCCTAGGTTAGCCCCCAAAACCCAAAAAAAACGCATGCAAGTGGAAGTAAAAAAGAGAAGGATGGGGAGGTAGGGGGCTAGCTGCCTAGTTGTAGGATTTTGCTGTGGGGGAGCGTTACCTCGCCTTCTTCCCGCGTTTTCCCCCTTTCGCCTGCTTGTTAGGCCAAACGGCAGAAGAAATGGCGCAGGGCGGGGGGAGAAGCTGAAAGCACAAAACGTAAAAAGAGCTTTTTTCATTCCTATTTCCTACTTCCCCCCCCCACCCCCCTTTCTCTCTTTCTCTATTTTAAGGGACCTGTTTCTCTCCTTCCCCAATGTCATAACAAAGTCATAAGAGTTGGCCAGCCGCCCTGGCAAATTTCGCAATCGCAAAACATGAGGCCCGGTCAAGGGTGACCTGCAACTTAAAAAAAATAGCAGCAAGCTAGGGTGTCAAGCAAGATTGATAGTGGGCCCCGTGAGGTTCTTGTCAAGCAACAGAAGGAGTAGCTAGCAGGCTGGCAAGTGCCTTGCTGTGATTAAACAGGGTTGGGGGGGGGGGGGGGGGGGGGGGGGTAGGAAGAGGGGGGAGGGCTTTTTCTATCAAACAAGTGAAATTTCCTGATGAAAATATCGATTGAGGAACTGACAGTTAGAATTATGTTGAACTGAAACAGCTGTTGTTGCTTTTTTTTTCTTCCTTTGGAGTCTCACACATTCAAAACAGAACGTTTATGATATTTCCGGTATCCACACACACACACACGAATTTTCTTGATTTTCTTTTTTGGTGTGGTGGGGGCAATAAAAAACCCTAAAATAAAGACTTTTTTGCCCTTAAACGAACCCCAAGCTACCTATCAGCTTCCACAAAAAAACACACAAAAACGCACGCACCCCCCCCACAATTCCTTATTCAATTTACCATCGGGAAAATTAAAATTTTTGGAAAATAAAATCAGCGGGGAATCCCAAAACATTTTTGTCCTCCCCTTTTCCCCAACAACACTCTGCCCTCTGTCCTCTTTCCCAAAAAATGGGAAGGGGGGGAAGACATCCCGTTAAAAACCCCACACAAAAGGGAGCTTAGTTTCCAACACTAAAATCTGTTGTAAAGGGGTTTTAACAAGAAAACCGGGCAAAACCTAACCTAACCAGGGAAAGGTGTAACTACCTTTGGGTTACAGAATTGGTACCCCTACTGAGAGGGGCCGTGCCAAACTTCTTCTCAAAAATCACGGAAAACCCGGGAAAATTTAAAAGGGCAAAAAGGGAAACTTGTATTTTTTGTGTGGGCCTATTGTGCGTGGTATTGACTGGCTGGGGCTAGCTTAGAATGCCCATGTTTGAAAGGGGGTACCCTATTTTTACGGACTAGAATGTACACTTCTTTAAAGGGCCCTGGGCTTGGCCCCCTACAGTTTTCCCTTTGCCAACGGGCGCTGTCGTTGGGCCTAGGATAGCCTGGGCCCTAAGGGACATAAAAAAAAAAAAATAAATAAAAAAAAGACAGGAAGAATGTAGTAAAAATTTTTCAGGGTTTGGGGGTTTTGTATTTGATAAAGAGCCTGTGCTAAATGAACTCATTTTTTTTCAAGTGAGGGAAAACAATTCAGCCAGACAAGCCCGGGGAACAAGGCCCCCAAAAAACCTTTTGTCCCCCCGCCTGTTCCTATCAGAAAGGCCACGCTACCCAGTGTGACTGACTTTTTAAGGGGGCCGCCCATTTACCACCGGGTGTTCCCCGTTGGCTGGATTTGGGGCCCCTTTTGTCTGGGCCTGGGTTTCCCTTGTTTGTTTCGCAAGGGCAGTAGGCTACCTGGGCCTAACCCTACTTTCCTCTTCAGAAGCTGTTTTGTTTTTTAAACGTTTCAGCAATACTTTTTTGATTTAAAAATTAGTATGTGACATATGACGTGCCATTTTCTCTTTCCTTTTCCCCATTTTCAAAAAACATAATAAAAGAGGGGGAAAAACCCCCCCCAAATGGGCCCTAAAAAAAAAAAAAATAAAACCCCCCAAACGGGCCCCTTTTTCCTTTGTTTTGTCCCACAAAAAATGACAGGGGAAAAATTTGGGGGAAAATGAAGGCTTTTCTCATCTGTCAGGGTAAACCCCCCCCCAAAACAAATGAATTGTGGGTGCTTATGGGTCACGACCCTGAACACAAATGTTTGGGACATTCATCAGTTTTCTTTTCTTCTTTTCACCCACCCATTGATTCGGGCGCTCTCCCTTTCTCTTCTTTTCCACCTCACTCTTTCTCCTATGTCATCACACATTTTTAAACTCTTGTTAAAAAGGGGTAACTGGCACAACAAAAAAAACCCAAAACTGTATCAATAGAAAATTTTTTTTAAACCCTCTCAACACGCAACAACTATTGTGCATGGGCATTGGGTAGAGAAACAAACATCCCGGGGCCTCAGCTTGTTCTGCTTTGGTTTTAAAATTATTCATTTTCACGGCTCGGGGATTATTGACTGACGTTGCTGGCATTACATTGCCTGATTTTTATTAAATTGATGGCCCCCTTTAACCCCCACCATTCAAAAATTTTATAGAGGTCTAAAAACAGCATCCCCCCTTTAAATTTTAATGATGCAGCTTGCTGCGAAAGGGGAACGTGCTTTAAAAACCCCCCTTTTTTTCTTTTTTCCCTCCCCCCCCCCCCCCCCCCCCCTTTTGGGTGATGGTTTCACCCCACATTTTTCCAAAATTTCTAAAAACGGGATTTATAGCTGGGTTTGTACCCTCCCTTTGGGTCTGCCGGCCCAGTGCCCCCCTGCCCTTGGCCTTTTGGGCCGGCTGGTAGAGTGTGGTATTCAAGAAAAGACCTGAACTAAAGGGCCTGATAGGCCTAGGCGTTGTTTTTTATCTAAACAGCCTCTGGTACAGGGATAACTTGAAACCCGGGATTTTCCCCCCCAAACGGGGTTTGGGACAAAGGAAGATAGTAAAAGAAATGTAATTTTTTGTTTCCCCCTTTTTTCGTCGACAATAAAAAACCCCGGGTTTTCTTGTCAAGTCTACGGGTAGAATGGCGATGGGCCCCTTTTTTCTAGTTTGATTTTACGGCCTCTACGGGGGAAGGCCTAGTTTTGCTAAAAACCCCCCCCTAAACCCCTTAGTCCTGTGTTTTGGGTAAATTTCCCTAATAACCCAAAAGGGGATTTTCGCACAGTAGAAAATATAGGGGGCGAACATATACACACAAACACACAATTGAAACCTGAAAATCCCCAAGTGCCAAACGGGTTTCCGTGACAAGTTTTGCTCTGACAAAAGTTTCAGTCTTAACTAAACGGGTTTTTTTTTTTTTTAGATTTTTGGTGGGGTTTTTTTTCACTGCTTCCCACAAAACTTCAGGCTTGCAAATTCAAAAAACCGATAAAAACCCAGGATCATTTTGAGAATGTTTTTTTGTTTTAAAACTTTGGGTTGGGTTCAGGGGTTGTATTTTGGCTTTGAGCAAAAAATAATGTCGCTCGCAAACCCTCTGTGCACACTGGTGAAACGGGGTTTTTTAAAATGTTATTTAAAATTTTTTTTAATGCTTTAAATACCGTTTTTCTTCCCTTTGAGGCTCCCCATCCCAACTCAGGAATGTCTCCACATGATCCCAGGGGTTTTTTGCAGTCATGTTTTCCCTCCGGGCACACAATGGCTGGCGGGCTATTTCCTAAAATTGTATATATTATAGATAACACTTTTATTTCAGCAAGATTTCTTTGGAAATTCCCTGAATTTCCCGGCACCTTTTTTTAATTCCTGAGGAGGAGCGTCTCGCCCCAAGAAAGGGGTAAACATGTTTATTTTATTGTGTTTTCTCCAGTTAACTAAACCTGTTTTTTTTTCAGAATTTTTTTTTTTACCAGGGGTTGGTTTTCCCCCCCCCCGGGGAAATTTTTCCACGTCCCCTTTACCTTGTGTTGACCCCTAAGCCCTTTAAATTTTTTGTCCCCGTCCCCAAAAACTTGTAGCTTTTAAGATCACCCCTTAAGGCTTAAAAACTTAGGTTATGGAGGGGAGGGGGGGGCGGAGACTGTTCGGGGCAAAGGGTTGGGGAAATTTTCGAACGTTCAATTCTTCCTTTATGCATGTGCTATAAAAAAATAAAAAAAACCCAGTACAAACCCGGGTTTTACTCAACCCTTTGGAAATCCAAAAACCAAAAAAGGGAGAAGTAAAGGAGACTTGGGTGGGGGTGTGTGTACCTGAAGGGGAAAGGGGCTTTTTCAGGCGGGGGATTCCCCAACGGGCTGTTAAGATTCGAACCCGTAAATTTGGAAAAAACAACGGGGTGATCTAACCACTGCCAAAACCCTACCCACTACCCCCCCTCTTTTCCCCCTTTTAGCTCCGGGGTGTAAAGAATAAAAATTAAACCCTGCAGTTTTATTGCTCGTTTCCCCCTTTTAAAACACTCCAGCGCTCAACAAAACTGATGTTCTTGATCTCGCTCATCAAAGCAGACGGGAAAATTTGTTTTGGTTTCTGTTGTTGTTTTCAAATTCAAGATTTTATTTCAAGAACCCCCCCCCCCCCCCCCCCCCCCCAAAGGGGACATGAAATTTAACAAAACCCCAACTTGCCCCAAGTTCGCCACCTAACCCTTAATTTTGCAGTCACCCTAAAATAACATGCCCTACAACTCCGGAAAACCCTTCATTTACCCCCCCCAAGCTGTTAATTTATCCTTGTCCCCGTCTGTGAGCGGGGAAAAAAGTACACTCGAAGAAGTTGGCGGGGGAGGCCGTTAGTAATTTAAAATAATGATAAGTAAAAAAAGGTTTTAAAAGGAAGTCCCCTAAAATTTAAATTTGTTGGGGGGAGGGCATCAGAGACCCCATTTTTAGGGCCCGCATAGGGAGGGCGGCCCATTCCTCTCCGGGGTTTTACCTTCCCCGCCCAAAGAGGGCAGGTACCCATTTACAGCTGGGGGAAAATGTATGAAGCCCAAAGGGCCGGGAAAAAACACCCAACCAATGGTAAACCAAAGCTCGGAAAGCTGCCCTTTAAATTGGGTGGGGGGGAAAACGATGCTCCGACCCCTGAGCTTATCCCGTCCCCCAAAAATAATAATTTTGGAATTTTTATAGGCGAACTTGTAAAGGGAACAAATCAAAGGTCAATGAAAATTTTTTTTTATATCGAGGGTAATGGAATAAACCCCCCCTATGTTTTTTTTTTTTTTTTTTAAAATCCAGTCCCCGTTGTTAAAAAGGTTTTGTTTTTTTTGTCATTGTTCCCCCCGGGACACAAAGGGGCCTCCCTTTCGAAAAAACGGGAAAGGATTTAACGTGTGCGCAAGTTTTTCTGCATGCGTTCGCACCCTTTTCATGATCTCTTTAAAGGGGCCCCGCCCAATCAGCAGCCACCATCTCCGAAATCAGGAACTTTTTTCTCTCTCTCTCTTTTTGTCCCCGTTTTAAAGGAGTGTGTTTGTGTGTGTGTGTGTGTTTTGTGGTGTGTGTTTTGTGTGTGTGTTGGGGGGTGTCCCTGCGTGCTGCGTGTGTGTTTGCAGGATGTTTTTATTTATTTTTTTATTTTTACCCCCTTTTAAATCACTCGGATTTCTCTGCATGAAAATTTGGGCTGCTCTCTCCGGGGAGAGCGCGTGCCCAAGAGCAAACGCCACCAAAATTTTTTCTTCTTTTTTTTTTTTGTCTCAAACTGCATTTGTTT
>CM054163.1:26338318-26345818 GCA_028751875.1 Rapana venosa
TAAGTGAAGTGAAGACACCATTGTTAACTCTTAAGATCTTAAGTGAAGAGAAGAGAAGACACCATTGTTAACTCTTAAGATCTTAAGTGAAGTGAAGACACCATTGCTAACTCTTAAGATCTTAAGTGAAGTGAAGAGAAGAGAAGTGAAGACACCATTGTTAACTCTTAAGATCTTAAGTGAAGCGAAGAGAAGAGAAGTGAAGACACCATTGTAAACTCTTAAAAGATCTTAAGTTAAGAGAAGTGCAGACCCCATTGTTAACCTCTTAAAACTTAAGGTGAAGTGAAGTGAGGAGAAGTGAAGACACCATTGTTACCTCTTAAAATCTAATTAAGTGAAGTGTAGAGAATGAAGTCACCATTGTTAAACTCTTAAGATCTTAAGTAGAAGTGATGTTAGAGAAAGTGAAGTCCCATTGTTAACTCTTAAGATCTTAAGTGAAGTGATTGTGTAGAGAAGTGAAGTTTATAGTCACCATAACGAGTTAACTCTTAAGACTTAAGTAAGTGATGTGTATAGAAGTAGACGTCACCAATGATTAACTCTTAAAATCATAGTTAAGTGATGTGTTTTTAGAGGAAGAGAAGTCACCATGTTAACTCATAAATCTACGTGACGTGATGTGTAGAGAAGTGAAGACACCATGGTTAAACTCTTTAAGATCTTAAGTGAAGTGAAGACGCATTGTTAAACACTAATATCTTAATAGAAGTGAAGTCACACATTGTGTAACTCTTAAGACTCTTAAGTGAAGTGAAGTGAAGTCCCAGTGTTTAACATCTTAGATCTAAAAGTGAAGAGAAGAGAAGTGAAGACAACCCTTGTAACATCTTACATCTTAAGAGAAGTGAAGATAAGTGAATACACCAAATTTAAATTCTTAGGAGAACAATGCCCTCGACGGATCAGGGGTCAAGAGGTAACGTGTCTGTCTAGAGAGCAAAAAGTCTGGTCATATGTGTGCGGTGGTCACTCCCATGGACCTGAAACATTTCCCCCATCCATTAGATGATGAATGGTTGTCAGGCACATAGTCTATCAGATGAGACGATAAAGCCGAGGTCCAGATGTGTTGCAGATAATTATTAAGTGCCCCGTAAAAGATCCCAACGGCAAGAAGAGAGTTTGTCCCTGTAAACATTCCGTAGAAAACAGCCACTCTGATAGGGGAACATACAGTTGCAAACAGGAAAAAAAAGGGTGGCGCTGCTCTTGTGTTGATGCTCTCTCCCCAGTAGACAGCGCAAATTTTCACTTACAGAGAAAATCTGCAGTGACATTAAAGTGGTATAATGATCGAATAGATAGATAGATAGAAAAGAATAATGATAGATAGATAGATCGATAGAACGTACACTTTAACTGACAGAGATTTGTTTGTGTGAAGAGAAAAGTGAAGACACATTGTTTAACTCTAAAAGGGGAGAACAATGCCCTCGAAGGTACACTTCACTATACTAGAGATATGTTTGTTTGAAGAGAAGTGAAGACACCATTATTAAACTCTTATACAGGCTACACACCGGTATTATTTTGGGGGTCATGTAGTATCTTGTATAGAGTGCGAGTGGAAAAAAAATGTTGGTGATTTTCACAGATTTTTTTAAGCATGAAAAAATGGACTGTGCACTTGTTTTTGGGATTGAGGACATAGAGCAATACCAGGTAGTCACGAGAAAGTTGTAAATAACCATCAAATGAGGATTGCCTATATTTCTACCACAGGTACACCAAGCGCATATATTGCGTTAAGGAAGCAGCAGACTACAAAGGACTGAGGGGGTACAGTGTTAGCTGAAATTTTTTAAAAGTTCAAAACCTACCAAATGTGTTCAAAATCACATGATTTTTGAGTCCAGAGGCTCGTCTTTTCACAAAAAAATTGGTTTTTATTTTCTGTGGATGCCTTAGTAACTAGCATAAGAATATAAGAGTCACAAATAAAAACAGAAGGAAAAGGGTGATTTTTTTAAATGGTGTGCAGCCTAAGGAGAACAATGCCCTCGAAGGTACACTTTACTATAATAGAAAATTTGTGTGGTGTGTTGTGTGTGTGTTTTGTGCGCGTTTTGTTTGTGTGTGTGTGTGTTTGTGTGTGTGTGTGTGCGCGTGTGTTTTTGTGTGAGTGTGTGTGGTGTGCGTGTGTGTGTGTGTGTTTTCGTTCCTCGGCTAGAGCTCCGAGGTTCACCAATGGTGAGATTTTCCCTATGTGACCTTTTTTCCTTTTTCTTTTTTAACCCATTATTAAGGTAGAGGGCGGGGTAGCTCAGTGGTCAGAGCACTCGCTTTCCCCCCAGCCAAGTTAAGCAGCATCGAGCGTAGTTACCAAGTTGGATGTGTGACCGTTTGCGCGCCTTGGCTTCAGTACAGTTCCCCCAGTTCACCCAGCTGTAAATGGGTACCTGCCCTCTTTAGGGTCAGGGAAGGTAAAGCAGCGAGGGAGAGGAGATGGGCGCCGCCCTCAATATGCTGGCCCTAGAGAAGTGAGGTCTCTGATATCTCGATCCCCTGCGACCACATAGGTTATGGGACACCTTTACCTTTTATCAAGGTAGCCGCATTCCGACTTCGGGAATACTGAAGATTTGAACTTGCATCCTCCATTGCATACGATGTTGCAAAATATAGGCCATCATGTCCCTCTCCCCTTCCCGTTTAAAACGGATGAGACTATAAACCGAGGCCCCGTGTGCGAACCCATGCAGAACATCTTGCGCACACGTTAAATCCTGTTCCGCTTTTCGTAAGAGTAGGCCATTGCGTGCCGGTGGGAACAGATGACAAAATTTACAAAACCGCATACACACGGGGACTGGAGGTAAAAAAGCACATAAGTGCTTATTCCATTATCCTCGATATAAAAGAATAAATAAATGATAAACAAATAAATAAACGAACAACAACAACAATACAAATCTTTTGCTACGTATTTCACCACCAGGCATCCAATCATTCAAATAATAACAGAAAAAGTCTTTTAAATCTTTAAAAAAAAACAACTTTTTTTTTGGGGGGGGGGGGGGGGGAACAAAAAGGTTTTCACGTCAAATGTATTGATCATCAACGAGGGACTAAGTATGTGTAAAGGTAAAGAATGGAGGGGAAAAAACCTTGCTAAAACATAGAGAAATGCATCTCACGTCAAATCTAAAACCACGATTAACAACAACAACAATAACAACAAACAACAACAACAACAACAACAACAACAACAACAACAACAAAAGAAACCCAAAAAAATCCAAGCAAAGCAACAAACCAACCAACCCAAACATTGTATATCAAATATAATGATGAACGTACGTGTGTGTGTGTGTGTGTGTGTGTGTGTGTGTGTGTGTGTGTGTGTGGTGTGTGTGTGTGTTGTGTGTGTGTTGTGTGTGTGTGTGTGTGTGTGTGTGTGTGTGTGTGTGTGTGCGGGTTCGTATTTCGTGTGTGTGTGTGTGTGTGTGTGTGTGTGTGCGGGTTCGTATTTCGCGTGTGTGTGTGTGTGTGTGTGTGTGTGTGGTGTGTGTGTGTGTTGTGTGTGTGTGTGTGTGTGTGTGTGTGTGTGTGTGTGTGTGTGGTTGTATGTGTATGTGTGTGTATGTGTATGTGTGTGTGTGTGCGGGAGCGCGTTCGTATGTGTGTGTGTGTGTGTGTGTGTGTGCGCGCGTGCGTATTGTGGTGTGTGTGTGTGTGTGTGCGTGTGTGCGCGCGCGCGTGCGAACGTGCGTATGAAAAACTCGTCTTTTTTTTTCCACTTGTAGAGTCTTTTACTGTGTAAGATTCCTAAATAATATTATTGATCGCGCAATTTGAAGCAGCAGTCTGATTGGGAGTGGTGAGGAGTGGGGGGTGGGGGTGGGGGGCGAGGGGAGGGAAGGAAGGGGGAGTGGGGCTAGTCTTTGTTCTACTTTGGGAGGGGGGGGGGGGGGGGGGGGGGGGAGGGGCCCTAGTTTTTTTTTTTCGTATTCTTCTTCCTCCTCTTTTCTTCCTTAAACAATGGGGCTCTTAAATATGTCAACGGAAAAAAAGACAATAACTGTTTTTCCCCCTCTCCTTATATTGTCAGTGAAGTGTTGAATACAATGAAACTGCTCTTTGTCTTCTTATGTTTTTTTAAAAATGCTAGCTAATCTGGGAACATATTTTTGAAAATATATGGGCTGCATATATATAATATATATAATATATATATATATATATATTAATATATATATATTATAATATATATATATATATAATATATATATATATATTATATATACACGCAAAAAAGAACACTAATTGTTCGAATACATCATTGCACGCGAAGTTTATTTACAAAAGCCCCGAAAAGCACTCCAAAGAAGAAGAAGAAGAAGAAGAAGAAGAAGAAGAAGAAGAAGAGCAACAACAACAACAAAAACAACAATAGACCCCAACACTTAAACTACCTACCCCCCCCCCCCCCTCCCTTCCACCCCCTCAACAAGAAAACAAAAGTGCCCAGCAAAACAACACAAAGAGAAAAGAAAGACAGACAGAAATAAATAGTAATGATAACAACAAGAACAAGACCACCACCACCACCCTCACCACCACCACCAACCACCACCAACAACAACAACACCAGAGGATATAAATACACAGGGGGAGGGGAGGGGGGGGGGGAACAGGTGGAAACAGAATCAAGGGGAAAAAAAAGACAAAACAGCCAATAAAGGATGATCCTCCTCCTTCTCCTCCTCCCCCCTCCTCCTCCTCACCACCACCACCACTACTACCACTACAATCATTATCATAACCATCTGCAGCAGCAGCAGCCGCAGCAGCAACAACAACAACTGCAATAAGAACAAGAATAACAAAGGTCGCAAAATATGTAACATCATGCCCCTCTTCCCCTCAGAATATCAACAACAACAAATGCAAGAAAAGAAAAAAAACACACACAGGTAACATGCCCTCCCTGACGTTTTTACAAAGTGTACACTGCAATACAAATTCCAGCAAATAAACATTCTTCTTCTTTTCTTCTTCTCCTTCTCCTTCTTCTTCTCCTCCTCCTCCTCCTTCGAACGCTCAGACAGCAACTCTTGTTGTTGTCTGTCAAATTCATCAGCGAAAAATGCGTCGCGCTGCCGTTAGGCGCCTGACAGGTCAGGCCCAGCGCAAACCCCTCCAGGTGTGTGGGGGCAGATCAGGGGAACAACCCTGGGAGACAGGAGGTTTTAAAAAACACCACACCGCTTTGTTTCACAATTTCGCCCTACATAGCGCCACCGACGTCGAATTTAAAGGGATGATGATGATCATGCGGTACTTCTACTACTATTACTGCACGCATGCTGCTGCGCTGCTGCTGCTGGGTGCTGCTTCTACACTACTACTACTACTAAACTACTACTACACTACTACTACACTACTATACTACTACTACTACACTACTTTACTATTGCTACTGCTGCTGCTGCGCTTCTACATACTACTACAAATACACTACTACTACTAAAATACACTATACTACTACTTACTACACACTATATTGCTGCTGCTGCTTCTACTACTACTATACAATGCTACTACACTGCATACTACTACACTACACTACACACTACACTACTACTGCTTCTGCTGCTTCTACTACACTACTCCTACGCACTACCTCTACTACACTACTACTACTACTATACTACTACTAAAAACCCACACCACTACACTACTAAATACAACCCCTTTCACTATACTACTACTACTACTAACTACTACTACTATACCACTTACATTACTACATGCTGCTGCGTTTTACACCTACTGCTACAAAATTCTCTACTTTTTACACACTACTGCTACAAAATACCCCAAACCACTAAACTCTACTATACACTAAATGCTCTGCTGCTTCTACTACTACTACTACACTACTACTACTACACTAACTACTATACTACACGTATACTACTTTACTACTACTACTTCTACTACTCTACTGCTACCTACCACTACCCCACTCTACTTTTACTAAACTACTACTCTACACAAACCCCTACCACTACTATTACTACCCCACAAACTACTACACACTACCACTACACCACCACCCCCTACTACAAAATACTATACTACTATACTCACCCGCTACAACTAAATAATACTACTACAACACCACCACCACTAACTACTACCACTGTACTACTCTACTCTATACCACTACCACCACCACCAATACTACTACTACCATACTAAAAACCCCTACACAACCACTATACATACACTACCAAATACCCCACTACACTACCACCACTGCTACTACTATACCACGCTGCTAACACTATTCTACTACTACCACTACCTCTACTACTCTACTACATACTACTCACACTACATACACTACTACAAACCACTACCACTACTGCTCCAAACCCCCACCATACCACTACCACGACGACGACGACTAGACACTACTACCACTACCAACACCACTACTATACTACTACTATACTATACTACTACTACAAAATACAACATACTACTACTACTACCCCACCAAATACCAAACCACCACTACTACCATACCACTCCACACCACTACTACTATACTTTCTACTACTACATATACTTTTCCCCTACTAATTTTTACAATAACTACTACTACACCATAAAACCCCACCCTACACTACACTACCCTTTTCCACTATACTTCCCCTACACTACTACTTCCACCACTACTACTACACCCCCTTTACTACACCCTTTACTACTACGCTACTACTACTACCACCACCACACTACTACTGCACTACTACTACTACTACCACCACCACCCTACTACCCCCACCCTACCTCTCTACTACAAACTACTACAACTACTACACTAACTACTACTACTAACTACTACTACTACTACTACTAAACACTACTACTACTACTACACCACCACCACCACCACCCACCCCACCCCCACTACTACTACTACTACTACTACTAAGACTACGACTACTACACTACTACTACTACTACTAAGACTACGACGACTACTACTACTACTACTACTACTACTACTACTACTACTACTACTAAAACTACTACTACTACTACTGCTGCTGGACATCCCCCCCACCCCCATCTATCTGACACACATACCCTCCCCCTACCCCTTCTCTCCACCCCCCCCATCCCCTACACACGTACCAACACCATTGGTGCATTCTTTGCATTTCTGTAGTGCATCCCACCATAATCCAGGGGTCTCACCACTTCTTTCCCCCCTCCCGGGGCCCCCCCTCCCCGTAACGCCCCCCCCCCCCCCCCCTTCCTCCAACCCAGTCCCTCTCCTTCCTCCCCTTTTCCCCATTTCACACACACACACATACCGACACCTTTGGGTGCATTCTTTTGCATTTCAGGGGTGCATCCACCATAGCCCCATGGTCTCAAACATTCCCCCCCCCCCTAACGACCTCCCCCCTCCCCCTACCCCGTCCCTCTCCCCCCCCCTTTCCCACCCCCCACCCCCCCCACTCACACCACACA
>CM054163.1:26350818-26368318 GCA_028751875.1 Rapana venosa
GGGGGACGGGATGTAAAAAAAAAAGCACATAAGTGCTTCTTCCTTTCCTCGATATAAAAAATTTTAAAAAAAGGGAGCAGGGGGGGGTGGGGGGAGGGGGATGGGGGAGGAGGAGGGGGGAGGGGGAGGGGGGGGGGGGGGGGGGTTAGCCTAGTGGTTAAAACATTGCGCTCGGGTCTGGGATCCAGCCATCTCGGGGGGTACCCTGTTTTACGGGGGGGGGGGGGGGGGGGGGGTTTTTCACCTCTGGAGTTTTAAATCAGTACTACCCACTTCCCCCAAAAGTCTTTCGAATGACAGGGTTGATGTAATTACCCCTTCAGGGATCGATCGGTGGTTTTGAGGGAACGCGTCTGTCTGAAAGCGAAAAGTTCGGGTGGAAATGTTGCGGGGGTTCAATCCCGTTTGGGCCGAAAATTTTCCCCCCCTCCCTTTTGACCAGAGTGGTGGTCTGGGCGCTAGTCTTTCGGTGAAGGATGACCTAGGTCCCGTGTGTTACATCATTTATTTACGCACGTAAAGAAACCACGGGAACAAGAGGGGTTTTCCCCCAAAATTCGGTAGAAAAAAAACTTCTACTCCTCCTCCCCCTACTACAACTACAACAACAACAACAACAACAAAAAATGCTACTACTCCCTACCCCACAACTACAGTTTTTTGCTGTGCTTACCCGGGGCACCCGCCGTGGTGGATACACCTGAGGAGCCCGCGTTGCCAGCTGAAAATGACTGTCAGGAAAACAGTCATCAGAAAATGTTGGACATTGTCATCAGAAATGTCTGGCATTATCATAGAAAATGACATGGGCAAATTTTTCGAAAATTCTGGGCATTAGTATCAAAAATGTCATGGACATTAGTCATCAGAAAATTCATGGGCTTAGTTCAAAATGTCAGACATCAGTCATCAGAAAAAGGCATGTCATGGAAATTAGTATCGAAAAAAGGCATGTCATGGACATTAGTCATCAGAAATGGCATGTCATGGACTTAGTCCCTCAAAAATGGAGTCATGGGCATTGTCATCGAAAAAGGGATGTATGGACATTTTGTCATCAAAAATGGCCCTGTCATGGAATTAGTCATCAGAAAATGACATGGACTCAGTCATCAAAAAGGCTTTTTGGACATTAGTCATAAAAATGGGATGTCTGGACATTTTTCATCGAAAAATGCATGTCAGGCATTAGTCTCAGAAAATGGGTTTATGGGGCATTAGTCATCGAAAAAAGAATGGCATCAGTCATCAAAAAGCATGGACATTCGTCACAGAAAATTCATGGACATTTGTCATCAGAAAATGTCTGGTATTTTGTCATCAAAAGTCATGGATATTTGCACGAAAAAGTCATGGAATTAGTCATCGAAAATGCTGGACATTAGTCTCAGAAAATGACATGGGGCATTAGTCATAAAAATACTCTTTTTTCTAGAAAATGACATGGACTTAGCATCAGAAATGAATGGACATTAGTCTCAGAAAAAGACATGGACATTAGCACAGAAAATACATGGACATTATCATCAGAAATGGACATGGCAAGTATCAGAAAAAAAACCCCCCCCAAAAGAAACGAGGAAAACCAACCAAACCCCCCACCCCCCCCCATAGCCCCCCCCACCACTCAACAACCAAAAAGCCAAATAACCCCCCCCCCCACCCACCCAACCCCTCACTCAAACCCCCCAGCCAAACCCCCTCACTCAACCCCCCACCCCCCAACTAACCCCTAACCCCAAACAAACAACCACCCACCCCCCCATTCAACGAACCATCAACCCAATCAATCAACCAGCCAACCCCTCGACCCAAATCACCCACTCATCAACCACCCACCCACCAAAAACAAACAAAAACCCTAACAACTCACAGCCAAAAAAGAAAAAATACAAGAAACCAAAAGAAATGGCAAAAACTAGGGGACCGAAACAAAACTTCGTAGGGAAAACCAAACCCAAACTAAACAAAGCAAAAAAAAACACCCCCCTCCCCCTCCCCAAACCAACCCACCAAGAAAGCAAGTTAGCAAAAAACTCGCTACAAATCCATGCAAAGACAAGCCAATCCAATCCAATCCAACACAATGCCAAAAAAATAGTACATTACAGTTAAAAATACATTACACCACCCCATCCACCCCACCCCAACCACCTAGCCACCCTACCCCCACCCCACCCCAATAACCCCCCCTCAGCCCCAACCTCACCACTTTACCTCACCCTAATGAAACCCCCCCCCCCCCTACCCCACACCCCCCACAACCACACCCCTACACCCCAACCACCCCCACAACCCCTCCCCCCCCAAAAATTTCTGATTTCTCCCACAACCCAACCCCCTCCACCCCCACACCCAACCCACCCCTACCTACACCCACTCCCTACAACCCTACCCTCACCCTACACCCCACCCCATCCCTACAACCCTACCCTCACCCTACACCCCACCTCTACAACCCTACCCTCACCCTACACCCCAACCCACCCCTACCCTCACCCTACACCCCACCCCACCCCTACAACCCTACCCTCACCCTACACCCCAACCCCACCATTACAACCCTACCCTCAACCTACATCCTACACCACCCCTACAACCCTACCTCACCCTACACCCCACCCACCCTACACACCTAGTACCTACCCTCACCCTACACCCCAACCCACCCTACACCCCTACCCTCACCCTTACACTCCAAGCCACCCCTACCCGCATCCTACACCCCAACCCACTCTGCACACCTACCCTCACCCTACATCCCACTCCATCCCTACAACCCTACCCTCACCCCACACCCCACCCCTACAACCCTACCCTCATCCTACACCGAACCCACCCCTACCCTCACTCTACACCCCAACCCACCCCTACCCTCACCCTACATCCCAACCCACCCTACACCCCTACCCTCACCCTACACCCCAACCCACCCTACACCCCTACCCTCACCCTACACCCCTACCTCACCCTACAACCCCCAAACCCCCTCCTACACCCCTACCCTCACCCTACACCCCAACCCACTCCTACACCCCTACCCTCACCCCACACCCCAACCCACTCCTACAACCCTACCCTCACCCTACACCCCAACCCACTCTACACCCCCACCCTAACCCTACACAACCCACCCTACACTCCTACCCTCACCCTACACCACAACCCACCCTACACTCCTACCCTCACCCTACACTCCAACCACCCTACCCTCACCCTACATCCCACCCCTACAACCCTACCTCATCCAACACCCAACCAATCCCTACACCCCTACCCTCACCCTACACCCCACCCTACAGCCCTATCCCCATCCTACACCCCAACCCACCCCTACCCTCACCCTACACCCCAAGCCACCCTACCCGCATTGTACACCCAACCCACCCTACACGCCTACCCTCACCCTACCCCACCTACCCTCACCCTACACACCTTCCCTCACCCTCACCCCACCCTACAACCCTACCATCACTATACACCCCAACCCATCCCTACAAACCCCACCCCCACCTTACACCCCAACCCACCCCTACCCTCACCCTACACCCAACCCACCCCTACACCCCTACCCTCACCCTACACCCCAGCCCACCCTACACCCCCCCCCTCACCCTACATCGCACCCCATCCCTACAACCCTACCCTTACCCTACACCCCAACCCACCCTACACACCTACTATGCTCACCCTAAACCCCAACCTACCCCTAAACCCCCACCCTACACCCAACCCACCCTACACTCCTACTACCCTCATCCTACACCCCCAAACCCACGATACACCCCTACATCCCACCCACCCTACACTCCTACCCTCACCCTACATCCCACCCCATCCCTACACGCCTACCCTCACCCTACACCCCACCCCTACCCTCACCCTTCATCCCAACCCACCTACACCCTACTCTCACCCTACACCCCCGCCCACCCTACACCCCTCCCTCACCCTACATCCCACCCCATCCCTACAACCCTACCCTTACCCTACACCCAACCCACCCTACACACCTACTATGCTCACCCTAAACCCCAACCTACCCCTACCCTCACCCTACACCCAACCCACCCTACACTCTACTACCCTCATCCTACACCCCAACCCACGATACACCCCTACATCCCACCCACCCTACACTCCTACCCTCACCCTACATCCCCCCCCATCCCTACACGCCTACCCTCACCCTACACCCCACCCCTACCCTCACCCTTCATCCCAACCCACCCTACACCCTTACCATCACCCTACACCCCAACCAACCCTACACCCCTACCATCACCCTACACCCCAACCCACCCTACACCCCTGCCCTCACCCTACACCCTACCCTCGCCCTACACCCCAACCCACCCTACACACCTACCCCTCACCCTATTCCCCAACCCACTCTACACCCCCACCCTCACTCTACACCCCAACCACCCCCACAACCCAACCCACTCCACCACCACAAACCCAACCCACTCTACAACACCAACCACCCCCACACCCAAAAAACTCCACCACCACAACCCCAACCCCCCATACACCCCACCCCCCTACAACCCCACCCACACCCCATCCCCACCCTGCACCCCACCTTACACTCAACCACCCCCCCACCCCAACCCAACCCACTCCTCCCCCCAAACCCCATCCCAACCCTTCACACCCAACCCACCCCCTACAACCCTACCCTCACCCTACACCCTATCCCCACAACCCTACCATCCCCACCCCGCCCTACACCCCAACCACCCCCACCCACTCCTCCTCCACAATCCCAACCCACTATACACCCCACCCCACCCCATAACCCCCCACCTAACCCCCCAACCCCATTCCCACCCTACACCCCAACAAACTCCACCACCACAACCCCAACCCACTCTACACCCCAACCCACCTCCACCTCAACCCTACATCCCCACCCTGCACACCCCCACCCCAACCCAACCCCCTCACATCCCCAACCACCCCTAACCCCCCTAACCCCCCCCCCTCACCCTCACTTCCCCAACCACCCACCACCCCTAACCCCCCCCCCCCACCTAACCCCCCCACCCCCACCCTCCCATCCCCCCAAACCACCCACATCCCCTACCATCCCCACCCTGCACACCCACTACCCCAACCCATCTCCACCCCAACCCCACCATCCCCTACTCCCCCAACCCCCCCAAAACCCCCCACAACCCCCTCCGACCCCCCCCCCCCATCCCCCAAAACCACCCACAACCCCCACCACCCATACCCCCACCCCCCACCTCCACCCCAAACACCCCCACCACCCCTAACCACAATTCCATCCCCAAACCACCCACAACCCCCACCACCCCACTCTACCCCCAACCCCCCTAACCCCCCCCCCCCCATCCACCCCATCAACCTCCCCCCCCTTCCCTCCCACCCACGGACTCACGGTCACACAGGGTCAGCGTGTTGTCGCAGGCCTGGATGTCGGTGCCGGACCCTGGACATGGGGCGCCGCCATGTTGGGCCGAGGGGCTGTCGCACTGGCGTTGCCGATCCCTCGTGCCCACAGCCATGCACGTCACCGAGCACGCGCCCCACGCCTGCCACGACCCCCACGCCCCGTCAACTGCACACACACACACACACACAACAAATCAACAAACCCACAGACATGCACGTGCACGTCACAGAGCACGCGCGTGGCGCCTGCCACGACCCCCACACCCCCTCAACGGTACTATCTATCTATCTATCTATCTGTCCCGTAGTCTGACGACCGTGGGGGGCACCCTCAAAGACTCAACAACCAGTTCCCTCCATTCCTCTCTCTGTTCTGCCTTTCTCAGGGTTTTGTTGAGTTCTAGGCCTGTCCATTCGCTGATGTTATCCTCCCAGCTCTTCCCTGGTCTGCCTCTTCTTCTTCCTCCTTGGACAGTGCCTTGTAAAATTGTCTTTGCAAGTCCCTTTGGATCTTGTGACATGCCCATACCATTTAAGTTTACGCTTTTTCACGATCGTTAGAAGGTTCTCATAGGGTCCAATGGTTTGCTGGATTCTGTTATGCACGCTTGCGTTGCTTATGTGGTCTTTGTAGGAGATGCCAAGGAGTCTCCGAAAGTATCTCATCTCCACCGCCTGTACTCTTCTCTCCAAATCTGCAGTCAGGGTCCATGATTCACAGGTACACATACACAAAAAACACAAACCCACAGCCATGCACGTGCACGTCACAGAGCACGCACCCCCACACCTGCCACGACCCCTACACCCCGTCAAAAAAAAAGGGTAAAAGGTAAAGGAGTCCCATAACCTATATTAAGGTCGTAGGGGAGCGAGGCGTCAGAGACCTTAACTTCTCTAGAGGCCAGCATATTGAGGGCGGTGGCGTCCATCTCCTCCTCTCCCTTGCTGCTTTACCTTCCCTGACCCTAAAGAGGGCAGGTACCCATTTACAGCTGGGTGAACTGGGAGGGGAACTGTACTGAAGCCAAGGCGCGAAAACGGTCACCCATCCAACTGGTAACCACGCTCGACGCTGCTTAACATTGACTGGGGGAAAGCGAGTGCTCCGACCACTGAGCTATCCCGTCCCTGTACCCCTACCCCGTCAGCCTGATTGTCATTGTTATGAAGGAAGGTGGCAGGATGGTTAAGACGTTCGTCTGCCAACAAGTAAACCGTGAGGTTCTGGCTTCGATTCCCAGCCTCGCCCTTTCTTCCCAGTTTGACAAAAAAAATCGAACTGAATGTCAAAAGTCCTTCGGATGAGACTCTAAACCGAGGCCCCGTGTGCGAACGCATGCAAAACATCTTGCGCACACGTTAAATCCTGTTCCGCTGTTCGAAAGAGTAGGCCATTGTGTGCCGGTGGGAACAGATGACAAAATTTTTAAAAACTGCTAGTCTTTCGGATGAGATATAAACCGAGGTCCTGTGCGTTACACACAAAATTATTCAGCGCACGTACGGTAAAAGAACCCACGGCAACAAGAGAGTTGTCCCTTGGCAACATTCTGTAGAAAAAAAAAGCGCCACTCTGACAGGGAAACAAATACAGTTGGCAGACCAACAACAAAAAAAAGGGTGGCGCTGCGCTTGTGGCGACGTGCTCTCTCTCCCCCGGAGGGGGGGGGGGGGGAGGGGGAGAGCAGCCCGAATTTCACGCAGAGAAATCTGCCGTGACTGAAAGTGGTATAAAATAAATTATAAAAAAAAGGGTGGCGCTGCGCTTGTGGCGACGCGCTCTCTCTCTCCTCCCAGGGGAGGAGAGCAGCCCCCGAATTTCACGCAGAGAAATCTGCCGTGACTTAAAGTGGTAAAAAAATAAATTAAATATTAAAAAAATAAAAAATAAAGCGCACATTCTGGGGTTGACTTCCCCCCCCCCCCCCCCCAAGAGAGTTAAGCTGAGGAACGCACAACAACAACAAACAACAAACAAACAACACACGGAACACTCACTGGGGCAGGGTCCCAAATCGCAGGAGGTGGTCTGACTGTTGGTTCCCGGGCAGTTAGCTCCGAGGTGAGCTGGGGCGGGGTCAGTGCACGTCCTTGACCTCGTCCATGACCCCAGTTCACAGGTCGTGCTGCACGTGCCCCAAGAAGACCACGTGGCCCACTGACCATCCACTGCAGAGAGGGTGAGAGGTCAGGTCAGTCACTCAGGGGTCAATGGTCAAAAAGCGAGGTGAACCCGAAAAGAACGAATGAAAGGGGGGGGGGGGGGGGGGGGAGACGGTATAAATAGCCGGAGAGGTTAAAAAAGTACCGTTTGATTTCTTCTGTACCCCCAAGCGCTTAGAAAAGCAACATCCGAACTAGTCCCGTCTCTCATTCTTTCACGTCTGGACTGTTGCAATTTTCTTGATGATGATGATGATAATAATGATAATAATAATAATGATAATAATAATAATAATAATAATAATGATGATGATGATGATGATGATGATGATGATGATGATGATATATGGAATTTATTATATAGCGCTGAATCTTGTAAAAACAAACAAATCGAAGCGCTTGCACTCAAATCATTTGTATGTATGTATGTTAGTCCGTCGTTTTCGACGATGACCTCCAAAACAGCAGATGAGGCAGCTGCTGTTTCGGAAATTGGGCAGTAATTTGATTATAGTGGAGATGCCTTGCCCTCAGTACATCCCCACTCTCTCGGCCAAGTGGGCATAAGGACAGTCAGCGTTGGAGATGTTCTCCAAAGACCAACCAGCCCCCAGGGCTGCAGCACATAAGGACTGTGCAAGTCAAGCCTCCTAGTCAGAGAGTCATAGTCGATCACTAAAGACTAAGCTATAAAGTGGAATTCCATGAGTGGAAAAGCCACTGGTCATACAGCCTCTCACTTTGCTGTTGTTGCCCCCAGCGTCAATGGTTTAATCAAGAACTGTGATAAACCCCAGGCGCTGACGGCTGTCAAATCATTTACACGCATGCAACTCTCCTTAAACATAATGAACAACATATTTCAAATCCATGCGCGCGCACGCACGTACGCACGCATGTACGCACACAAACACGCACAAAAACACACACAACACACACACACAACACACAACACACTTCGGATGAGACTATAAACCGAGGCCCCCGCGTGCGAACGCATGCAAAACATCTTGCGCAACACGTTAAATCCTGTTCCGCTTTTCGAAAGAGCAGGCCATTGTGTGCCGGAGGGGAACAGACGACAAAAATTGACAAAAACCGCACACACACACACACGGGGACTGGATGTAAAAAAACCCACATGAGTGCTTATTCCATTATCCTCGATATAAAAGAATAAATAAATAAATAAAATAAACCACACAACACATAACACACACACACACCTACACACACAACACAACACACAACACAACACAACACACAACACACACAACACTTACACAACACACACCTACACACACAACACAACACAACACACACACTTACACACAACACACAACACAACACACACCACACACACACACTTACACACAACACAACACACAACACAACACACACTTACACACAACACAACACAACACACAACACACACACACAACACACACAACACAACACCTACACAACACACAACACAACACAACACAAAACACAAACACAACACAACACACAACACAAACTCACATACCGGGGCAGTTAACAGGGAAGCAGTTCTGCGTGCTAGTGTCGGAGCCAGAGCAGTAAGCCCCGTTGTTCTGCGGAGAAGGGCTGTCGCAGTTGCGGGTTCGGCTCTGGGTTCCCCAGCCGCACGTCACACTGCAGGAACCCCAGGAACCCCAGTTGCCCCAGCCGCCATTGACTGCCGTGCCGGAGAGACAGACGAGAATAGTGAGTGAGAGTGGACACGCGCTGCGTGCGTTACTGACTTACTGACTTACTTACTTAATCCTCTTCATCCCATGTGGCGGGACACAAGGCGCCAACAAAATCCCTCCAGCCTTTTCTGTCTTGGGCAAGCCAGCTCAATTCATCCCAGGTCTTGCCAGCCTCTCCACCCATCTACCCACCCATCCACCCATCCACCCATCCATCCACCCCACCCACTTATCCACCCACCTATCTATCCATCCACCCACCCATCCATCCACCCATCCACCCACCAACCAACCCATTCATCCATCCACCCACCCACCCACCAATCCGCCCGTCCATCCATCCATCCACCCACTCACTCACTCACCCACCCACTAACCCACCCACCCATCCATCCAAATCTATCCATCCACCCATCCATCCATCCATCAACCACCCACCCCTCCATCCACCCATCCATCCACCCATCCACCCATCCATCCACACACCCACATATCCATCCATCCAAATCCATCCACCAACCCACCCACCCAATCAACCATCCACCCACCCACCCATCCACCTCCACCCATCCATCCATCCACCCCACCCCTCCTGTCCACACCTTCCCTCTCCCCTGTCCAACCCTCCCCTACCCACCCCCACCCATCCATCCATCCACCCACCAACCCGTCCACCAATCCATCCAACCAACCAACCACCAACCCACATCACCACCCATCCATCAACCCACCCATCCATCCACCCACCCACCCGTCCACCCACCCATCCATCCACCCCACCCTTCCTGTCTACACCTTCCCTCTCCTCTGTCAAACCTCCCCTACCCACCCATCCATCCACCCACCCTCCCACCCACCATCCATCCTACCCATCCATCCATCCATCATTCACCCACCAACCAACCCGTCCATCCACCATCCACCACCCACCCACCACCCACCATCCACCCACTCACCCATCCATCCATCACCCACCCACCCATTCATCCACCCATCCACCCACTCACCCCTCCATCCATCCACCCACTCACCCACCCACCCTCCATCCATCCACCCACCCACCCACCCACCCATCCATCCACCCACCCAACCATCCATCCATCCATCACCCACCCATCCATCCATCCATCCATCCAACCCACCTATCCATCCATCCACCCACCTATCCATCCACCCACCCACCCATCCATAAATCCACCCACCCACCCAATCATCCACCCATCCATCCATCCACGCACCCACCCAACCCTCCGCCCCACCCAACCCTCCGCCCCACCCACCCACCCACCACACCAATCTATCCACGCACCCACCCACCCATCCATCCATCCATCCACCCATCCACCCACCCATCCACACACCCGCCCCACCCACGCACCCACCCATCCATCCATCCACCCCACCCCCCCCTCCTGTCCACACCTTCCCTCTCCCCTGTCCAACCCTCCCCTACCCACCAATCCACCCATCCACCACCCACCCATTCACACACCCACCCACCCCACCATCCATCCACCCACCCACCCATCCATCCACCCACCCATCCATCCATCCACCCATCCACCCATCCATCCACCCATCCACCCATCCACCCATCCATCCATCCACCCATCCACCCACCCATCCACACACCCCCCCACCCACCCACCACATCCTCCATCCACCCCCCCTCCTGTCCACACCTCCTCCTCTCCCTGTCCAACCCTCCCTACCCACCCATCCATCCATCCACCCACCACCCACCCATCCACCCACCCATCCATCCATCCACCCAACCCACCCACCCATCCACCCACCCACCCACCACCCGTACCCACCACCCCACCCACCTCACCCCACCTAACCCACCCACCCACCCCAACCCATCCACCCCACCCCATCAACCCAACCCTCCAACCCACCCACCCACCCACCCAACCCAACCCACCCACCCACCAACCCAACCCACCCATCCATCCAACCCATCCCACCCACCCCACCCATCCAACCATCTACCCCGTACCCGGACACCCCTGGGTGTTGCAGTTGATGGTCTGGGTGCCGGAGCCAGCGCAGTCAGCGCCTCCGTTGGAAGGCGCAGGGCTGTCGCAGTTGCGCGTGCGTGTCTGACTGCCCGTGCCGCAAGTCTTGGTGCATGTGCTGTACGACCCCCAGCCGCCCCAGTTTCCGTTCACTGTTCACACCCACACACACCCCACCGCCGCCGCCGCCGCCGCCGCGCCAAAGGGAGAGAAGCACCCAAAAAACAAAGACAAAAAGTGATCTTATTTTATTTTATGAATTGGATTATTCGAGGATAATGAAATAATGGCTCATGTGCCTTTTAAAATTTGTTTCCGTTCACTGTTCACACACACACACACACACGCACGCACACGCTCACACGCTCACGCGCACGCGCACATACACACGCACGCACGCACGCACACACGCACACCCACACACACACCGCACCGCCGCGCACCAAGGGGAGAGAACAAAATAAAAAGACAGAAAATGATCGATTTTATTTTATTTTTAATTTATTTTATTTTGTTTATTTATTTCGAGGATAATGGAATAATGACGCTCATGTGCCTTTTAAAATTTTTTATTTTTAACATTCATTCCTTGTATGTATGCAGGTTTTTTTTGTAAATTTCGTCATCCGTTCCCACCAGCATACAATGGCCTTACTCTTCCGAAAAGCGGAACGGGTGTTTTCGAGGATAATGGAATAAGCGCTCATGCGCTTTTAAAAATTTTTTACATCCATTCTCTGTGTGTATGCAGTTTTTTGTAAATTGTCATCCGTTCCCACCGGCGCACAATGGCCTACTCTTACGAAAAGCGGAACGGGTTTTAACGTGTGCGCAAGATGTTCTGCGTGCGTGCGTTCGCACACGGGACCTCGGTTTATAAACCTGGGTCAGCAGATCATGAATACCGAGAGAGAGAGAGAGAGAGAGAGAGAGAGAGAGAGAGAGAGAGAGAGAGAGAGAGAGAGAGAGAGAGAGAGAGAGAGAGAGAGAGAAAGAGAGAGAGAAAGAGAGAAACAGACCAGACAGACCGGCAGAGACAGAGACAGAGAAATGAATAAAGAGAGAGAGAGAGACAGACAGAGATAGAGAGACAGAGAGTCCAAGGAAAGGATAAAAAACAGAGAGAGAGAGAGAGAGAGAGAGACAGACAGACAGACAGACAGACAGACAGAGTCAGAGAGAGACAGAGAGAGTCAGAAACAATGACAGAGAGACAGAGAGTCAGAGTAAAACGACAGAGACTTGAGACAGACAGACAGACAGACAGACAGAGACAAAGACAAGAAACAGCAGAGAACTAAAAAAACACCAAAAACAACAAACAAAAAAAAGACAGTCAGAAATAGACAAAAAATACAAAGACAGAGAGAGAGAACATTGGCGCAGAAGAGAGAGAGAGAGAGAGAGAGAGAGAGAGAGAGAGAGAGAGATAGAAGAGAGAGGAGAGAGAGAGAGAGAGAGAGAGAGAGAGAGAGAGAGAGAGAGAAAGAGAGGTGGGGTGGTGGGGTGGAGGGGTTGATAGAAATGGATGAAGAGAGAAGCAAGGGTGGTGGTGGTGGTGGTGGGTTGGGGATGAGAGTGTGGGGTCAGGGTCAAGGGTCAAGGGGAGTCATAATAATAATAATAATAATAATAATGTATGGAATTTATATAGCGCTGAATCTCTTGTAAAGCAACAAATCAAAACGATCATTGGGAGGGGGAAGGGGGGGGGAGGGGGGGGGGGGACGACGGAGGAGGGGGGGGGGGGTCACAGCAACTGACCAGATGGACAGGCCTGGGCTTGGAAGGAAGATTTGATGCCGGAGAGGGCCGAGAAACTGGACACAGAAAATACGTGGTCCGAATCCGGATCCGTGGCGATTTCGTTCAGTTCCGACAAAGGAATTCCGGACCCAATCCCGATAGAGAAGAGAGTGATTCCTGAAAGCAGAAGTGTTGAGGGGGAGCCCAGCGACCAAACGCTGTGTCAAGGTCAAGTCAAGTCAAAAGTCAAAGTCATGTCAAGGTCAAGTCAAATGTCAAACCAGCCGCCATGGCGCAGTGGTTAGCGCCTTGGGTTACGGACTGGAAGGTCGCGGGTTCGAATCCCATAAGAGTCATAGGGATTTTTCGGACTCCGGCCGGCTCCTACCCAGAGTGAGTGTGCTGTGGGCTCAGTGGGAAGACTGGGACCACACAGTCGAGCTTCATCCACTTAACGGATGCGAGTTTGAGAGTGTTGCTCAAATTACCCGACCAACACTGCAGGTGTCTGTATCTCTCGGGCCCGGTTGACGCCGGGATATATTATGATAGTAAGCGTAGAGTACAACCCTGTCAAGTAGTCTCAAAGCATATGCACTTCCACAGCAGCATAATTACGTCATCCTCATTGTCATTGATCATCATGCAATTAAAAAAATTGCCTCTGATTCGGTGGTCCCAGTTTCTCTGGTCTCATGGTGACCTCAGATTCGGTTTGCCCATACACTTCTGTGCCTGTGGTGAGTTTGTGTCAAAGCCTTTGGGGTTGGAGGTTCGGGGGGAACGGTCGTTGGAGGGACGTTGTGGTGGTTGCCACCTCGGGTGGGCAACTCACTCAGTCTGGCTCCGCGACTGAGCTAATACTGTCGTTAGTAGGGGGCTTAGTAGGTGGTGTCCTGCGTATGTTAGCTCAGAACAGGCACCACTGAACACCGCCAAAGTGACCCAGCAGCAGTGCAGGGCCCCTCTGGCTGGTGGCCCCGCGGCGGCCTGATAGTGATTGGCTCCCTGTGGGCCTCCGACTCTGAGGATGAGACATAACAAATCTGGGTATAGTTGTGGCGGGGAGATTGGAATGAGCGACGTGAAAACAGCAGGACGGGGGACGTCACAGAAGATGAGGCAGCAAAAAAAAAAAAAAAGTCAAATGTCAAGTTATGTCATGTCATGTCAAAGTCAAGTCAAGTCAAAAGTCATGTCATGTCATGTCAAAGTTAAGTCAAAAGCCAAGTTATGTCATGCCAAAAAGTCAAGTTATGAAATGTTAAAGTCAAGTCGAAAGTCATGTTATGTCCTGTCAAAGGCCGAGAGTCAAAAGCCAAAGTTATGTCATGTCAAAGTCGAGTCAAAAGTCACGTTTTATGTCCTGGCAAAAAGTCAAGCCAAAAAGTCAAGTCATGTCATGTCAAATTCAAGTTATGTCATGCCATGTCAAAGTCAAGTCAAAAGTCAAACCATGCCATGCCAAAGTCAAGTCAAAAGTCAAGTTATACCATGTCAAAGTCAAGTCAAAAGTCAAACCAAGTCATGTCAAGTCAAAAGTGAAGTTATGTCACACCAACAGTCAAGTCAAAAGTCAAGTTATGTCGTGTCAAAGTCAAGTCAAGTCAAAAGTAAAGTTATGCCATGTCAAAGTCAAGTCAAAAGTCAAGTTATGTCATGTCAAAGTCAAGTCAAGTGGAAGTCTTGTTAAAGTCAAGTTAAGTCAAACCACTTGAATCATCCCCTGAGGAGCAATGACAACACTGACAGGCACAATGATACGATTCATATTCTCAACAAGACACAAGAAAGCTTGTGTGAAGTCAAGTAAAGTGAAGTCAAGTCAAGTCATAAAAATTGTAATCATCCCATGAAGGGCAGTTACAAATCAAACAGGCACATTGATAGCTATCATGATCTGAACACAAGAAAGCTGTGTAAAGTCAAGTCAAGTCAAGTGAATTCAAAGTGAAGTCAAGTCAAAAACACTTGACTCATCCCATGATGAGCAATTACAATACTGACAGGCACAATCATAAGAATCATATTCTCAAAAAGACACACGAAAGCTGTGTCAAGTCAAGACAAGTCAAAGTCAAGTCAAAGTCAAGTCAAAGTCAGGTCAAGTCAAATCAAGTCAAAAACACCCGATTCATCCGATGAAGGGCAATTACAATACTGACAGGTACATCGATACGAATCATAATCTCAAAAAACACACAAGAAAGCTGTGTTAGTTATTAGTTATTGATGTAAAATCAATGGCCTACTCTTCCGAAAAGCGGAACAGGATTTTAACGTACGCGTAAGATGTTCTGCGTGCGTTCGCACACACGGGACCTCAGTTTATATAAGTCTCATCCGAAGGACTTTTTTTTGGAGAGGGAAAGAGTGGAGTCTGCGCTGATGTTAACTCCAGAAGAAAGGGGAAAAAAAAATCCTCTTGAACGAGATTCCAAACCCGGGTCGGCAGATCACGAAAACATCCCTCTAACCTTCCCAAGGCTAGCTAGGCTGTCCCCCGGCCCCTTCTGCTGTCTGTCTGTCTGTCTGTCTGTCTGTTTCAAACCAAGAGCCGAGGATACCTGCATTGCGGGCATGGGCGGCCTGTGTGGCGGTGTAGGAGGCGTCGTTGGAGACCCCGTCGGACATGAGGACCCCGATGTTGGTGACGGAGGAGCGATCCCCGTTTCCCGAGGTGAACATGTTGGTGCGCAGGAACTGCAAAGCTCCGCCTGGAGAAGGTGCACACATAGACCATGTGTGTGGGTGAAGGAGGAGGAGGGAGGAGGGAGGAGTGGGGAGGAGGAGGTGGGAGTGGGAGGAGGGGGGAGGAGGGGGGAGGAGGGAGGAGGAAGGGGAGGAGGAAGAGGAGGAGGAAGGGGATGATGTGGGAGGAGGAGGAAGAAGAATAGGAGGAGGGTGGTGTTGGTGATGAGGAGAAGGAGGAGGAGGAAGGGGATGAAGATGAGGATGGTGATGGTGGTGATATGATGATAATGGGGAGGAGGAGGATGATAATGAGGAGGAGGAGGAGGAGGATGAAGAGGAGGAAGGGATGAGAGGAGGAGAGAATGATGAGGAGGAGGAGGAAGGAGAAGTGGGAGGAGGAGGAGGAGGAAGAAGAGGAGAAGGGTGGTGTTGATGGTGGTGGTGGTGATGAGGATGGGGAGGAGGAGGAAGGAGATGAGGATGATGATGAGGAGGAAGGGGATGAGGATGAGGATGGTGATTGTGGTGATATGATGATGATGGGGAGGAGGAAGGGAGGAGGAGGAGGAGGAGGAAGGGGATGAGGATGGTGATGGGGGTGATGTGATGATGATGGGGAGGAGGAGGAGGAGGAATGGGAGGAGGAGGAAGAGGAGTGGGATGAGGGAGGAGGAGGGGGGAGGAGAAGTGGGAGGAGGGAGGAGGATGAGGAGGGTGAGGAGGAGGAGGAGGAGGAGGAAGAATAGGAGGAGGGTGATGTTGATGGTGGTGATATGAGGAGGAGGAAGAGGAGAAGGAGGATGGTGATGGTGGTGATGATGAGGAGAATAATGATGATGGTGAGGGGAGAATGATGATGATGATGATGAGGAGAATGATGATGATGAGGAAGACGGTGGTGGTGGTGTGGTGATAATTGTGAGATGAGTTGATGAGGATGATGATGATGATGATGATGAGGAGATATAAGGAGGATGGTGGGGGGGGGTGGGTGATGATGATGATGAGGAGGAGGAAGAGGATGATGATAATGAGAAGATGGGAGAAGGAGAATGGTGGTGGCGATGATGATGAGGAGGAGGATGGTGGTGATAATGGGGATGATGATGAGGAGGAGGAGGAGGGGGAAAAGAAGGAAGGTGGTGGTAGTGGTGGTGATGATGATGACAATAATGACAACAATAATGATGATAATGGTAGTACCACTAGCAGTAGCAGTCGTTTTTATCGTCGTGTCACCCAATGCAACGCAACGCAACCCAATGCAATGCAACGCAATGCAACCCAATGAAATGCAAATCAACCAATCCAACGCAAGGCAATGGTATGCAACCCAGCCCCTATCCAATGCAATGCAACCCAATCCAAACTAATGTAATGCAATGCAGCGCAATGCAATGCAATGCAATACAGCCCAATGAAAATTAATGCAAATCAACCCAATCCAACGCAAGGCAATGATATGCAAACCCAACCCCTATCCAACCCAATGCAACGCAATCCAAACTAATGCAATGCAACCCAATGCAATGCAATGCAAGGCAACCCAACCCAATGAAATGCAAATCAACCCAATCCAACGCAAGGCAATGGTATGCAAACCCAACCCCTATCCAATCCAACCCAATACAGCGCAACGCAATCTAAACTAATGTAATGCAACGCAACCCAAGGCAATAAAATGCAAATCAACTCAACCCAACGCAAGGCAATGGTATGCAAACCCAACCCCTATCC
>CM054163.1:26370818-26418318 GCA_028751875.1 Rapana venosa
ACACGACAATATAAGTCAGCTCAAGTCAAGTCAAGTCAAAACCACTTTCATCATCCCATGAAGGGCAATTACAATACTGACAGGCAGATTGATACGAATCGTAAGAGTAGGCCATTGTGTGCCGGTAGGAACAGATGACAAAATTCACAAATCCGCATACACACGGGGACTAAATGTAAAAAGGCATACACGTGCTTATTTCATTATCCTCGATATAAAAGAATAAAAAAAAGAAAACAGATTCATGATCTCAAAAGCTACATTTCATGTTGGTTTCAAAATTCCAAGATAACTTCAAATAGAAATATCAAACACGCGCGCGCGCGCATGCACGCACGCACGCACGCACACACACACATACACACATAAGGCAATACACGACGACAATATAAGGCAATATAACCTAATATAAGGCAATACAAGACAATACAGAGCAGTGCAATGCAGTACACGACAAAATAATATAACACAACACGATGTAATACAACATAATACAATACATCGCAATACAGCACAAAACAATACAACACAATAGAACACGATGTAATACAACATAACACGATAGAATACAACACAATAGAACACGATGTAATACAAACATAACACAATTCAATATATCGCAATACAGCACAAAACAATACAACGGAACACAATACAACACGATGTGATACAACATAACACAATACAATACAACACATCACAACACAATGCAAGAAAATAGAACACAACTTAGTACAACACAACACAGCGCAATACAACACAATAGATCACAACACAGTACAAAGCTGTACAATACGAAGCAATACAATATAACACGATACAGTACAATGTTATACGGCACAATACACAGCACAATACAGCATAATACAATAAACACAATGCAATACATTACAACACAACACAACCTAGTACAACACAATACAACAAAACAGAACACAATACAACACAACACATTACAACATGATACAATACAACACAGTACAACGGCCCAGGCCAAAAAGCTTCGTCAATTACTGATGTAAGTAAAGTACCCAGGCTCTACTTTACAGCAACAACAACAAAATCCTCTGAAGTCGGAGTATGGCTGCCTACTTGGGGAAGTACTTGAAAAGAGCCATATTTCTTTTCTAAGGTATATCACGCGAGAGAGAGAATATATATTAAGGGGGTGACCCAAAGGGTCACAAGCCGAGACATACTCAACAACAACAACAGCAGCAGCAGCAGCAGCAGCAGCAGCAGCAGCAGCAGCAGTAACAACAGCAGCAGCAACAAAAACAACAACAGAATACACACAGACAGGAGAAAAACAACAACAACACTCTCTTTTGGGGAATAAACAGCACTAATTTCACGCACAAAAATCTGCCATGACTTTAAAATGTTATGCAATATCTCACCTCCTTTATGCCCCGCCCTCTCCCCCCCCCCCCATTACCCACCCCCCCCCCCCCCCGACAACACTGAAAACATCTGACAACCACCCCCCAAAACAACAACAACAACAAACACAACAAAACAAAACAAAAACAACCCAAACAACAACAAACACCAGACAGCCCTTAAACACCAGACAACACCCCAAAACACCAGACAGCCCCCACCCCCACCCCTGTTCCACCACACCCTATTCCCCCCACCCCAGCACCGAAAACACCAGAGAACACCCGAAAACACCAGAGAACACCTGAAAACACCAGAGAACACCTGAAAACACCAGAGAACATCTGAAAACACTAGGCAACACCCTAAAACACCAGACAGCACCCGAAAACACCATACAACACCCAAAACACCAGACAACACCCGAAAACACCAAACAACACCCTAAAACACCAAACAACACCCCGAAAACACCACACAACACCCAAAACACCAAACAGCTTCCCCCCCTGCCCTTCCCCCCCTGCCCCCCCCCCCCCCCCCCCCCCCCCCCCACTCCATCCAAACACCCAACAGCACCCCAAAACACCCGACAGTCCCCGAAAACACCCGAAAACACCAGACAACACCCCCAAAACACCCCAAAACACCAGACAACACCCCAAAACACCTGACAGCCCCCCTCCCCCCCCCCCTTCCTCCCCCCCCCAAAAAATCTCCCCGAAGAAAACACCCGACAGCACCCGGAAACATCCGAAAGCAGCTGAGAGCAGCCCGATCAGTGGACTAGTGACCTTGTTGGAGCCGATTTCGAAGTCGCTGACCAGGTCCTGGACGAAGCTGAGCATGGTCTGAAAGTTGGAGGCGCCCACGCTGCCGGAGGCGTCCAGAATGAAGACCATGTCCGCCTGCACGTTGCCCGTACACTGGCCTGCCCAGAGAAGGAAGCAAGCAAGGAATTCATGTATTTCTTTATAGAGGGGGACGGGATAGCTCAGTGGTCGGAGCACTCGCTTTCCCCCAGCCAAGTTAAGCAGCATCGAGCGTGGTTACCAGTTGGATGGGTGACCGTTTGCGCCACGCCTTGGCTTCAGTACAGTTCCCCCCCAGTTCACCCAGCTGTAAATGGGTACCTGCCCTCTTTTAGGGTCAGGGAAGGTAAAGCAGTGAGGGAGAGGAGATGGGCGCCGCCCTCAATATGCTGGCCCTAGAAAAGTTGAGGTCTCTGACGCCTCGCTCCCCTACGACCTTATAGGTTATGGGACAACTTTACCTTTACCTAACGCGCCTGTCTAGAAAGCGGAAAAGTCCGCATCAGCCAGAGGGTCAGTCAGCTCAGTTAGTGAGTGGATCCGTGAGTTTGGGTGAGTTTTATGAGTTTGGTGGTGGGTCGGTGGTGAGTCGGTGGGTCGGCGCGTTGATGGATCAAACCTCCTGAAAGCAGCCCAGGACAGAACCATTTGGCGGTCCACTTGCAAGCGTCCGTGCGTGCGGGTACCCCAAACGGTTGTCCCGACCAAGGGATGAGTGATGATGATGATTTATACCTCTTTTAGTCACGAGATTTCTCTGCGTGAAATTCGGGCTGCTCTCCTCCCCTCCGGGGAGAGCGCGTCGCCACAAGAGCAGCGCCACCCTTTTTTTTTCTTTTTTTTTGGGTGTGCAACTGTATTTGTTTCCCTATCACAGTAGCTTTTTCTAAGAATTTTGCCAGGGACAACTCTCTTGTTACCGTGGGTTCTTTTACGTGCGCTGAATAATTTTGTGTAACACACGGGACCTCGGGTTTATCGACTCATCCGAAAGACTAAGCGCCCAGACCAGACCACCACTCATGGTCTAATGGATGAGGGGGGAAAAGTTCCAGGCCCAAACGGGATACGAACCACCGCACACTTTCGACCCGGACTTTTCGCTTTCTAAACAGGCACGTTACCTCTAGACCACCGGAGATCCACCGGAAGGAAAGAAGGCAGGCATCAGCCAGAGGTCAGCTCACCGGAGTGGGTCCGTGAGTTTGGGTGAGTTTGGTGAGTTTTATGAGTTTGGTGGTGGGTTGGTGAGTTTGGGTGAGTTTGGTGAGTTTTATGAGTTTGGTGATGGGTCGGTGAGTTTGGGTGAGTTTGGTGAGTTTTATGAGTTTGGCGGTGGGTCGGTGAGTTTGGGTGAGTTTGGTGAGTTTTATGAGTTTGGGCGTGGGTCGGTGATTTGGAGAGTTTTATGAGTTTGGTGGTGGGTCGGTGAGTCGGTGGGTCGGTGAGGTGATAGATCAGTGAGTTTGGTGAGTTTGATAGATCGGCGATGTCAGTGGATCGGTGAGTTAATGGATTGGTGAGTCGGTGGGTCAGTGAGTCGATGGATTGGTGAGTCGGTGGGTTAGTGATTCGGTGGATCAATGATCCAATTGATCAGTGAGTCAATGGATCGGTGAGTCAATGGATTGGCGAGTCAATGGATTAGTGAGTTGGTGGATCAGTGAGTTGACTGATCAGTGAGTTTATTTATTATTTATTTATTTTTTCTTTTATATCGAGGATAATGGAATAAGCACTCATGTGGTGTTTTTTTACATCCAGTCCCCGTGTGTATGCGGTTTTGTAAATTCTGTCATCCGTTCCCACCGGCACACAATGGCCTACTCTTACGAAAAGCGGAACAGGATTTAACGTGTGCGCAAGATGTTCTGCGTGCGTTCGCACACGGGGCCTCGGTTTATAGTCTCATCCGAAGTCGGTTGATCAATGGACTAGTGAGTCAGTTGATCAATTAATGGATCAGTGAGTGAATGGATCAATGTAAATCACGCACTCACTCACTCAATCAATCAATCAGTCAATCAATCAATCAATCAATCAATCAACCAATCAATTCATCAATCAAAGAAAGAATGAATGAATCAACCGATGAATGAACCCACTAACCAACACACCAACCAACCAATGACTGACTGACTGAATGAACCAGGAGACTGACCAATCGATTGACCGATGCCAAAACCAACCTAAACAGATAAGCAAGGAAACACGATACTTCTAGTCCAACTGACCACAAAGGCTATAAGTATAATTATGCATTGTCCATCTGGTTCCCCCACCCCACCCCACCCCACCCCTCAAACAAGAAAGAAAGAAAACTTAAAATTTAAACAAAAATGTAGAATTATTTTTAACTAATTGAAGAGAACCGTTCATTTCTATCCTTTGCAAGATTCAGCGCTATATAAACTCCATACATTATTATTATCATTATCATCATCATCATCATCATCATCATCATCATCATCATCATCATCATCATCATCATTATTATTATTATTATTATTATTTCTATCTCTCAACTCCCCTCCCCCCCCCCACTCACACACACAAAAGCACGCACGCACACACATACACACACTCACACACACGTGCGCGCGCGCATACACACACATACACACATAAGCAGGCACGCACACACATACACACTCACACACACAAACGCGCGCGCACGCATACACACACATACACACACAAAAGCACGCACGCACGGACATTTACACACACACCCTCCCCTTAACACACACGCAAACAACCGCGCGCGCGCGCGCGCGACCCCCCCCCCCCCCCCTCTCCCCCCAACACACACACACTTACCAGACACTGGATCGACGAAGAAGGAGAGAGCGAGGAAGACAGAAATTAGCACAGGCGCCGCCATTTTGTCTGTCTTCATCTGTCTGTCTGTCTGTTCGCTTATATATCCTCTCTCTTTTTCCTGTACATCACACGAAAAAAAAACCCACATCACTTTATACAAATACACACAATATTTGATAGCTCAGAGGTCAGAGCACTCGCTTTCCTCAAGCTAATATTAAGCAGCATCGAGCGTGGTTACCACTTGGATGGGTGACCGTTTGCCCGCCTTAGCTTCAGTACAGTCCCCCAGTTCCCCCAGCTGTAAATGGGTACCTGCCCTCTTTTAGGGTCAGGGAAGGTAAAGCAGCGAGGGAGAGGAGATGGGCGCCACCGCCCTCAATATGCTGGCCCTAGAGAAGTGAGGTCTCTGACGCCTCGCTCCCCTACGACCTTAAAGGTTATGGGACTCCTTTACCTTACCTCCTCCTTTATCCAGGAATTCAGGAGAAACACCCGGTTCAGGTTAAAATCTGTTTGTTTTTTAATTTAAAAAAAAATTTATTTTATTTTTTTATATCGAGGATAATGGAACAACCACTTATGTGGGTTTTTTTTTTTAAACATCCAGTCCCCGTGTGTATGCGGTTTTGTAAATTCTGTCATCTGTTCCCACCGGCACACAATGGCCTACTCTTACGAAAAGCGGAACAGGATTTAACGTGCGCGCAAGATGTTCTGCTGCGTGCGTTCGCACACGGGGGCCTCGGTTTATAGTCTCATCCGAAGGACTTTTTGGGGAGAGTGGAGTCTGCACTGATGTTAACTCCAGGGGAAAATATCCCCCTTGAACAGGAATCGAACCTGGGTCGTCAGATTGCGAGCGCAATGTTCTGACCACTAGGCTATCCCGTGTCAGTTATTGATGTCAGCTAAGTGCCAAGGTTTACTTTAAAAAATGTTCTCATATTGTAAAATATTATGTTTTACGTACGGATGCCCGGTGGCCTGTCAGTATAAATAGCATCCCCATCTTCTGGAAATCCTGTGCTAGGAATTCCCTCTTTTCTATCCCTCTCTTTGTTTCTGCCTTGGTTTATTTTATTCATTTATTTTTTGTTTTTTTCTGCCTTGTTGTTTTATTCCTGTCACCTTCTTATTGTCTGTTTTATGCCTTTTGTTTCCATTCTCCTGCCCTTTTTTCCAGAAAGACTAAATATTTTAACCTTATATATGATATTATTACATAATATATATATATATATATATATATATATATATATATATATATATATATATATATATATATATATATATATATATATATATATATATATATATATATATATATATATATATAAACTTTAAAATTCACCCCACGCCGAAGTCGGATGCGCTGGGCCTGACTTGTCAGGCGCTTAACGGCAGCGCAACGCATTTTCGCTCATATAACAGACAACAACAGTTGCTGTCTGAGCGTTTGATGATGATGATGATGAAGAAGAAGAAGAGGAAGAAGAAGAAGAAGAAGAAGAAGAAATAATAATAATAATAATAATGTATGGAATTTATATAGCGCTGAATCTTGTAAAGCAACAAATCAAAGCGCTCAGATGACATTTTTTTATGCGTGTGTATGCGGTTTTTAAATTTTGAAATCTGTTCCCACCGGCACACAATGGCCTACTCTTTCGAACAGCGGAACAGAATTTAACGTGTGTGCAAGATATTCTGCATGCGTTCGCACACGGGGCCTCGGTTTATAGTCTCATACGAAGGAAGAAGAAGAAGAAATATTATGCTGAGATGGTCTTCAGCCATAACAAGTTCTTAACTATAACAACCTGCTGTCTCCTTTAAACGGAGAAACCAAAACACACACAAAAATCTCTGAAGTCGGAGTATGGCTGCCTATGTGGCGAGGCACTTGGAAAGAGTCCTTCCTCTACACACACAATTTTCATTCAGTGTGTACTTTCAATGTCACAATGATTCCCAGGTGGGATGAAATTCTTCGTCGAACAGCTCATACAGCAACTATTGTTGTCTGTCACATGAGCGAAAATGCGTCACGCTGCCGTTAAGCGCCTGACAAGTCAGGCCCAGCGCATCCGACTTCGGCGTGACAGAGAGTTGTTATTTTTGTAAAGTCTTTCTGGAGAAAAAAGGCAGGAGAATGGATCAATAAGGCAGATAACAGACAAGAAAGAGGTAAAAGGAAGAAATCGACCGAGGCAGAAATAAAGAGTGTCATAGAAAAGAGGGAATTCCTCGCCCAGAATTTCCTGAAGTGGATATGCTATTTATACTGACAGCCCCCCCCCCCCCTCCCCTAGCATCCACAAAAGGAGATTTTAAGTATTTTATGAGTAGACTTTTATAAGTGTTCTCTGATTTTTAAAAAAAATCTCATATGTTGTTCTTTCTATCGATCTTTCATGTCTTATCTGAAAGAATGATATTTGGGGATAAATTATTACACACCTTTGCTGTCTAAATGTCTTAGGTTGATTTCGTTGGTTTTTTTTCTGGATTTTATTCCATTATCCTCGAAATAAAAGAAAACATGAAATAAAATTTATAGACCCCCCTCCCTCCCAAAACCCTACACAACAACAACCCCCAAACAAACCAACAACCAAAAACAAAAATAACAAAACAAACCCCAACAATATCCACCCAAAACAACAACAAAAAAGCATACGATTTTATAAATTACCAAACTTTACCTTAAAATTACACAAATTACCAATAAAGAAAGAAAGAAACAAACAATCTATCTATCTATCTATCTATCTATCTATCTATCTATCTATCTATCTATCTATCTATCTATCTATCTATCTATCTATCTATCTATCTATCTATCTTTCTGTCTATCTGTCTATCTATCTGTCTATCTATCTATCTACCTACTTATCTATCTATCTGTCTATCTGTCTGTCTATCTACCTGTCTGTCTATCTACCTATCTATCTATCAATCATCTATCTATCAATCAATCATCTATCTATCTATCTATCATCTATCTATCTATCCTATCTATCTATCTATCTATCTATCTATCTATCTATCTATTATCATCTATCTATCTATCTATCTATCTATCTATCTATCTATCTATCTATCATCTATTGGAAGGAAGGTGGCAGGATGGTTAAGACGTTTGCCTGCCAACAAGTAAACCGTGAGGTTTTGGATTCGATTCCCAGCCTCGCCTTTCTTCCCAGTTTGACAAAAAAATCGAACTGAATGTCAAAGTCCAGATAACACTATAAACCGAGGCCCCGTGTGCTAACGCATGCAGAACATCTTGCGCACACGTTAAATCCTGTTCCGCTTTTCGAAAGAGTAGGCCATTGTGTGCCGGTGGGAACAGATGACAACATTTACTAAACCGCATACACACGGGGACTGAATGTAAAAAAATGACAAAATTTACAAAACCGCATACACACGGGGACTGGATGTAAAAAAAAGCACATGATTGCTTATTCCATTATCCTCGAAAAAAAAATCATCTGAGTGCTTTGATTTGCTGTTTTACAAGATTCAGCGCTATATAAATTCCATACATCATCATCATCATCATCATCATCATCATCATCATTATTATTATTATTTTATTATTATTATTATTATTATTATTATTATTATTATTCATCTATCTATCACTATCTATCTATCTATCATCTATTGCTACTATCTATCTATCTATCTATCTATCTACTATCGACATATCACACACGGAGACTGAATGCACATACCACCCCTTCCCAAAAAAAACCCAACAACAACAAACAAACAAAAAGCAAAACCAAAAACCAAAACAACCTCCACATGAGTGCCGTAGCATACGCAAAAATCTCACCATTGGTGAACCTCGGAGCTCCAACCAAGGAACGAAAAAAACACCTATAATAATAATAATAATAATAATAATAATAATAATAATAAATAATAGTGATGATGATGATAATAATAATGATAAAAACAATAACAACAGCAACAACAATAGTAACAACAATAATAATAACAATAGCAACAACAACAACACTAATGATGATGATGATGATGATGATGATGATGATGATGATGATGATGATGATGATGATGATGATGATGCATGCTCAATTATTCATGTCCACCACAATAGCAGTAGGAAAACAAAAATTCCCTATTCAATGTCCCCTGAGACTATGCAAAGTGATTCTATCACTTCGTAGTTGCTGACAGGAACATCTTGAAAATGTGATCTCAATGGGAAAAAAAGATATGGACTTTGTATATATGACACTTGTAAAATCACATAAGCTATACCCCACCCCCGAAAAATCATACAACTATACTAAAAATCACACAAACTATACCTTAAAATCACAAACTACACCCCCAAATTTCACAAACTATCCCCTGATATCACACCAATTATACCCGAAATCACAAACTATACCCCGATACCACACCAATTATACCCGAAATCACACAAACTATACCCCGATACTATAACATCACCAAACTATACCCTGATATCACACCAATTATACCCGAAATCACAAACTATACCCCGATACCACACCAATTATACCCGAAATCACACAAACTATACCCTGATATCACACCAATTATACCCTGATATCACACAAACTATACCCTGATATCACACCAATTATACCCTGATATCACACAAACTATACCCTGATATCACAAAAACTATACCCTGATATCACACAAACTATACCCTAAAATCACACAAACTATACCCTGATATCACACAAACTATACCCTGATATCACACAAACTATACCCACAAAATCACACAAACTATACCCTGATATCCCACCAATTATACCCGAAATCACACAAACTATACCCTGATATCACACCAATTATACCCGAAATCGCACAAACTATACCCTGATATCACACCAATTATACCCGAAATCGCACAAACTATACCCTGATATCACGTCAATTATACTCGAAATCACACAAACTATACCCTGACATCACACAAACTATACCTGATATCACACAAACTATACCCTGATATCACACAAATCATACCCTGATATCACACAAACTATACCCCCCAAATCACACAAACTATACCCCCAAAATCACACTAACTATACACCCCAAATCACACAAACTATCCCTAACACCACAACCGAATCACACAAACTATACCCTGATATCACACAAACTATACCTTGATATCACACAAACTATACCCTGATATCACACAAACTATACCCTGATATCACACAAACTATACCCTGATATCACACAAACCATACCCTGACATCACACAAACTATACCCTCCCCCCCCCCCCCCCCCCCTCCCCAAAAAATATAAAATCGCACAAACTCACCACAAATCAAAAAAAGGACCTCCTCCTCTTCCTCCTTCTCTTCCTCCTCTTCCGAATCCAAACCCAGTTCTGAAGAGACCAAACGCCCGGGACCCCAAAAGCAGACAAGCCAGAAATTGCGAGCAACCCCACTCCTCCTTTAAGCCCAAACAACAGCGCAAATCGTAAGAACGACCAACAAGTGCCAAAACAAACTCCCGCAACCTGTTCTCATTAACACAAAACCCAAATCATATTCTTGATACCTTTGCATCTGCTCTCTCTCTCTCTCTCTACTCTACTCCCTGTGGGGGCCTGCTCGTATGGGACCTCCCGATTGTTTGAAGAAAAGCAGATAATCCCTATATACAAGCAATCCCCCTTCGTTAATCCCTCCCTTTGGGAGTAAGGGGGGTTGGGGAGGGAGGTTAATCCCCTGATCTCAGTAGCTCTTGAACAATTCCTAATTCTTCTGAAGAACTGCGCTCGTTTTTGGAGGTTTGTGATTTGGATAACAGAAGGGGGGAGGGGGGGAGGGGAAGGAGGGGGAGGGGGGAAGAGGGAGGGGTGGTTTGATAGATATAGGTGCAAGATGATTAATTATTGTATAATTTAAGAGATTTTTAATAGTAAACAAAATGATAGAGAGAAAGCAATTTTTCGTGAGAGATATTCCTAAACTAAAGAAGATAAATTAATATTGGAATCATCATTTTTTTTTAAGTTCTTTTTATTTCGAGAATAATGGAATAAGCACTCATGTATTTTTTCCCCATCCATTCCCCGTGTGTATGTGTGTTTTGTCAATTTTGTCATCCGTTCCCACAGGCACACAATGGCCTACTCTTCCGAAAAACGGAACGGGTTTTAACATGTGCGCAAGATGTTCTACGTGCGCTCGCACACGGTACCTCGGTTTATAGTCTCATCCGAAAGTCTTTTGGGGGAGAGTGGAGTCGGAACTGATGTTAACTCCAGAGGAAAAATCTTGAACAAGAATCGAACCCGGGTCAGCAGATCACGAATACATCACTCTAACCACCAGGCTATCCTGTCCCCCCATCATCATTATTATTATTATTATGATTAGTAGTAGTAGTAGTAGTAGTAGTAGTAGTAGTAGTAGTAGTAGTAGTATCATTATAAGTAGCACAGTATTCGTAGTGAAGCACTGAGGATGATATATCAGCGGTAGTATCACGGGGACTGGATGTAAAACAGCACACAAGTGCTTATTCCATTATCCTCGATATAAAAGAATAAAATAAAATAAATTTTTAAGTGCATGTTTGTTTTTGATGAATACGCATGATTGAATATTTTTTTGATGAATATAATTTTTTTTTTAAAGGCCTTTCTGTCCGTTTTTTTCTGAAAACAAGCAAAAGGAAAGAAAGAAAGACGTAAAGAAAAAAAAGACACAAAGAAAGAGAGAAAGAGAAAAATTACAATTCCACCAAATACTCTTATGTCCCTGTTCTACCTCAAAGTGGTCTGGAGGTAACGTGCCTGTCTAGAAAGCAAAAAGTCCGGGTTGTGTGGTGGTTTGGGTCCAAAACTCTTCCCCCATCCATTATAGACCATACGTGGTGGACTGGGTGCTAGTCTTTCGGATGAGACAATAAACCCGAGGTCCCTGTGTGTTACACAAAATTATCTAGCGCACTTAAAAGAACCCACGGCAACAAGAGAGTTGTCCCTGGCAAAACTCAGTAGAAAAAAAAGCCACTCTGATAGGGAAACAGTTGCTGACAGGATAAAGAAAAAAAAGGGTGGCGCTGCTCTTGTGGTGACGCGCTCTCCCTAGGGAGAGCAACTCGAATATCAGGAAGAGAAATCTGCCATATATGAAACAAAACTTATTCAGAAATCTTCTATGCTTTTCTTTCACCTTTTTTTGTTTTAGTGTTTTATATTACTAAGGTAAAGCAGCGAGGGAGAGGTGATGGGCGCCGCCCTCAATATGCTGGCCCCTTGAGAAGTTGAGGTCTCTGACGTCTCACTCCCCTACGACCGTATAGGTTATAGGACACCTTTACCTTTATATTATCACCCCACCCCCACCACCCCCTTCCCATTTGATCCTGTTTCCCTTCATTTACAGATTCCTTCAATGTGAATGAAGACGTTTGCTTGAAACTAATATGTACGTGTAATTTTCTGTTTGGGGGGTGGGGGGGGGGGGGGGGCAGTACAAGGAAGACCATTCTAAGACCACAAGAAAACGGCTAACTCCTTGCGCTTCCAACTGGGCACAAAATGGCCGACATTTTGCTGCCACCAGCTCGGCACCAAATGGAGCTGAACCACTTCCTGGCACCTCGGCACCGATTGGCGGAAAATGGTCAGGGATCAATTCCGCACCAAATGGCGAAGAATCTCCAGCCTGTTCCGCACTAAATGGCGGAGAATCCCCAGCCTTTTCCGCACTAAATGGCGAAGAATCCCCAACAAGCTCTGCACCAAATGGCGAAGAATACCCAGCCAAATCCGCACCAAATGGCGAAGAATCCCCAGGCTGTTCCACACCAAATGGCGAAGAATTCCCCAACCAGCTCTGCACCAAATGGCGAAGAATCCCCAGCCAGTTCCGCACCAAATAGAGGAGAACCTCTTCCTGGCATAGATGCCAGTTCGGTGCCAAATGACAGGGAATCTTTAGATGCCAGTTCCGCACCAAATGACAGGGAATCTTTAGATGCCAGTTCCGTGTGTCTCTAAAATACAGAGGTGTTTTTGCTCTCACTGGAATAATATAATAATCCAGTGGCCTGCCAATACTACCACAAAAAACTGATCTAACAAAAGAAGGAAACTATACTAGCAAATGTTGTTGCAAAATAAAAAAATAAAAAAATAAATACATGCTATGAAATCTTTGTGCCCCTATGCTTGGGGATCCATAAGGATGCAAAAGATGGTGTTAATTAAAATACAGCTTGAGTGATCAGCTCAGCTGTTGGGCTTCCCAAACATTGTCAGGTCATTAATTTTATACCCGATAGGTAAAAGAAGTGGAATATATATATATAAGTTCTTTTGCATATATAAATTATAATGGTAACAGAGTTTGGGTGCACTATTTGATGTGTAAAGCATTGGTATAGTTATTGTTTTTTGGCAAAGAGCCAGGATATATAAGAAATAGTTGATAAAATCAGTAGAGATCTATAACTAAATGGACATAGTCTTGTTATTTATACTGATATTGAGTCATATGATGTGTGTTATTCAGGACCAAGCTTCACATTTCTCGCAGTCAGAGGCACTGGGACTGACTGTCAACTTTCTTGAGCAACAGGAAAGTCAAGGTAAGTCTTTCAATATTTTGCAGTTGTTGAAGGAATGATTGTGAATGGCGTTTTGTTCAGCACACCACAGCAGGAGGAAGAGGATCAGTCACCCAGTGAAATTGTACCAAGTGACTGTATGATTGATGAAATGAGAATTTTCATTGTGGTGTTGAGCTGACATGGTCAGCAAATTGAATTGATAATCATCTTTGTTGTTGTATTGTTAGGTACCTGCTTTTTGTGCAGACTTTTGTACTCCTCTTGACGGGAGTAGCACTGTGAGTATTCAGTATATGGTGGTTTGATGTACTAGAAATTGGTATTATAGTTGTGAAATATACCCATTCAGTTTAGTTTGGGTGCAATTTAACCTTTTGTGATTGTTCTTGATAAATGTATCCTCTACAACTTGGTAAACAAGCCCTTTAATAGGTAGCAGTTGGCAGAAAATTGGGGGATGCGTTTTAACGCCAGCAAGTGTTATATTTTAAACATAAAAAAAGAATCAGACTATCTCTACCAACTAAATAGTACCATCCTCCAGCAAGTGGCATCAACACCATATCTAGGGATCCACATCTCCAACGACTTGAAATGGACCACCCACATAGACAAAATTACCAAAAAAGCAAGCTCAATGTTAGGATTTTTACAGCGAAACCTCAAACACTGCCCACAAGAATGTCGTAGATTAGCCTATCTATCACTAGTTAGATCCACATTAGAATATGGTGCCACAGTATGGGATAGCCACTGCCAAACAGACATAGATAAGTTAGAACGTATCCAGAACAGGGCAGCCAGATTCATAAAACAAGACTACCATACTAGAGACCCTGGCTGTGTCACGACCATGCTCCAAGACCTGCATCTGCCGAAATTACAAGACCGGAGGCGACAGCTTAGGTTAGCCTTTATGTATAAAGTGGTTGAGGGACTTGTCCCGGCCATGCCGCCATCAAATTTTTTTACCCCCAAACCCCAAGGTAAACGTAGAATTAAGACTAAGACTTTTAAGGACTATAAATCAGTAAACATAGTAGAAAGGACAGCCTGCAACAACAACAGAGGCTACACAGTCCCAGACAGCAGGTGCAACCAGTACAAGCACTCCTTCTTCGTGCAGACGGTTATAGACTGGAACCACCTCAGCGACCAGACCGTCAATTCCAAGACCCTGAGCTCCTTCAAAGGGGCCCTCACCAGGGAGAACCAGCACTAGGTGTTCAGAACCAACCAGCATTAGTACTAGCAGTTAAGCGCAAACCCCCAATCCGTCGCGTAAAGCCAGAAGTGGTTACTGCGACGTATTGATCCAGATCCAGATCCAGATGTACATTATAGGTGTAACAGACTTTATGTATTGTTGTATATATAAATATATATATATATGTTTATATTTGTTTGTATTGATTGCATGAAGGACATGTAGCTCAAGCCCCTATTTAACTCAATTGACCATTCCTGGTACTTAAGGAGAAACACCTCTCTAAAATACGATGGTGTTTTTGCTCTCACTGGAATAATATAATAATTCAGTGGCCTGCCAATGCTACCACCAAAATCTGATCCGACAAAAGAAGGAAAATATACTGCCAAATGTTGTTGCAAAATAAAATTTTAAAAAAGATAAATGAAATATATATGCTATGAAATCTTTGTGCCTATATGCAAAATACAGCTTGAGTGATCAGATCAGCTGCTGGGCTTCCCAAACATAGTCAGGTCATTAATTTTATACAGGATAGGTAAAAGAAGTTATATATATATATATATATATATATAATATATATATATATATATATATATATATATATATAAGAGTTGTTTTGCATATATAAATTATAATAGTAACAAAGTTTGGGTGCATTATTTGATGTGTAAAGCATTGGTATAGTTATTGTTCTTTTGCAAAGAGCCAGGATATACAAGGAATAGTTGATAAAATCGGTAGAGATCTATAACTAAATGGACATAGTCTTGTTATTTATACTGATATTGAATCATATGATGTGTGTTATTCAGGACCAAGCTTCGCATTTCTCTTGCAGTCAGAGGCGCTGGGACTGACTGTGAAGCTCCTCACCCAGCAGAAAAGTCAAGGTAAGTCTTTCAATATTTTGCGGATGTTGAAGGAATTATTGTGAATGGCGTTTTGTTCAGCACACAGCACAGCACAACAGGAGGAAGAGGATCAGTCACCCAGTGATGATGTTGTGCCCAGTGACTGGATGGTGGGTGATCTGTGGTGGTCTGAATGTGCTGTTGCTTGTCTCCCTTGAGCTGTGAGGGCAGGCTGGATTCTAGTGCCTGACCTTCTCTGTGCAGTGAAGGCAGGAGAGAAGAGGCGACTGTGGGCAGATATGACAACGCCTGAGATTGTATCATGATGTTTGTGTGATGCCTATTTGAAAATATTCACATCTTCAGGATACGGGATGGCTCAGTGGTCAGAGCGCTCGCGTTCCCCAAGCTTAAGTTAAGCAGCGTTGAGCGTGGTTACCTCTTGGATGGGTGACCGTTCGTGCGCTTTAGCTTCAGTACAGTCCCCAAGTTCACTCAGCTGTAAATGGGTACAGGTCTGCTCTTTTTTAGGGTCAGGGAAGGTAAAGCAGCGAGGGAGAGGAGATGGGTGCTGCCCTCGATATGCTGGCCCCTAGAGAAGCTGAGGTCTCTTGACACCGCGCTCCCCAGCAAACTGCATAGGTTATGGAAATACCTTTACCTTTTACCTGTAACTTTTACCTTTAGTGAAAGCTTCGCGTGGCTCTGTGAGGAATCTCCATTGTCGTGTTGTATGTTCTATAGATGGTGATAACAGATTAGATCGTGGGTACCTGCCTCTTTAGCACTGTTAGGCATGACGGTGGAGCAGGCAGCGACATCAAGAACGGATTAGCAAAGCAAGAAATGCTTATAGAAATCTGAACAATGTGTGGAAATCGTCCCAGTACAGCACCAGAACCAAACTAAGACTATACCAGAGCTGTGTACTTTCCACCCTTTTGTACGGCTCGGAGTGCTGGAGGATGACTGAGAGTGACCTCGACAAACTATCCACATTCCACACGAAGAATCTCAGAAGAATCTTGCGCATCTTCTGGCCTGAGACCATCTCCAGCCAAGAACTTTTTGCCCGTTACAACCAAGAAAGCATGGACAACATCATCATGCATAGGCGATGGGGATGGATAGGGCATATCTGCCGTCGGGAACAGGGAAACATCGCCCGAACAGCCCTCCACTGGACACCAGAGGGAAAACGCAAACGAGGACGACCCAAGAACACTTGGCGTCGGACTGTCGAAACAGAGCTGAGGACCTTCCAACATACCTGGGGAACCATTCGGAAGCTGGCCCAGGACAGACAGGAGTGGAGAACTTTTGTTGTTTCCCTATAAGGCACAATGGCATTGATGATGATGACCTGTCTCTTTAAGGTCAGGGAAGGTAAAGCAGCAAGGGAGAGGAGATGGGCGCCGCCCTTACTATGCTGGCCCCTGGAGAAGTGAGGTCTCTGACGCCACGCTCCCGTGCGGCCTTATAGGTTATGGGACACCTTTACCTTTTTTATATATCCTACAGATGGTGATAACAGATTATGTCATGTTACATATCCTATAGATAATAATAACAGATTATGTCATGATATAATATCTTAAACATAATAGTAACAAATTATGTCATGATATATATCCTATACATAATAATGATGATTTATTTATTTATTTATTTTATTTTTTATATCGAGGATAATGGAATAAGCACTCATGTGCTTTTTTACATCCAGTCCCCGTGTGTATGCGGTTTTGCCAATTCTGTCATCTGTTTCCACCGGCACACAATGGCCTACTCTTCCGAAAAGCGGAACAGGATTCAATGTGTGCGCAAGATGTTCTGCATGCGTTCGAACACGGAGCCTCGGTTTATAGTCTCATCCGAAGGATGATAACGGATTATGCCGTGTTACAGTTAACAGATTATGTCGTGTTACAGTTAACAGATTATGTCGTGTTACAGTTAACAGATTATGTCGTGTTACCGTATCCTACACGCAATTACGAGAGATTATATCATGTGATTGATTACAATACATTTCCACCTAAGAGGCAGAACTTCAGCTGGAAGTCTTCAGCTAAATGCTATTAGGAATGAGGAATACACTACTTTTGAACATTTTTCATGTTTTCCATAAACCTCTACTCATCTTTCATACACATCTCCCAGAAAGGGGCACTTCAACAACAGACAGGGGACTGCAGTGGATTCAGAACAGCAACATTTCATGTTTTGAGAATGCTGACTTGTCAGGCGCTTAACGGCAGCGCGACGCATTTTCGCTCTTGTAACAGACAGCAATAGTTACTGTCTGAGCTTTTAATAATAATAATAATAATAATAATGTATGGAATTTATATAGCGCTGAATCTTGTAAAGCAACAAATCAAAGCGCTTTTTTTTTTTACAACGAAGAAGAAGTATGCTTGGTATTTCAGGCATTTAGACTTCATTTCAATGTCATAATTATCAAACTCTGGCTTGCATGAAACGAGTCAAAGTGTACCAGCCGCCATGGTGCAGTGGATATCGCTTTGGATTACGGACTGGAAAGTTGCAGGTTCGAATCCCATAAGAGTCATGATTATATGGACTTTTCGGACTCTGGCCAGTTTAACTCAGAATGAGTTTGTTATGGGCTCTTTGGGAAGACTGGGACCACACAGTCGAGCTTCGTCCATTTAATGGATGTGATTTTGAGAGTGTTGCTCTTAATTACCTGACCAACACTGCAGGTGTCTGTATCTCTCGGGCAAGTGCACGTGCTTTTATAGTGGCATCATGACCTCATGCCCAATATCATTGATTATTATGTAATAAAAGGAAATTGTCTCTTGATTCGGGGGCACCAGATGTTCTGTTGTCATGGTGACCACCTCGGTGACAACAATGATTGGTTTTATTGCAGTCTTGTTTTGAATTGACAATGTTGCCTAACACGAGTCATATGCTTGGTTTTAGTGTATGACACGATTGCAGTGATTGGCTATGTTGTATGACACGAGTGCAATGATTGACTGTGTTGTATGACACGAGTACAGTGATTGGCTGTGTTGTATGACAGGAGTGCAGTGATTGGCTGTGTTATATGACACGAGTGCAATGATTGGCTGTGTTGTATGGCATGAGTGCAATGATTGGCTGTGTTGCATAACACGACTGTTATGATTGTCTGTGTTGTATGACATGACTGTTATGATTGGCTGTGTTGTATGACACGAGTGCAGTGATTGGCTGTGTTGTATGACACGAGTACAATGATTGGCTGTGTTGTATGACACGAGTGCAGTGATTGGCTGTGTTGTATGACACGAGTGCAGTGATTGGCTGTGTTGTATGACACCAGTGAAATGATTGGCTGTGTTGTATGACACGAGTGCAGTGATTGGCTGTGTTGTATGACACCAGTGAAATGATTGGCTGTGTTGTATGACACGAGTGAAATGATTGGCTGTGTTGTATGACACGAGTGAAATGATTGGCTGTGCTGTATGACACGAGTGAAATGATTGGCTGTGTTGCATGACACAACTGTTGTGATTGGCTGTGTTGTATGATACGAGTGGAATGATTGGCTGTGTTGTATGACACGACTGTTGTGATTGGCTGTGCTGCATGGCACGACTGTTGCGATTGGCTGTTGCAGAAGAGCAAGCCTTTGAAGCAGGCTACGGGGCCTGCATGGCTGTGATCCAGAATCAGAGAACAGTCCTGGGGGAGGACCGCACCAGACACCTGGTCCGTCACCTGGAGGCCAGGCCAGACTGCCTCCATCGCAGAGGTCACGCACAGCACATTGAGGCCCAGCTCCAGCACATGCAGAATCGGGATGTGAACCTCCTACCTCCTGGATTGCTCAACACGGGCGGTCCTTCGGCTTCCCGTGACTCTTCAGCGAGATCATCCCTGGGTGCTTCTGCCTCTGCTCTTCCTTCAACTTCTGCTCTTCCTCCAGCCTTTGCTCTTCCTTCAGCCTCTGCTCTTCCTTCAGCCTCTGCTCTTCCTCCAGCCTCTGCTCTTCCTTCAGCCTCTGCTCTTCTTCCTTCTCCTTCTGCTCTTTCCTTCAGCCTCTGCTTCTTCCTTCTGCCTCTGCTCTTCCTTCCGCCTTTGCTCTTCTTCAGCCTCTGCTCTTCCTTCGCTCTGCTCTTCCTTCAGCCTCTGCTCTTCCTTCTGCCTCTGCTCTTCCTTCAGCCTCTGCTCTTCCTCCAGCCTCTGCTCTTCCTTCAGCCTCTGCTCTTCCTTCAGCCTCTGCTCTTCCTTCTGCCTCTGCTCTTCCTTCTGTCTCTGCTCTTCCTTCTGTCTCTGCTCTTCCTCCTGCCTATGCTCTTCCTTCAGCCTCTGCTCTTCCTTCAGCCTCTGCTCTTCCTTCAGCCTCTGCTCTTCCTTCAGCCTCTGCTCTTCCTTCTGCCTCTGCTCTTCCTTCTGCCTCTGCTCTTCCTTCTGCCTCTGCTCTTCCTTCTGTCTCTGCTCTTCCTTCTGTCTCTGCTCTTCCTTCTGTCTCTGCTCTTCCTTCTGTCTTTGCTCTTCCTTCTGTCTCTGCCCTTCCCTCTGCTCTTCCTTCTGTCTCTGCTCTTCCTTCAGCCTCTGCTCTTCCTTCAGCCTCTGCTCTTCCTTCAGCCTCTGCTCTTCCTTCAGCCTCTGCTCTTCCTTCAGCCTCTGCTCTTCTTTCTGCCTCTGCTCTTCTTTCTGCCTCTGCTCTTCTTTCTGCCTCTGCTCTTCTTTCTGCCTCTGCTCGATGACACATTCAGACGTATTTAAACGCCCGTCATAAACAAACATGCGGGTGCAAGATGTGTACTCTTTAGTACATTCAGGCACTCTTTACTAGATGTAAACCTGAGTTGCCCAAAGTATGGATATTACATAAGTGATGGACGCTATAGCCGAGTGGTTAATACTGTCCTGCTTCAATCCCATGGGTCCATGAAGTCATGGGCTTGAATCTCGGAGGCGTATGGTGAATTAAGGGTGGGGATTTTTCAAGATCCACCCAGGTCAATCTCAAGTGCAGACCTTCCAGTGCCTTAACACTCTTATTGTACAGACACATGCAGAAGATCAAAATATGCATGTTAAAGATCCCGTAATTCATGTCAGTGGGTTACGGAAACACAAACATACCCAGCATACATCCTTGGAGTCAGAATTTGGCTACCTTCTTGGTGGGCAAAAACGGTCACATACGCAAAATCTCACCATTGGTAAACCTTCAGAGTTCCAGCCGAGGAAATCTGAAAAAAAAAAGTTTTTAAAATGATGCTCTGAACCATTCAAACGAATTTGACAGTAACATCAACACTTTAATCTTGTTTATAGCCACAGAGGCCTCATCACCTTTTATATATATATATATATATTTTAAATTTAAATCAGATTTTCTTGGTAGACTGTCAACTGAGCTGCTGCCAAGGTTCTCTCTCCCCCCCCCCCTCCCCATCCAAATCTTTCTTTTCTTCAAATGTCCTCTTTGCAAGTGTATTTGTATTCTTGTGATAGTGGATTTTTTTCCTGCAGAATTTTGCCAGGAACAACTCTTGTTTTTGTCATGACAAGCTCTTAGCATAAAGAGCCTGTATTCTTTACGGGATACAAAAAAAAAAAATCCTCTGAATGAAAAGTATGGTTGCTTACATGGCAGAGGCACTTAAAAACACACACACATACATGCCACCTTTTATTTATTTATTTGTTCTTTTATATTGAGGATAATGGAATAAGCACTTATGTGCTTTTTTACATCCAGTCCCCGTGTATATGCGGTTTTGTAAATTTTGTCATCCGTTCCTACCGGCACACAATGGCCTACTCTTACGAAAAGTGGAACAGGATTTAACGTGTGTGCAAGATGTTCTGCATGCGTTCGCACACGGGGTACCCCCTCAGTTTATAGTCTCATCCGAAAGACAAGCTCTTAGTATAAAGAACCTGTATTCTTTACAGGATAAAAAAAAATCATCTGAATTAAAAGTATGGCTGCCTACATGGCAGAGGCACTTGAAAAAACACACACACATACATGCCACCTTCTCGTCATGAGTGTAATTTACGATCTCACAGTGATTCCCAGGTGGGATGAGTGAGACAAGAGTCCATATATATATGTATATATATATATATATATACAAAGACTGAAGTATAAGAACAATACCCTCCGTTTCAAATGTCTCCACAAATCTGCACCCCTCTTATCTCTGTAACTGTCTCTACCTGTACACTCCATCCCGTTCCCTTCATTCAGCTGCAGATACTGTGTGCTTTTGAACACCCAGATTCAAACAAACCACTGTTGGCCGTCCCTCTTTCTCTATTTCTGGTCCATCCACCTGGAATGACCTCCCTCTTTCACTTCGCCAAAAGCCTTCATTTGATACCTTCAAATCCAGCCTCAAAACACACTTATTTTCTACCTGAGACTTTCCCCTCATATCTGTCCCTACTTTTCAACAGCATCCTTCACCTCCTAAGTGTGTTCGCGAGTGTGTGTGTGTGTGTGTGTGTGTGCGTGTGCGTGCGTGCGTGCGCATGGATTTGAAATCTGTTGTTCATTATGTTAAAGGAGAGTTGCATACGTGTAAATGATTTGAGTGCAAGCACTTCGATTTGTTTGTTTTTACAAGATTCAAGTGAACAGTGAACAAGATTCAGTGCTATATAAATTCCATATATTATTATCATTATTATTATTATATTGTGGGTGACATTAACCCCTTGCGGAGTGCCCAACAATGACAGACGGTTTGTTTCTTTCCCACGCCTACATCTATATATCTATCTATCTGTCCCGTAGTCTGCCGACCGTGGGGGCACCCTCAAAGACTCAACAACCAGTTCCTCCATTCCTCTCTCTGTTCTGCCTTTCTCGGGGTTTTGTTGAGTTCTAGGCCTGTCCATTCGCTGATGTTATCCTCCCAGCTCTTCCTTGGTCTGCCTCTTCTTCTTCCTCCTTGGACAGTGCCTTGCAAAACTGTCTTTGCAAGTCCTTTGGATCTTGTGACATGCCCATACCATTTAAGTTTACGCTTTTTCACGATCGTTAGAAGGTTCTCATAGGGTCCAATGGTTTGCTGGATTCTGTTATGCACGCTTTCGTTGCTTATGTGGTCTTTGTAGGAGATGCCAAGGAGTCTCTGAAAGCATCTCATCTCCACTGCCTGTACTCTTCTCTCCAAATCTGCAGTCAGGGTCCATGATTCACAGGCATACAGAAATATGGATATGACAAGGGAGCGCATTAGTCTGATCTTGGAGATAAGTGAGATATTTTTATCTCTCCAGATGGTGTTTAGTCTTGACAAAGCTATTATTGTCTGTGCAGTCCTGCATACTACTTCTGGCTTGGATCCCTGGTCTGATACAATGGCTCCCAGGTACTTGAAGCTTTGAACTGTTTCCAGCTTCTGGCCTACAACATCACAAGGTGATAAAACATATCAATGAATTCAGACAACTCTTATATCATATTTGATCTGTGAAAAAAATCTGACATAAAACACAATACACAATGGCAAAGACTTAAGTATTTTGCAGGTTTTTTAATATTCTTTTTTTGTGTGTACAGTTAAACCAACTGTCTAGGGCACTCTAGAGACTACACACACACACACACACACACACAAACACACACACTCATACACGTACCAAAATTTCCACCACACAACACTTAACATCAATAAAACCTCTCTAAAAACCAGCTTAGCGTAACATCGAGCAAAAACCAAAATTGAAAAAAAAGCATTAAATATTTTGAGAGCGAGAGAGAGAAAGGAAAGGAGAGATTTTGTGCCCATGCATCATTGCATGTGTGTGTATGTGCTAAAAGCAAAATCTGGCAGTTATAAAGATACACTGTCCATGAAGACGCAATAACAGATCCCACACACAACATGTACATGTTAAAGAGCCCGTGGCATCACAAACATTGTCCATGGCAAAATTCAGTAAAAAAAAATTCACTGTCATGGCAGACATACATGTACACAAAGTGATGAGTATAAGACAAACATGGTAGCGTGGCTGAGGCAAAATAAAATAAAATGGTACCACTGCAAAGTCTGAAGTCTAAGTTCACATACACACACACAATAATTATTTATTTTAAAAAAAATATATATATATATATATATGTATGTACGTATGTATATATAAATTCAAGCACTAACAATAACACGTCAGCAGCATGAAAAACCTGTCATAAAAACATATCTCTTCTTTTTTGTTCTTTAAAAATTAATCAAAATGCTGGATTAAAAAAAACAAAACTATTGCACCAACACTCATATTTTTTTCCCCTTTTCTAACAACACTCATCTAAATATTTCCCAACAAGGCTGAAGTAACAAGACAACTTTTAAATTATCTTTTTTATTTTTTTAAATTATAGAAAAATTTCTTGTGCTGTATGAATTTAGGAATGACACTGCCAGACAAATTCTACAAACAGTCCTAAGTTAGAGAGACAGAACATCCAAAACCTATTCCCCAACAGAACTGAAATCATTGAAATAAAGCAAACTTGTCTTAGTTGTTTTCTTTCTCTTGGTCTCTTGTTTTAATTTCTTCTTCGGAACAATGATATATATGCACACACATACAAGCAAACACATGCAAAAATTTGACAATAAGGGTTTCATCATACATGTGCAATAAAATTTGTTCAGAGGCTTGGATGTTCATGCATGCACTTTCATGCGCTAAATACTTATGAATGCACACACACACACACACACACATTTTCATATGCATTCACATTTCCATACAAGCAAGGGCACTTGTGTATACACATTTGGTATAAACAATGATAGTGAATGCATGCATGCATCAATTGCGCCTGCCTAGAAAGCGAAAAGTCTGGGTCAGAAGTGTGCGGTGGTTCGATCCCCCGTTTGGGCCCAAAATTTTACCCCCATCCATCAGATCATGAGTGGTGGTCTGGGTGCTAGTCTTTTGGAAGAGACGATAAACTGAGGTCCTGTGTGTTACATAAAATTATTTAGCGCACGTAAAAGAACCCACGGCAACAAGAGAGTTGTCCCTGGCAAAATTCTATAGAAAAAAGCCACTCTGATAAGGAAACAATTACAGTTGCAGACAGGGAGAAACAAAATAACAATGGGTGGCGCTGCTCTTGTGGTGATGTGCTCTACCCAGGGAGAACAGCCCGAATTTAACGCAGAGAAATCTGCCGTGACTTAGTGTGGTATGAAAATGAAAAATGAAAATGCAAACAAACACATACACAGAGCTATAGTTAAAGACTTTTTTTTATGGTTAAGGACTTAAAACTTGCCCAGGCATTGGCTTATAATGCAATGGCAAAACATTCACCAAGTAATTTCACGTGACAACCTCTGATTCCTAAAATCACATGGCATTTATAATGTAGCATAATTATATATGGAATGATACAACTTTATGGATTTATGGATGAAACACTCCTTTGAGAAATCCAGAGTTGAAACAGAAATTACAGAAAAAATTATAAAAACTATTATCATGAGAGTACGAATTACAGCCAATCAGTGATTAGCTCTTACAGTCGTAACTAACAACCAATCAGCAATTTTCTTTCAAGGACACAAACATTCAGTCAATACAAACATTCAGTCAATACCAACATTCAGTCAATACAAACATTCAGTCAATACCAACATTCAGTCAATACCAACATTCAGTCAATACCAACATTCAGTCAATACCAACATTCAGTCAATACCAACATTCAGTCAATACCAACATTCAGTCAATACCAACATCCAGTCAATACAAACATCCAGTCAATACAAATATCCTGTCAATACAAGCATTCAGTCAATGTATGCATGGGAAATGCACAAACAGGAAGTGCTATTGTGGAGGATTCTGGGATGCCTGTTTCTCTGCGATGACTTTCTGCAGCTCGGCGGCGGCTTCTGGGTTTGCGTTCATCCAATCCTCGGCGGTGTTCCTCTGCAGCCAATCAGAATTGTTGAGCTGCTTATGCAATAAGCGAAGCTGATCCTCCAAACTGTCTTGAACCGTAGCAGCTGTGATCACACACAGACACAGACACAGACACACACACACAGAGACACACACACACACAAACACACACACAGACATACAGACACACACACACGCACAACACACACACATACAGACGCACACACACACACCATAATTAGTTAAACTGGCAGATTTTACAGAACAGTCACACTTTACCCTCCTCCTTTTTCGACCAGATTTATGTCAAAGTCGTCCTTTTTCACAAGTGGCAGAAACTGATCTTTCCTCACTTCTAAAACATAATTATGTATCTAGATACACAATGGGAAATGCACAATGGGACTACAACATTTATCATCAATCTTAAATAATTCTTTTTTTTTTAAAAGATAGAGTGTAGCAGGATGGATGGTTAAGACGTTTGCCTTCCAAGTAAACCAAAACCAACACCGTGAGGTTCTGGGTTTGATTCCCAGCCTTGCCTTTTCTTCCCACTTTGACCATAAAATTGAACTGAATGTCACAGTCCTTTGGATGAGACTATAAACTGTGGCCCAGTGTGCGAATGAACGCATAACATCTTGTGCACACTTTAAAAACCCATTCCACCTTTCTGAAGAGAAGGCCATTGTGTGCCGGTAGGAACGGATTATAGAAAAAACCCCAACCAGTATGCACACAAGTGTCATGCTTAGATACCATACCCTGAAGTCGGAATGTGGCTATCTAAATAGTGGGGGGAAAAACGGTCACATACGCAAAAATCTCACCTTTGGTGAACCTCAGAGCTTTAGCCGAGGAACAAAACACACAGAAAAAAAATCTGTTAACCTTCCATAAAAACAGTTACATTCTATCAATCTGGGGCTTCAACAAATTTTGAAGTAAAAGAAAAGCAGTAAATGATTAGTTTCATTACAAATACTATAAATTCCCTTCATAGGATTTTGACTTACTTGACTTGAAGTTGTTTGTTTTGTCTTCCATTTTACGTCTGTTCACTTAAAAGTGACACTAGATGAAAAAGTTGTGCCTCCAACATTGTAGCCTACAAGGTGCTGTAAAGCTCTTTAAAATAAATGAAAAAAGAGAAAACAACAACAACAACACAAAAACTTGATTAAAAACTCGGATTCAAGATTATGACAAATAAAGGAAACCTGAAATAAGCTACCCATCAGTACACTGGACAGGTTCCGAGGTTTTGGAAACAGGGAGGGCCTGCAGACTTGTCACAGAACAAGGTGCCCCCACTCTTCACATTACCTGTGAATCAGTTGTCAAGTGGTAAGACACCTGCTTACAAAAGGATGGATTTGAAATCTGTTGTTCATTGTGTTTAAGGAGAGTTGCATGCGTGTAAGTGATTTGAGTGCAAGCGCTTCGATTTGTTTGGGTTTTTTTTACAAGATTCAGCGCTATATAAATTCCATATATTATTATTATTAAAAGGTCACAAGTTCAATTCTTGTCTGGACAAGGAACACCCTCCTGCTGTCACTGTGCTGGCGGTATGCTGTCCCGGGTTCAAACCCAGTTCAAGGGGATTTTCCCCCTGGAGTCTAACATCAGTGCCAACTCTACTCCCCCCCCCCCCCCCAAAAAAAAAAAAAGCCTTCAGATGAGATTACAAACTGAGGTCCTGTGTGCAAATGCATGCAGAACATCTTGTGCACATGTTGAAACCTGTTCCACTTTTTGAAAGACTAGGGCATAGTGCGCTGATGGGAACGGATGACAAAACTGACAAAACCGCATGCACACAGAGACTGGATAAAAAAAAACCACATGAATATTTATTCTATTATCCTAAAAATAAAAAAAAGAACAAACATGTAATGAAAGAGAATCCCCCTCCCTACCTACCATCCACTGTACCATGAGGGGGTAATTTGGGTACTGTTCCATGTGCAACCCCCATAAAATACACATTTTGAAAGAAACACATGAAAATGCCACACTCATAGGATCACATGTATACACTTTCCCAAGCAGGAACACACAACAAATCTTTAAAAAACAAACAAACCGGTTGCGTAGCGCAAGTGGCAACATGCTCTCTTCCAGGGAGACCAGCCCAAATTTCATCCAAAGAAATCTGCTGTGATAGAAGAGTGATACAATACTGTGTTGTTTTGCGTTGTGTTGTAATTTGTACTGTACTGTCTTGTGTTGTACCGTATTGTATAGTATATTACTTTCAGTAAGGGAAAATTCCTCAGAATGAAAATCGAGCTGCTCTCCTTGGGGACAATGCATTATATATAACACAGCACACAAATAGGTCAGTAGTACCACCCTTTAAAAAAAAAAAATTTCATCCCAGAGTCAAACTTTTTTCAATCAAATGTTGCCAGGGATAACTCTTGTTACCATGGGTTCTTTTAAGTGCACTGAATGCATGTCGCACATCCTCGGTCGATTGTTTCATCCAAAAGACTAGCACCCACACCACCATTCAAGGCCTAGTTGATAAGGAAAAAGCTCAGGCTCAAAAAAAGGAAAAAGCTCAGGCTCATATTAGAACTATCCCACCTTCACTAACCCATGTCCTATCACCCTGCTAAAGTATATGACCAGTGTGAGTGTGAGTGTGTGTGTGTGTGTGTGTGTGCTTTTGAAAAACATTTGACTATTGCAATTTTATTTCATAGATTTGGTCCGCAGCGTACCATGTTTGTATTATCTGTTTGTTTAAACTATTGATTATTTGTCATTGGTTGCATGACTGTGTAAGATTAGGTTGAATGCATGCGCTTTGATTTGTCTTTGCAAGATATAGCGCTATATAAGTTCCATTTATTATTATTATTATAAACAAGGAAAAAACCAGCACCTTTTGCTTTCTAGGTGGGCACATTACTTCTAGACACTAACCCCTACCAATGCGCCAATTTTCCAAGTAATAAAAGAGTTTTATATCAGTTTATTTCCCAAAGTCAGAATGCGGACATTTTAGTAGTGGGAAAAAACAGTTGCATCTGCCAAAATATCACCATTGATGAATCTCAGAGTTTGAGCCGAGGAACGAAAGATTTTTTTTTTTAAAGAAGAAAAGAGTGATGATCCACTATGTACTGAGTCAATTACCATTGGATGACGCTGCAGCTTCTGATACTGGTGTTTCTGTTTTCTCTTTGTTTGTCGTCTGATCGCCGCTGGCTTCTGGGGCAGACATCTTGTCTATATGATCTGCACATGTACACAGTGCATATAAAAATATAGACTACAAAGTGTTGGCTTTATTAAACAATGACAAAAATGTACATATCTTCATATCTTAGGCTATATCTACTGTTAATCGATGCAAAGCACTCTACACATTTCCACAAACATACAAAGACCTGTAGCACACACAAATACATATATGATATATATACAAAACACAACACACACACATCCATGTACACAAACGCACACACACACACAATGTACACACACACACCCACACACACCTACACACACACACGACACTTGAAAGTAGGCACACACATGACATATGATATAATTATGCATGTTACTGTTAGATGTTAGTGTGCACTTCTAACACAAATGCAGAAATAAATGTGCACCACCTCCCTCCTTCACCATCCAATCCCTCTACAAAAAGCTGTTCTTCCAGTTTTCCCCAACAAATATTGTGTGTGCCGAAACATTCACATATGATATACCACACCTAACAACTCATCTGTAGACCCAAATTTCCACTGTGCATCATATGGATGCTTTTCCCATTGCATATTCAGTTTTCATAACCCACCTCACTCTGACATGGACTGGTTTACTTCTCACAATATCCCTTAACTCCTTGAGGAGTCCTCGGGGAACTGCCTTGAATTGTTCAGTGTGTTGTGATTAAGCTGAACCTGCCATCGCATATGCCTCCCCAAACAGTCACACCCACAGGATCTTTAACATGTGTATTTAATCTTCTGTAACAGTGTAAGTGTGCACACAATCAAAGAAACAAGGTAGTGGCGTTTTCGAGCATAATGTCGACCTGGGAGTCAAACTAATTCTACTAATAGTTTCTTCTTGTAGTAAGTATCTGTAGTAGGCCTATAGTATAAACCAGTACAACGACTTCGATTCGACTTTGATTGACCATGATGACCACCACTAGATTTTCACTGGTAATTTACTTGATCTAGAAGTACGGTAAACTTACTTTATTTTAACTGTATTTTACTTGATCTGTGTAGTTTCCACTCCAACAGTTCGTTGTGTTAAGCCAATTTTTCGGTTACTTCAACGTTTAAATTCAGATCCTTACCGGTTCCTGTTGCTAGCGAAAACTCGTGTAGTCTGTAGTTGTTTGGTTTAAGGATGCACGCGCACTGTTCTTACAAAGGAGCAAGAGAGAAGGCTGTACTATATATAGATTTGTGCATACTTCCAGATAGCAAATAATGCAACAAGCAGTTCATTCAATAAACATCCAGAAGACATAAAAGTATACGTCGTGTATATAAAAGCTCTACGTGTGTATTTTATTGGTACAAGGTAATCAAAACCTTACTGATTTTTATGTGCAAGCGATTTCTATTGAAAGGTGTGTAGCCACGATAAACTTGCCACAGCGGAAATGGCCAAGGTACAGTATTCTGCACGACAAAGAGGATTGTCTTTCCTTCGCTTTCCATGTCCTGTGCACTCTTTTTTTACAGATTACTTTGATTTTCTACATTACTTACACTGTACAATGCTTAACAGTAAACCAGCAACAGTTAAATGTAGTTCCAGTGCAAGACGAACTACAGATTCATAACTAATTTGTGCAATTTTGAAGAATTCCAAAACTTTTTCTTTTTCGTTTTTGTTAAGTGAAGCAAACATTCATAATGTACCTCATTATTTCTCAGTGGTTTCCTTGTCTCTTAATCACAATATGCATGCACGAAACCATCAACGTAGGAATACAAGCAAATCGCAAATGTTCACATCTGTTCTTGTAATGGACATGATTACCTAGCATTTGTTTACTTCAACTCCCAAAACAATCACTTTTTTTTTAAAGGGGGGGGGGGGGGGGGGGGGGGTCTATATAGTATATTTTCACCCCCCTCCCCCCACAAAGCTTTGACACAGTACATTCTTGTGCTCATTTAAAATGTTTTTAGATGAGCAGAGACTTTTCTAAACCCTGATATCAACTTTGAGCACAGGTTAATGTGAGTGAGTGCCCACCCTCTTTCTTGTGTAATTTTGTTTGAGAATGTGTCCCTTTTCAAGTCCATTCACACCACACATGCAATATCAGGAAGCAAACATTAAAAAACAACAACAAACACCAGAAAGTCACCCCCCCCCCCCCCACCCCGTGTCAGAAGTCATGATGTGGATGTGGCCTGGCCCCTCTTACAGTGTCAGAAGTCATGATGTGGATGTGGCCTAACCACCCCCCTACAGTGTCAGAAGTCATGATGTGGATGTGGCCTGGGCCCTTACAGTGTCAGAAGTCATAATGTGGATGTGGCCTGACCCCACCCCCCCCCTTCCCAGTGTCAGAAGTCATGATGTGGATGTGGCCTGACCCCCTACAGTATCAGAAGTCACGATGTGGATGTGGCCTGACCCCGCTACAGTCAGAAGTCATGATGTGGATGTGGCCTGGCCTCTCTACAGTGTCAGAAGTTGCAGGCTGAAACACTGACTAGAAGGAGGCTTCTTCTCTGAAGACACTCTGCTGTCCACCTCTCTCCCTGCATGCAGGCTTGCTTTACACCATTTTGTTTTTGTTCCTAGTACCAAGAAGGAAGGTGACAGGATGGTTAAGACATTCACCTGCCCAACAAGTAAACCGTGAGGTTCTGGGTTCAATTCTCCGCCTTGCCCTTTCATCCCAGTGTTTGGACGTGAAAATCGAACTGAAATCACAATGTTAGGTGCTTCAGAGGAGACTCTAAATCAGTTGGATCTGTATGCTTTTTAAAAACAATTTTTAAAAAATATTCTTTTATATTGAGGATAATGGAATAAGCACTTATGTGCTTTTTTAATCCAGTCCCCGTGTGAATGCGGTTTTGTATGCAGAATTGTGCATGTCAAAGGAACCCACGATAGTTGAAAATCGGAATGGATTTCAGGAATGCTGGAAACATGTCATTTGTAATAAAATTTTCTTTGTCTCTGTGAATGTTTGCGTGTGTGTTATAGTTCTTGTCTGTGTGTATATGCACCGATACGTGTGTGTGTGCACGTTCTCATGATTTAACATCTTTTCACTATAAGTAATATTAGGTGAAAACCATGTTAATGTAAAAACAATGTGTGTGTGTGTGTGTGTGTATGTAAGAGAGAGAGAGAGAGAGAGAGAGAGAGAGAGAGAAGAGAGAGAGAGAGCATGTGTGTGTGTCTTATTTATTTATTTATTTATTTTTATTTCGAGGATAATGGAATGTGCCTTTTTCATCCAGTCCCCGTGTGTACGCAGTTTCGTAAATTTTGTCATCCATCCCAACGGCACACAATGGCCTACTCTTCCAAAAAGCGGAATGGTTGTTAACGTGTGTGCAAGATGTTCTGCGTATGTTCGCACACGGGACCTTGGTTTATAGTCTCATCTGAAGGACTTTTGGGGAGAGTGGAGTCAGCACTGATGTTAACTGCAGAGAGATTTGAACCCAGGTCAGCAGATCACGAATACATCACTCTAACCACCAGGCTATCCCGTCCCCTGTATGTGTGTGTGTGTGTGTGTGTGTGTGTGTGTGCGTGCATGCCCCTCTCTAGCTTGAGAATAAAGAATTTTGCTTGGACATGATAACACTTGCCTTGTTCTGTCCATTTATATCAGACACATATAACTATTATCACTGTGTATGTCCTTTTGAAAAATATCAACATTTTATTCCAGCTATAAAAAAAAAAGTTTTAAAAAGCACATCACAGAGCTCACGTCCCCACACACAGTTTTCAAATTCAGCACAGTTTATTCTGAAACAAACATCTTTTTTCAGACAAGTCAGTGACTGAAAGATAAACAAAAACAAAATGTGCAAAATCTGACCTTTGAACACAACAAAACAATACCTAAAAACACCAGGAAAAAAAAAAAAGTAAAACCAAAGTGGCACGCACACTGGACACGCACGAAAGTAACCTGAAATAACTAAAACGTGAATTCATCAACAGTTTGTTTACATACTCATGACATTTTATTCAATAACAAGGTTTATTCATGTTCATAACTCGTGTACGTACTATGTTTATGACATGAGCAGTTCTGTCCCAGGGTGCACCAAACAAAATGACTTCACAAACATGAATGTGAGTTGGTCGGTTTAACGGTTTTACACAGTTATAACATTTATGACAATGTGAGCTATTTGTCCTGAATGATAGCATGTCATACATGTTAAACACACACAAAGTCAGGCATTGGTGAGCAGTGCAGAATCTCATTTAACAGTCAAAAAATTCATCACGCAACAAACTGAATTCTATTATATAGTCTCTATACATATTGTAAGGGTTATCTTAGAACTGTCATACACAAAGACACTACTCTCCCCCTTCCCCCCCAAAAAAAACAAACACCAACAACAAAAAATCTGGATCAAAATACATCCACATTATCTCACAAATATCATGCAATATTTAGGATCTATGAATGAAACAAATGAATAAAACAAAACAAAAACCACCCCATTCTAACAGATAAATAAATAACACACTCAGTAAATGAATGAATGAAAGTTGAACAAAATCATACAAAAAAAGGGTTTCATACAAAAAAAAACCAGCAACACAACAACCCCCCAAAAAAAACCCACACCAAAACCACAACTACAACAACAAAAAAACCCAAAAACCAGAAAGATGGAGTAAAACACACACACAAAAATCACACCAAAAAAAAAAAAATTATGGCAATCAAAAAAATACTGAAAAACAGATTTTTAAAAAAATAAATAAAGAGAAGAAAAATGGCAACAAAGAAATCTGATAAGTATGCACGCAAGACCTTGTACACACACACCCACACAAACGAAAGATTTGAATACTCGCATAATCTTCACAATCTAGTTGGCACTTTTTGTCATCTTTACAAAACACTAAACACACGACGCCCCCATTTGCTCTGGTCTCATGGCGACCTCAGTTTCGGTTTCCCCATACACTTCAGCGCCTGAGGTGAGTTTGTGTCAAACCCCTCTAGGATGAAGGTTCACGGGAGAATGTCGTTGGAGGGACGTTGTGGTGGTCACCACCTCGGGCGGGCAACTCACTCAGTCTGGCTCTGCTACTGAGCTATTACTGTTATCAGTAGGGGGCTTAGTAGGAGGTGTCCTGCGTATGTTAGCTCAGAACAGGCACCACTGAACACCACCAAAGTGACCCAGCGGCAGTGAAGGGCCCCTCTGGCTGGTGGCCCCACGGCGGCCCGACATTGATGGGCTCCCTGTGGACTTCTGACCCTGAGGATGCAACACTGACTCTGGGTATGGCTGTGGTGGAGAGATTGAAATGAGCAGTTTGGGAAAAGCGGGACAGGAACGTCACAGAGTATGAGGCTGCAAAAAATAACAATAACAAAAAACCACAAAAGAAACACTGAACACACACGCACGCACGCACACACACGTCAATAAACCTATATATACATTTACACAAGAGTTTCCTGATGGATCATCGAAAAAATCCGAATTAAATGGTCAAAACCTGAGGCAACAGAAATACATATTTCAGGAATATCCCCCCCCTCCCCAACCCCTTAAACAGTGAAAAATCTTATGATACACAGGAACCACTGTATTTTGCAGTGTTCTCAGTTGTGGTCAATTTTTTTCTCTCTCTCTACTGACAGGAATAAACGCAGATACTACCTGTACTTTTTCTGGTCCCTCTTCCCCCCCCCCCCTCCCCCCCCCCCCCCCCAAAAAAAAAGGAACATACAATGAAAGCGACAATGAAAGAGAGAGAGAAAGAGAGAGAGAATGAATGAGAGAGAGAGAAAGAGAGAGCAAGAAAGAGAGAAAGAGAGAGGGCAGGAAAGAGAGAGAGCAAGAGAGAGAGAGAGACAGAGACGGACTCAGAGAGAGACAGAGACAGAAGGAGAAAAAGAGGGATAGGAAAGAGAGACAAAGACAGGGCAAGAGACAGAGACAAAGAAAAAAGGAAAAAAGAAGACACACAAAAAAATGATTAAAAAAAACCACCTAACATACCTCCCTTGTTTCACTTCCACCACCAAAAAACAAACCTCAATAGAATGTTTGGAAAAAACCCAAAAAGGCAATTCTAAAAAAAACACAAAAAAACAAAACCCAACCAAAACCTCGATAATCACAGAGACCATATCTGAGCTGATATTGCATGAAACAAAGAAACCAGACACACAGAAAGACGGACAGACAGACAGACAAAGGACAGGACTTGCAGGGGAGTGGAGTTACTATCAATCAATGTTAACTCTAGAGGTAAAAATCATGATCAACACCCACAAGTAAAATATATCTATATCTATATATTTACAAATATGACAACGATGTCAACACTCCAGAGCAGGCAAGGGTATAAATGATACGTCTCTAAACAATCCAAAATGTCTTGGTTTCTGCGTGCCGACACTATGAAAGTAAGACACTTCTTCATTGCAAAAAGTCAATGATTTAAAAAAAAAAATGACACAAAAAGACGCCAAATTTTTCTGTTATCGATAACAAAAAAATGACAGTTTTTAAATGGGATAAATGTGACGCCAAAAGTTTGAAAAGTATGCGAGATGAAGATCAACACCAGTTTAGACTTTTAAGTACACACACATGCGCGCGCACACACATGCACACACACACAACATACACATAGCACAAAATGGACATAGGCTTAACCCTAAGTGCTGATTGGCTGAAGGATATTAGACAGCCGTTTGGAACAGATCATGATGTATTCCACTCAATCTGGTTTATTTTCCCTATGGGTACCCCACTATAGGGTAACCAACCATCTACTCACCCTTCCCTCTACATCACCCACTGCTGGGTTACGGTAGCATACAAATGTGCACAGTGCATGTGTACTGGTAAAGAGGGGTGTTAAAAGACACATTGACAATCATATTTAAAGTGATATTCCTTCCGTTTGGGATTGTTTCACTCTGATCTACTCAGCTGTATATTTCAAGAGGTTCCTGTGTCCCCCCTTCCCCTCCTTAAAGCCTTAATCACATGTGTATTCAAATCAATGTGCTCCTCATTGGTCAGTTTATTCAAACCAAACTAAAATAAATGATTAAACTGACACACCTTCCATGTTTCAATTTCACACAAAAAAGATTGTTTGTATATATTTACAAAAGAGAACAAGATAGCTCGGTGGTCAGAGCACTCGTTTTCCCCAAGCCAATGTTAAGCAGCATTGAGCGTGGTTACCAAGTGGATAGGTGACCGTTTGCGCACCTTGGCTTTAGTACAGTCCCCCAGTTCACCCAGCTGTAAATGGGTACCTGTCCTCTTTAGGGTCAGGGAAGGTAAAGCAGCGAGGGAGAGGAGATGAGCGCCACCCTCAATATGCTGGATCCTAGAGAAGTTGAGGTCTCTGATGCCTAGCTCTCCTATAATAATAATGTATGGAATTTATATAGCGCTGAATCTTGCAAAGGAACAAATAGGTCATGGGATACCTTTACCTTTTTACAAAAGAACAAGTATGAATGCTCTTTTCTGCAAAAATGATCGTACTGTCTTGTCAGAATAAAGTCTGTCATTACGAGCGAGTACTTGCTAACACGTTTCAGACAGCACATACCTGGTCAGGTCAAAAGTTAAACACATCTTCAGTGATGCAGTATGTGAACATTCAAACACACACACACACACAGACCCACACACACAGACACACCACCCACCCACACACACACACACACAACCACACACAGACACAACCCACACACACACAGACCCACACACACACAGACCCCACACACACACAGACCACACAACACCCCACACACACACAGCACCCACACAGACCACACAGACCCCACACACACACAGACCCACCCACACACACAGACACACACCCCACACACACAGACCCCCACACAACACAGACCCACACAGACCCCCACACACACACAGACCCACACACACACAGACCCACCCACACACAACACAGACCACACAACACAGACCCACCCACACAACACAGACCCACACACACACAAACCACCACACACAACAGACCCACCCACCCACACACACAGACCCCCACACACAACAGACAAACGACACCACACACACAGACCCTACACCCACACACACAAAACCCCCACACACACAGACCCACCCACACACACAGACACCCACCCAACTCACCAAACACACCCACCCACAGACACACACAGACCACACACACAGACCACCCACCCAACACACACAACACAACGCACGACCCCACAAACACACACAGCAACACAGAACTTCACACATCATAAAACAACCTCCAACACGAAAACCACACACACACAACACACAAAATCCACATACACTGTACCCACCTACTACACACAGTAAACAAACCACAAGACACAACCCAAAACACAGACCCACAACAGACACACACGCAGTGCACATTAAAGTTATAATGACAAGAAAAACCACCTAATAACGAGAAACCACAACACATACAACAGACACATGGTAACACAGTCAAATGCATCACACACATGTAACAACACACATTTCCGGTTCCACAACCATACACTACTAACACGTATCTAGCAATGCACTTGCCTCATTTTGTTTTTTAGTTATATTTGATTATTGTCCTTACAGACAACTCTAGTTCACCAATGGTGAATTTTGTGTCTGCGACCATTTTTGCCTGCTTTATGTAACCACATTCACTTAGGAATGTATGCTGGGTATGGGATTTTTCTATGCTGGGTATGTTGGTGTTTCCCTAAATTTCGGGATCTTTGATGTGCAGATTCGATCTTCTGCGCGTGCGTGTATACATGAAGGGAATTAAGGCACCAGCAGGTCTGCGCTTGAAGCTGACCTGGGAGATCATAAAAATCTCCACAATGAGATTCAAACCTATGACTTCATGGACCCATGGGATTGAAAGCAAATGTCTTAACCCACTCAGCTACCCTTGCCTTCAGTTTGAAATCCCTAAAGTTGCGTTTGCAGTTATGCGACTTCAATTTGCAATGAGCATCCCCTCCATGTGCGCAGATATATGACTTTTGTTTTGCGATTATGTGACTTTTGTTTGCATTTTCATGACTTTGGTTTGCAATTATGTGACTTTGGTTTGCAGTTACATGACTTTTGTTTGCAATTATGTGACTTTGGTTTGCAGTTACAAGACTTTGGTTTGCAATTATGTGACTTTGCAATTATGTGACGTTATTTTGCAGTTATTTTGCAATGAACTGCCCCTTCATTTGCAATTACTTGACTTTTGTAGCAGATATATGACTTTTATTGGCACTTATATGACTTTTGGTTTGCAATTATATGTGACTTTTGTTTGCAGTTATATATGACTTTTGTTTGCAGTTATATCGACTTGAGCAGTTGTGTGATTTTTTTCTGCAATTATATGACTTTTTCTATGTGTTTGTTTGAAGCTGTATGATTTTGGTTTACAATCAACTATATGCCCTGAAAATGGCAGAAAGGAAACGCATGAAAATCAGAGCTAAGTCCTTCAAAATCTCAACTGTTCTCATCTCTGGTCTTTCATGGTAAAAAAAACAACCAAAACCAATCTCAACCAGAATCTAAACTGGCCTTACTTTTCCACAACGAGACTCTGTATCTATACAGTCTTTAAGGAATTCATCCGCATCAAGTCCACAATACCAACAGTAACAACATATATGCAATTAGCTGAATACAACTTTGGATAATTATCAGGTTATTATTGAAATTTTTTAACATTTGGTCAGTTGTTTCATTCTTTGATGTAAAAACAAATGCTTACATATAAAAATAAAAATAAAAAGCAAAACAATCTAACATACATATTATCAATTTCTCTTCAAACAGATTAAGGTACATTCTATACTGTCATACTTCTATACAAATGTGTCAAATCCATTGACGTGTTGTACTTTGGAACATTTAACAAAGCACCGATTTCACTCACAAATTTTCCCCATCAAGATTCTGATAGCACGTTTATCCTCATACTATCGTACACCTACACAGATTTGTTGATGCTGTGTGTTCTGGAAAAAGATTAACAGCGCACACATTCTCGCAAACTCTCCTGCAAAATTCCAACAGTATATTTATTCCTACATTGGTATACATTCAATTAAATTCAAATACTATACTATCTCAATTCAAATTCTTTATTATCTCACAAACCGAGAAATTCGTTAATCGATTTACGCTGTGTATTCTAGAAAAACTTTGAATTAAGTTTCACTGTCAAAAGAATATAGTGTATTCTTTCTTATACTGCTGTATATCTATTTACACTGTGTATTCTGAAAAGTTTAACCAAACAGTTTTCATTCAAAATCTATTTTTAAAAAAACAACCAACAAAAACAAAACTTTTGTTCATACTTTTGTACATCCATTCACACTGTGTATTTCGAAAAGTTTAACAACACAGTTTTCATTCAAAAAGTTTACCCCCCCCCAAATCTGTCTTTTTAAAAAAATTTTATCTTTAAATATCCATTCACACTGTGTATTCTGAAAACTTTAACAACACAGTTTTCATTCAAAAAGTTTACCTCCCCAAAATCTGTCTTTTTAAAAAATATCTTTAGACATCCATTCACACTGTGTATTCTGAAAACTTTAACAATGCAGTTTTCATTCATAAATTAAAACAAACAACAAAAAAACCAACCTTTTTTTTCCCCCTCTAATTTTATACATCCATTCACACTGTGTATTCTGAAAACTGTAAACAACACAGTTTTCACTTTAAAAAAAACAAACCCAAAACCTTTCTTTTTTCCTATAATTTTACACATCCATGAACACTGTGTATTCTGAAAACTGTAAACAACACAGTTTTCACTTTTAAAAAAGCCAACCCAAAACCTTTCTTTTTATTCTCTATAACTTTACACATCCATTCACACACGACACACGTACCACAAAAAAACTTTTAAAACAACACAGCTTCTTTTTCACTCGACAAACTCTCCAACAAACCTCATCACCCCATACTCTCTCTCTTCTCCTCTCTCTCTGTCTACACACACACACACACATATTCATTCTTTTATATCGAGGATAATAACGGAATAACCACTCACGTGCTCTTTTTTACATCCAGTCCCCAGTACGCGGTTTTGTCAAATTTTGTCACTTGTTCCTACCGGCACACAATTGTACGTACGGCCTACTCTTTTCCGAGTTGTGTCCTCTCAATGCGTGTGTTTGATGTTGTGGAATGTTGTGTGTATGCGGTTTGTCAAATTTTGTCATCTGTTCCTACCGGCACACAATTGTACGTACGGCCTACTCTTTCCCCGAGGTGTGTCCTCTCAATGCGCGTGTTTGATGTTGTGGAATGTTGTGTGTATGCGGTTTTGTCAAATTTTGTCATCTATGTACGTACGGCCTACTCTTTCCCCGAGTTGGGTCCTCTCAATGCGCGTGTTTGATGTTGTGGAATGTTGTGTGTATGCGGTTTTGCAAATTTTGTCATGTATGTACGTACGGCCTACACTTTCCCCGAGGTGTGTCCTCTCAATGCGCGTGTTTGATGTTGTGGAAAAACCAGTCCACCTTGGTGGTCCAGGAGTCGCCATAGGCGTTCTTGAACTGCTCCAGGAAGTAGGCCATGGCCCGCTCGTCCGTCTTCTCCACCGCCAGGGTCTTGCGGATGTAGCCGATGTCGTCCAGGGACTGGAGCTCCGAGATGCCGCACTGGAGCATCATGGTGAAGAGGGTGATGATGAGGTGCGAGTGCTTGCGCAGCACCAGGTAGGCTTGACAGCACAGCTCCTGAAACCTGTCCCCACACACACGCACATGCGTGCACACGCATGCATGCACACACACACGCACGCACACACATGCATGCACACACACACGCACGCACACACACATGCATGCACGCACAAACGCGCGCGCACGCACACACACACACAAGTGAATGTAGGCCACGGCCCGCACGCAAAACATCTTGCGCGCACGTTAAATCCTGTTCCGCTTTTCGGAAGAGTAGGCCGTTGCGTGCTGGTGGAAACAGATGACAAAATTGACAAAACCGCATACACACGGGGACTGGATGTAAAAAAAAAGCATGTGAGTGCTTATTCTATTACCCTCGATAAAAAAAAAAAAATTTAAAAAATAAAAAAATTACAATAAATGTAGGCCATGGCCCGCATGCAGAACATCTTGCGCGCATACGTTAAATCCTGTTCCGCTTTTCGGAAGAGTAGGCCATTGCGTGCCGGTGGAAACAGATGACAAAATTGACAAAACCGCATACACACGGGGGACTGGATGTAAAAAAAAAAGCACACGAGTGCTTATTCCATTATCCGCGATATAAAAGAATAAATAAATAAATAAGAATGTGCAGATCGATTCTTCATCATCTTTTTCATTGAATGCTCAGACAGCAATTATTGTTAGTCTGTTATCATTTGTAAAAACTATTAATTGTGCGCGTGCGTGTATGTGTTTACATCTGAATTTGTTAAAAATCTATCAATTGTAAGTGGCTGCATGTGAAAGACTAGGATGAATGAAAGCGCTTTGATTTGGGCTTTTTTGCAAGATATAGCGCTGTATAAATTCCATGTATTATTATTATTATATGAGTGAAAAATGCGTCACGCTGCCATTTAAGCGCATGACAAGTTATCAGACCCAGTGCATCCGACTTCAGCATAAGAGAGAATTGTTATATTTTAAAAGTCTTTCTGGGGAGAAAAAATAAAGGCAGGAGGAGAATGGACCAAGAAACCAGAAAACAGACGAAAATAAGGAGGTGACAGGAAGACACTTATACACACACAACACTTACACATAGAGACACACACACACAAACACTTACACACACACTACACAGCCAGCAAAAACACACACAAAACACCCACATGTCCCCACAAACTAGCTATGCACACGCACACACACACACTTACACACACACACACTATTATCCTCGATAGAAAAGAATAAATAAATAAATAAACACACACTCACTTACACACACATGCGCACACACACAGCCAGCAAAAACACACACAAAACACCCACATGCCCCCACAAACCACATACATACAATCCACCCAGCTATCCACACACACATTTGCACGCACCACACACACACACACACACACAGTTACACACACACCGCAGAACATCTTATGCACACATTAAATCCTGTTCCGCCTTTAGGAAAAGTAGGCCATTGTGTGCCGGTGGAAACAGATAACAAAATTTACAAAACCGCACACATACGGGGACTGGATGTAAAAAAGCACACGAGTGCTTATTCCATTGTCCTCGAAATAAAAGAATAAAATTTAAAAAAATAAAATAAACACACACACAGCCAGCAAAAACACACACAAAACCTTCGGATGAGACTATAAACCGAGGCCCCGTGTGCGAACGTACGCAGAACATCTTGCACACACATTAAATCCTGTTCCACTTTTTGAAAGAGTAGGCCATTGTGTGCTGGTGGGAACATATGACAGAATTTACAAAACCGCATACACACGGGGACTGGATGTAAAAAAGCATATAAGTGCTTATTCAATTATCCTCAAAATAAAAGAATCAAACTTAATAAAATAAAATAAACCAGGGTTCATACAGACTTGGTTGGAAAAAATTTAGGGCCTTTTTAGGGCTTTTTAGGGGCCATTATTTCCAAATTTAGGGCCTAGCCACAGGGTATCAAAGTACATTTTATCAACCTGTGTACACGTTTACATTGATAAACTAATCTCAAACTCATGTAAGCAAAGTCTTCTTGTCTACAACTGCATGTTGGATATTGATTATTGACACAAATTCAAGTGAAGTTCTAGAATAAAATGTCTTTCACTCATAGATACTACAATGAATGAAAATCCTCACACAGTAAAACATCCATGGTGTGATGGAAGTGTCCATGTCTTGAAATACGAAGTAAAGTGAAAACTGAAATAAGTGTCTCTGATTCTAAGATGTTTTTCACAAACAGCTAGCAAAGTGAACTTAAAAGACACTATCCCTCAAACTTGTGAACTAGTCTCCTTGCCTTATCAAAGATGCAGATGGTTGCCTGGTACTAGAACTGTAATAACAATACCCTCACACAGTCACAGTGCCTCTTCCAAATTCTATTATTTTATTTCAATCTCACACATGCCTACATGCAGGCATTCACACACACACACACACACACACACACACACGTGCATGCATGCACACGCATGCATGCACAAGAGAGACAGAAAGACAGAGAGAGAGGCTGCTGGATGCAAGTTCTCTTCACTATGAATACATGCACAAGTCCCGTATCGTCAATGCAGACAGAGAGGTGGGCCTAACACTGGCTTGAAAAGGATGCCAACACCCTCTCCCCATAGGTTTTTTCTTTTTAAGCAAGAATCTTCAAATCAAGTTGGCCAATAACTGAATAATCTGCGAATTTTAAAGTAAAGTCAACTGAATCGACTACATTGAGTGGTGGAAAATATTCAAATAATATTTGTATTTTTCCTGTACATTTGTAAATATTCAGGCATTTGTGACTTGCCTTATGAACTGGATTCGTTTCTGTATGCGTTCTGCAGGAAATCTGTGGGATAATCTCCTCAAATAAAGAATAGATCTGGCTACAGGTTTTATTATATTCCCATTCTGACACACGACTCTATCACTGACTGCCATTTTGTAAACTGCCCACAGGAGAAACAATAGGCCTTGCTATTCACAGTGCAGCTGTGCTAAAATTGACAAATCTCGTAGAGAAGGACTGTAGCGCAGTAAACAGAAAACTGGTATGTTTTTGACTCATGATTGCAGTTTCATAGTTTAAACATCATTTTCCAAGCAAATTACGGGCATACCATAGGGGTAGGTAGTTTTCGGCATGTAAAAAATAACTGGTGAAAGCAAAGGAATATGCACTTCCAATGGAGGCAAATTACCTCCCTTGGCAAAATAGGTGCGCGACACGAATAGCAGACGACAGGCTCTATCGGCGATAATATGATCTTTGGACACCCTTCTTGCTTTCATTTCTCGTAAGTTTTTTGTGTATTTGTTTAATCTACATTTCAACAGAAACTCTCACTCATGGTTCCCAATTTTAGGGCTTTTTAGGGCCTCCAGGGCCATAGGTATCATTTTTAGGGCTTTTTAGGGGCCTTATTTTGGATCTTCAAAAATCAGGGCCTTTCAGGGCTTTTTAAGATTTGTACGAACCCTGAAAACACACACACAGACGCAGAGCCAGCAAAAACACACACAAAACAACCCACATGCCCCCACAAACCACATACACACAATCCACATACATTCTGTCTAAAATCACTAAATGTGAATAGACATTAAACTGAAGATAACACATACACATACAATCCACCCAGCTTTCCACACACACACACACACAGTAACACCACTTACCACACACAACAAGCCAACAAAAACACCCACAAAACAACCCACATGCCCCCACAAACCACATACATACAATCCATCCAGCTATCCTCACACTCACACAACACCACAAAATACTTGCCCACACACACTATTCCCATCAACACATCCCTTCCCCCCCACCCACCTACCCAACCACTACCCACCAAGTCTCCTGCACCCCCACCCCCCCCCCCCCCCCCCCAACAAAGGTGCGCTCCCTTCTTACTGTTTGAATCCCGCTTGTTTGGCGGGATTGTCGGATCCCTTGGCGATGACCCTCATGAAATCCTCCGTCAGGACGAAGGGCACGCGCTCCCTGTTGATGCCAAACTTCTTCTTCTTGTGGTCCAGAAAGTGCCCAAAGTCGATGTGGAATACCTGACACACACACACACACAGATATATGCCAAACTTCTTCTTCTTGTGGTCTAGAAAGTGACCAAAGTCGATGTGGAATACCTGACACACACACACACACAGATATATGCCAAACTTCTTCTTCTTGTGGTCTAGAAAGTGACCAAAGTCGATGTGGAATACCTGACACACACACACACACAGAGATATATGCCAAACTTCTTCCTTCTTCTTGTGGTATCAGAAAGTGACCAAAGTCGATGTGGAATACCTGACACACACACACACACAGATATATGCCAAACTTCTTCCTTCTTCTTGTGGTCCAGAAAGTGACCAAAGTCGATGTGGAATACCTGACACACACAGAGACACAGACACAGATATGCCAAACTTCTTCCTTCTTCTTGTGGTACCTGAAAGTGACCAAAGTCGATGTAGAATACCTGACACACACACACAGATATGCCAAACTTCCTTCTTCTTCTTGTGGTCCAGAAAGTGACCAAAGTCGATGTGGAATACCTGACACACACACACACACAGATATATGCCAAACTTCTTCTTTCTTTGGTACCAGAAAGTGACCAAAGTCGATGTAGAATACCTGACACACACACACACACAGATATGCCAAACTTCTTATTCTTGTGGTACCAGAAAGTGACCAAAGTCGATGTAGAATACCTGACACACACACACACACACACACAGATATGCCAAACTTCTTCTTCTTGTGGTCTAGAAAGTGACCAAAGTCGATGTGGAATACCTGACACACACACACACAGATATATATGCCAAACTTCTTCTTCTTGTGGTACCAGAAAGTGACCAAAGTCGATGTAGAATACCTGACACACACACACACACACACAGATATGCCAAACTTCTTCTTCTTATCATTTGACAGCGTCGACAGAGATGTCATTTGGAAAATGATACATCACTATGGCTTTAATAATAAATAATAATAATAAAAGGAACTTATATAGCGCTATATCTTGCAAAGACAAATCAAAGCGCATGCATTTGACCTAATCTTACACAGTCATACAACCAATGACAAATAATCAATAGTACAAACAGATATTACAAACATGGTACGCTGCAGACCAAATTTATGAAATAAAATTGCAATAGTCAAATGCTTTTCAAAAGCACACACACACACACACACAGGTCATATACTTTAGCAGGGTGATAGGACATGGGTTAGTGAAGGGTGGGATAGTTCTGATATGAGACAGGAGGGGGTAAATCTTAGGTTTGAAATAAATATGTCTTGAGGCTTGATTTAAAAGTGTCATAGCTAGGCTTCTGGCGAAGAGAGAGAGGGAGCTCATTCCAGGTCAATGGACCCGAAATAGAGAAAGAGCGGCGGCCAACAGTAGATTGGTTGAATCTAGGTATTCGTAGGCACAAGGTATCTGCAGCAGAGCGGAGGGAACGTGAAGGAGTGTACAGGTTAAGACATTCACAGAGGTAGGAGGGTGCAGTTTTGTGGAGACATTTGTAACAGAGGGTACTGATCTCATATTCTACTCTCTGTGGCACAGGCAGCCAGTGGTGAGATCGCAAGAGGGGGGTGATGTGCTCCGATTTTTTCTTTCTGAGAACTAGTCGAGCTGCGGAGTTTTGTATACGTTGAAGGGAGTGGATAGATGATGCTGGCAGACCAGACAAAAGAGAATTGCAATAGTCCTGACGTGAAAGAATAAGAGAAGTGACAAGTTTGGCTGTTGCATCGGTGGACAGGTACTTTCGAATTGCACTAATACGCCGTAACTGATAGTAGCACGACTGACAGGTCTGGGTGATGAATTTTTGCATAGAGAGTGTGTTGTCGATAACAACACCTAGGTACTTCACAGCAGTGGATAGAGGGACTGATGCATTGCCAAGTTCTATTGAAGCTGTTGTAATGGAAGTTCATCACCATCATCCAGCAGCTATATGAAGATGCCACCTGACAAGTCATCCATGAAGGGAAACTGATGGAACCCTTCTCCGTACAGACCGGTGTTCGTCAGGGCTGTCTGTTGTCGCCAACCATCTTCCTGTTGGTGGTTGACTGGATAATGCGGAAAGCCGAAGCTGAAAAGACTGGCCTCCAAATCAACATCAGGAAGACGGAGGTCATGAGGGTGAACAACAAAACACATGACCCAGTGCGACTGCAGCAAGAAACCATCAAGGAAGTCAGCAAATTTATTTACCTGGGCAGTGTCGTCAGTAAAGATGGGGGAACAGATGAAGGCATCAAGTGCCGAATCAACAAAGCCCGTCACGCCTTCAACACCCTTCGGCCAATTTGGAGGTCAACAGCCCTCTCATTTCTAAACAAGATTCGGATCTACAACACCAATGTCAAATCGGTCCTACTTTATGGCTCAGAAACCTGGCGGGTAACAAAAACCAACACCCACAAACTCCAGTCTTTTACCAACAAATGCCTCAGGAACATCCTCAACATCAGGTGGCTGGAAGTCATATCCAACAAACAAATGTGGGACAGGACCAGACAAACCCCCAATCGAGTCCATTATTAAACAAAGGAAGTGGGGATGGATCGGCCATACACTCCGCAAGCCTGCGTCAAATGTCACCAGGCAGGCCCTTGACCGAAATCCACAAGGGAAGCGGAAAGTTGGTCGACCAAAGCAGACCTGGCACAGAAGTGTTGACGAAGAAACGAAGGCAGCCGGAATGACATGGGCCGAGCTGAAGAGGATCTCCCAAAACCGAGTTCGTTGGAGGGGTGTTGTTGCAGCCCTATGTTCCCCAAGGAACCAAGAGGCATAAGTCAAGTCTTCTTCTTATGGTCCAGAAAGTGACCAAAGTCAATGTGGAATACCTGACACACATGTATATGCAATCAT
>CM054163.1:26420818-26465818 GCA_028751875.1 Rapana venosa
TGTTTGTTTGTTTGTTATGAAATTTTGGAAAAAGGAAAATTTTCTTCGCAAAACCACAGCTTAAAAAAAATTCCAGGAAAAAGGAATGGTTGGCAGCTATAGCGCAAGCGATGATGATATTGGAGGTGATGCCAACAACAACGACAACAACAACGAAAACAACCAACAACGGACACGCCAGTATCACAGATGGACTGATATCGATTAGTTTTAATGGGAGGCTGCCCTGAATCCTTCATCGTTCAGGCAGTGTGTGTGGCGAGCAAGGTGAACCTGGCGGAGCCCATCCCTGTCCAGATTGCATGCTGGGTACCATCATGTCATACGATCCACCACAGTCTGATCTACTCTTTTAAGAAAGGCAGATGGAAGTTTTTGATTTGTTGTTCTTGTTCTCGAGCGCTTCAATTTGATTTAGCGCTATATAAATTCCATATATTATCATTATTTTTATTATTGTTGTTGTTCCTCAGCCACAGCTCTGAGGTTCAACAATGGTGGGATTTTTGCGTACGCGACCCTTTTCTTCCTCCTCCACCATTAAGGTAGCCGCATTCCGACTACAGGGAGAGGGAGTTTTCATTTTCGTAAGAGCGCTGAGATGTTCTGCATGCGTTCGCACAACAGGACCTTAGCTTGCAGTCTCATCCCAAGGATTGTCAGGGGAGTGGAGTCAGCACCAATGTTAACTCCAGGACAGAAACAATACCAAGGAACTAACCCTCCACGGAGAATGGAACCCAGGCCTTTCAGTTTACCATCAGATCATGAGGGCAACGCTGTAACCACTAGGCCAACCCCCCAAGTACACTATTTATGATGTTGATGCTATATGATGGGGATGGGAAAGCCTAGTGGTTAATAATAATAATACATGGAATTTATACAGCGCTATATCTTGCAGAAAACAAATCAAAGCGCTTTCATTCATCCTACTTGTTCACACGCAGCCAGTTACAATAAATAGGGTTGGTTTTTTTTTTTTACAAATTCAAATGTATACACATATGCTCGCACGCACGCACACACACATAAAGGTTGTACACTCTGGCAGGGTGATGGGGTTTGGGCTGTTGAGGGCAGGGACAAAAATGAAATGGAACAAGAAGGGAGGAACTTATAATTGAAATAAAATTAATGTGTCTTGAGTCCGGATTTAAAAGTGTCATAAGAAGGCTTTTGGCGAACGGAGAGAGGGAGGTCATTCCAGATCGATGGACCAGAAACAGAGAAACAGTGACGGCCAACACTAGACTGGCTGAATCTAGGTATTCTTAAGCACAAGGTATCTGCAGCAGAGCGGAGGGAAGAAGAAGGAGTGTACAGGTGAAGACATTGACAGAGGTAGGAAGGTGCTGTTTTGTGGAGACACTTGTAACAGAGGGTACTGATCTTATAGTTTACTCCCTGTGGCACAGGCACCCAGTGGAGAGATCGCAAGAGAGGGGTAATGTGCTCAGAATGTGGTTAAAACATTGCGCTCACAATCTGACGACCCGGGTTCGATTCCCGTTCAAGGGGATATTTTCCCCTGGAGTTAACATCAGTGTAGACTCCACTCTCCCCCAAAAGTCCTTCGGATGAGACTATAAACCGAGGCCCCGTGTGCGAACGCACACAGGACATCTTGTGTACACGTTAAATCCTGTTCCACTTTTCGTAAGAGTAGGCCCATTGTGTGCCGGTGGGAACACATGACAGAATTTACAAAACCGCATACACACAGGGACTGGATGTAAAAAAAAAGCACATAAGTGCTTATTCCATTATCCTCAATATAAAAGAATTTTAAAAATATATTTAAAAAATAATAAAATAAATACCCTAGGATTAACAAAAATTTTTTTTGGGGGGGGATCGATGCCCTAGGGTCTATTACCTGTCCCTCCTCAGTGACCATGATGTTTTCAGGGTGTCTGTCGCCGATACCCAGCACGAAGGTGGCCACACAGTACCCAGCACAGGAACGGGTGAAGGCATCGATGGCTTCTTCGTATCTGAAACACCGTCACCCCATGTAGCTGGCTACCCGTAGTAAATTTACCAGCTGTCAGTTTCCGCCCCACTTTCAGCTACTCTCAGCTGCTGTCCATCCCATCCCAGCTTCTTCTTCTTCTTCCTTTTTGGTCATGTTTCTCTCCCAGGGGAGGTTAGACATTGATGAGCCTTCTCCATCTCTCTCTCTGTTTTGAGCTTCCCTCTTTATTTATGGGGACGGGATAGCTCAGTGGTCGAAGCACTTGCTTTCCCCCAGCCAAGTTAAGCAGCGTCGAGCGTGGTTACCAGTTGGATGGGTGACCGTTTGCGCGCCTTGGCTTCAGTACAGTTCCCCCAGTTCACCCAGCTGTAAATGGGTACCTGCCCTCTTTAGGGTCAGGGAAGGTAAAGCAGCGAGGGAGAGGAGATGGGCGCCGCCCTCAATATGCTGGCCCTAGAGAAGTGAAGTCTCTGACGCCTCGCTCCCCTACGACCTTATAGGTTATGGGACTCCTTTACCTTTTACCTTATTTATGCCCCTTTCTCTAAAGATCATCTGCAATACAGGCAGCTCAGGTTTTGCTAGGTCTTCCCTTTTGGTCTCTTTCCATCCACTACAAAGTTCGTTGCTCTTTTTATGATGTGATGGCACACCCATGGCTCTACCCAAAGCAAATTTACCAGCTGTCAGTTTCCCCCACATTCAGCTCCTCTCAGCTGCTATCCATTCCATCCCAGCTGGTGCTGATTATTATAGCAGGAACTGACCGCACTTGGATTTGGTAAAAGGAAGGGGATAATTTTAACACAGGGCCCTTGTCCCTTCACTGAGTTATGCTGGATCTGCGTGCTGTGATTTTCACGCAATCCCAAACCAGATTTGATGGATGCTGTAGCCGAGTGGTTTTCAGACCGTTCGACTTCAATCCCGCTTGCCCATGAAGTCGTGGGTTTGAATCTCGGCAGCGTCTGGTGAATTAAAGAGTTGGGAATTTTTTAATTTTTTTAAGTATCTCTCAGGTCAACTTCAAGTTCAGACCTGCCAGTGCCTTGTTCCTCTTCATGTATATATATGCGCACATGCAGAAGATCAACTATGCACGTTAAAGATCCCGTTATTCATGTCAGTGTTTGGTGGGTTACGGAAACATGAACATACCCAGCATACATCCCTGAAGTCAGAATGTGGCTACCTTCATGGTGGGGGGAAGGAGAAGGGGGGGGGGGGGGCAAAAAACGGTCGCATGCACAAAATCTAGCCGAGGAACAAAAAACCCAATATCTCTCTCTCTCTCTCTCTATATATATATATATAAATAAAGAGAGAGAGGAAGGGAGAGAGATAGATAGATAGATTATATATATATATATAGAGAGAGAGAGAGAGAGATAGAGAGAGAGAGAGAGAGACAGAGAGACAGAAAGAGAAAGATAGAGAGAGACAGAGAGAAAGTGAGAGAGATATATTATACACACACACACGTATAGTTTGCCTTCTGCTTGTCGTCGACACTCCTTAACACACACAAAAAAACCCAACTCACCCAGATACTCCACCACCCCATTCTCTGCCTTCTTCAGTTCCCCTCACCCATCCCTCTCCAACACACACACACACCTCCCCACCCCCCTCCCCAACACACATATCTCCCCAACACACACAAACACCCATACCACGCCTTCTTCAGTTCCCCTCACCCACCCCACCCTCACCCCAACCACCCCCACCTCACCCCCCCCCTCCCAACCAACCCCCCCCCAACCCCCCCCCACCACACCCCCCACCACACCCACGCTTCTCACCTGTCTTGGTTTTTCTCCTTGATCCACTTGTGCAGCTGGGAGGAGTCCAGCTGGATGGCAGCCCTGGCCCCGCCCCTCGACTGGATCTTGGTGATGGTCTTCGCTCGCTTCACCAGCTCGATCAGCCCCACGTGCTGCCCCGTCGATAGGCAGCCGTATGGCGTCATCCTGGGTTGAAAAAACCACCATGGCGCGCACGTAAGACTTTTTTGTCATGTTTCACTCCACTGCTGCCAACAGCAGTCAATCAGTCTTTGCCTGAAAACGTTGATAAACTCTCTACAATTTCCGACACCTTGATTCTTCTTCTTCCCTTTTTGTCATGTTTCACTCCACTGCTGCCAACAGCAGTCAATCAGTCTTTGCCTGAAAACGTTGATAAACTCTCTACAATTTCCGACACCTTGATTCTTCTTCTTCCCTTTTTGTCATGTTTCACTCCACTGCTGCCAACAGCAGTCAATCAGTCTTTGCCTGAAAACGTTGATAAACTCTCTACAATTTCCGACACCTTGATTCTTCTTCTTCCTTTTTTTGTCATGTTTCTCTCCCAGGGGAGGTTTGGCGTTGACGAGCTTTTCTCTATCTCTCTCTCTCTGTTTTGAGCTTCCTTTCCTTTTTTTATACTGCCCCCTTTCTCTAAAGATCTTCTGCAATACAGGCAGGTAGCCCAGGTTTTGCTAGGTCTCTTCTCTTTTTGGTGGTCTCTTTCCGTCCACTACGAAGTTCATTGCTCTTTTTTATGATGTGGTGGTCTGCTTTCCGTTGTGAACGTGCCCAAACCCAGCGCAGTCTATTGGTACTAGCTACAGACTTCAGATCACCAACTTTGCACATTCTCCATAGTTCTTCATTCATGATCATCAACTTTGCACATTCTCCATAGTTGTTCATTCGTGATCCTGTCTTCCCATTTGATCTTTGTCATGTAGCGTAGCATTCGGTTTTCACAGCTCTTCAACAAACAAACCCTCCTAGTTTAAAAACACATCCCTACTTGATGTCTCTCGACCGTCCTCTGAAGTCAGAGTATGGCTGCCTGTATGGTGAGGTACTTAAAAATAACAACAGTCATGCACGCAGACTTCTCGTTCAGTGTGTAATTTTAGTCTCACAGTGATTATTCCCCAGGTGGGATGATGAGGGAGCCAAGAGCGGAGCACATTCTGGGTGACCCCCCCCCCCCGAGTGGGGAACGCGCAATAGCAACATCTCTCTTTTTAAAAAAAATTATTTTATTCTTTTATATCGAGGATAATGGAATAAGCTACTTACGTGCTTTTTTACATCCAGTCCCCGTATGTATGTAGTTTTGTCAATTTTGTCATCCGTTCCCACCGGCACACAATGGCCTACTCTTACGAAAAGCGGAACAGGATTTAACGTGTGCGTGAGATATTCTGCGTGCGTTCGCATACGGGCCTCGGTTTACAGTCTCATCCGAAGGACTTTTGGGGAGGGTGGAGTCTGCACTGATGTTAACTCCAGGGGAAAATATCCCCTTGAACGGGAATCGAACCCGGGTTGTCCTATTGCAAGCGCAATGTTCTAACCACTAGGCTATCCCGTACCCTTGACCTCCCACATGGGGATGCAATGTCAGTATGAACAGCATCCCCTCCATCTGGAAATTTCTCTGCTAGCAATTCCCTCTTTTCTATCCCTCTCTTTGTTTCTGCCGTGTTCCTTTTCTCCCTGTCACCTCCTCCTTGTCTATTTTCTGCCTTCTTGGTCCATTCTCCTGCCCTTTTTTTTTTCAGAAAAACTGAAAACAGGTCTCAATTATGTGTATGTAAAGTCCTTCGGATGAGACTATAAACCGAGGTCCCATGTGCGAACACATGCAGAACATCTTGCGCACACGTTAAATCCTGTTCCGCTTTTCGAAAGAGTAGGCCATTGTGTGCCGGTGGGAACAGATGACAAAATTTACAAAACCGCATACACACGGGGACTGAATGTTTAAAAAAAAAGCACACGAGTGCTTATCCCATTATCCTCGGAAAAAAAAAAAATCATCTGAGCGCTTTGATTTGTTGCTTTACAAGATTCAGCGCTATATAAATTCCATACATTATTATTATTATGTATGTGTGTGCTCCTGCATGCTTGAGTGTAGGTGTGCACACACCAACACTACTATGTGCATGTCCTGGCGTCCTAACACGACACTCACATCATGCCCAACGGACGCTATTCCCCCAAGTGGTTAAAACCGTTCATCTTCAATCCCATGAGTCCATGAAGTCGTGGGTTCGAATCTCACAGCGTCTGGTGAATTAAGGGTGAGGATTGTTACCATCTGTGTGTGTGTGCGTGTGTGTGTGTGTGTGTGCATGCGTGCGAGTGAGTGAGTGTGCGTCCTAGGTCAACTTCAAGTGCCAGAACTGCCAGTGCCTTAATTTCCTTCATGTTTATACACATGCAGAAGATCAAATATGCACAGTTAAAGATCCTGTAATTCATGTCAGCGTTCGGTGAGTTACAGAAACACAAACATACCCAGCATACATCCCCGAAGTCGGAATGCGGCTACCTTCGTGGTTGGGGCAAGAAAACCGGTCGCATACGCAAAATCTCACCATTGGTGAACCTCACAGCTCTAGCCAGGTAATGGGAAAAAAAAACCCAAAAATCTCATCACGTCCCAGCTTCCCAACACACGTTTGTCTATAATGTTCGACGATGATCTCTAAAACAGCAGAGCAGGCTGCTGCTGTTTCGGAAACTGGGCAGAAATTTGATTATAGTGGAGATGCATTTCCCACAGCACACCCCCACTCTCTCGGCCAAGTGGGCATAAGGACAGTCAGCGTTGGAGATGTTCTCCAAAGGCCAACCAGCCCCCAGGGCTGCAGCACATAATTAAGGACTGTGCGAGTCAAGCCTCCTAGTCAGAGAGTCATCATAGTCAATTACTAAAAGCCTAAGCTGTAAAGTGGAATTCCATGAGTGGGAAAGAAAGCCACTGGTCATAGTTACAGCCTCTCACTTTGCTGTTGTTGTTGCCCCCAGCGTCAATGGTTTGATCGAGAACTGTGATAAAGCCCGGGGCAACACACACACACACACCACTCACATCATGTCCAGGCCTTCGTTCTTCCACAGGGAGTCCATCAGGCGAATCACCTGCAGGGTCAGCATGTCCTGCCGCAGATCTGTCCCACAATGCAACACTTCGGTCACGTGACTTACACCTCATATACATCATAATAATAATAATAATAATAATGTATGGAATTTATATAGCGCTTAATCTTGTAAAGCAACAAATCAAAGCGCTCAGAAGACTTTTTATTTTATTTTATCGAGGATAATGGAATAAGCACTCATGTGCTTTTTTACATCCATTCCCCGTGTGTATGCGGTTTTGTAAATTTTGTCATCTGTTCCCACCGGCACACAATGGCCTACTCTTTCGAAAAGCGGAACAGGATTTAATGTGTGCTCAAGATGTTCTGCATGCGTTCGCACACGGGGCCTCGGTTTATAGTCTCATCCGAAGGACATTCAGTTCGATTTACATCAGACAAACCGGGGATCCATCAATTGGGGTGAAGATCGGTGTCGCTCCACCTTTGACCTCTCTGAGGATTTCAGTCCAGTGCTGATCGCTATTTTCTGCTTGAAATCTCAAATGTTTAGCATTTTTTAGATTTATTCAGAGGTAGGTAGTATTGCTGCTGTTCTTTTAGAATGGGAGAGGAAGGTGTTAGTTGTGTGAATAAATGCCACACAATATCATCACACCAAAGGATAAGCAAAGAATGAATGCGATGGAAGCATAATGAAATGCAATACCAGGTGTTTGGGGGATAGATGTGTGTATGTCAAGTCCAAAATACATGAACTATCCCATGAAGGTCATTTACAAAATAGATTTCACTGACGTTGAGATTGCAAGCAGAAAATAAGCTAATTCTCAGAGAGGTCAAAGGGGCGCAACACGATCTTCGCCCAATTGATGCATCACCAAAAACAAACAGCCAAACAAAACTAACAATCCAAATTCAAGTCATGTGACTAACACGTCAGAAATCTATCCCACAATGCAACACTTCAGTAACGTGACTTACACATCAGATATATATCAAACAAACAGCCAAACAAAACTAACAATCCAAATTCAAGTCACGTGACTAGCACGTCAGAAATCTATCCCACAATGCAACACTTCAGTCACGTGACTTACACATCAGATATATATCAAACAAACAGCCAAACAAAACTAACAATCAAAAATTCAAGTCACGTGACTAACATGTCAGAAATCTATCCCACAATGCAGCACTTCAGTCACATGATGTGAAGGATCAGAAATCTCTGAGCACAGCAGGGTGCATGCTGGGTATGTTCATGTGGTTTAGGCCAGCAGCGATGATGGCCTACATTTTTACGAAAAGGCAGATTATGGAGTTTTGATGATCATTGTGTGCATGCCATGTTCTACATGTGTTCGCACACGGAACCTCAGTTTAGGAGAATGAAGTCAGTTAACAAGGTTCATACAGACTTTTTCAAGGAGCTTTGTAAGAAATTCAAGGGTGCAATTGCATGCAGTTATTACATTTGTAATCTACACATGCTAAGTTCTATCACTGACTGCCAGCCTGATCAAAATTGGCAATAAATATATATAAATTCCATACATTATTATTATTATTATTATTATTACTATTATTATATGCAAAGCAGCCAACCTTTGAGAATTCAGACATGGAATTTGGTCGGGGGTAGGTTTGGGAGGGAAAACTTCTGAGAATCATTACTCACCCAAGCTGACCTAATTTTACTAACCATGATGACACGGTATTTTTGTTTTTTTGGTCAGACAGATATTCGTTCACTCTCACTAATGATTCTTGCTCACTACCATGACACGTTACCTACTACTCATTATTACTGATTATTTTCGCTCACCATAATGACAACGGTTACTCGCTACAATGACGATACAGCTGTCGCTAGCCGCAATGACGTGATAACGGTCGCTCACAACGACGTAACAGTCACTCGCCACAACAACGCAACCGCCGTCACTCACCATCTCCGTTCTTGAACATGATGAAGTACTGACACTCCCCGATGTCCGCCATGATGTCCGGGTTGTCCCACACCAACCACAGCGGCAGTTTCTTTGATGACATCACCTGACACTCTGCCTGACTGTAACAATACAGGAAGGAATGAAGGAATAAATGAATGAATGAAGGAACGCATGAAGGAATGAACACTCCAGAGGCAGATGCTTGAAGAGGACATACTAAACCTACATACCACAGCAGTGATCATAGTTCTGGGAGAGGACATTTTAATCTTTTTCTTCTTTGTTTGACAAACAAGAACAAGAAGAAGAAACACACATACATGGCCCAACTACCCACTCCCACCCCCCCCCACTTCACTCACCGCAGTTTTCCTAAGGTCTGTGAGGGGTTGAGGGGAGAGGTCAGGTTACACAGAGCCTGACACTACACACAAACACCACCCAGTGTTTTGTTTTGTTTTTAATTCCATGTATGCATATCTTATTGTCTTTTCTTGTTGGATTTGTATGGTTTATCATAGATTAGGTTTTTTTTATTCTATGTCTGCATATGTATTATCTTTTTTTCGCTCTTTTTTTTTCTTTAGATAGATGGCTTGATGAAAAAAAAAAAAAGCAAATGCACTGCATATTCAATGTACCATCTGAAAATGAAAGTTTGACTTTGACTTTGACTCTACTTCTTCCCCCTTCATTGGGGATGGGATAGCTCAGTGGTCGGAGCACTCGCTTCCCCCAGCCAAGTTAAGCAGCGTCGAGCGTGATTACCAGTTGGATGGGTGACCGTTTGCGCGCCTTGGCTTCAGTACAGTTCCCCCAGCTGTAAATGGGTACCTGCCCTCTTTAGGGTCAGGGAAGGTAAAGCAGCGAGGGAGAGGAGATGGGCGCCACCGCCCTCAGTATGCTGGCCCTAGAGAAGTGAGGTCTCTGACGCCTCGCTCCCCTACGACCTTATAGGTTATGGGACTCCTTTACCTTTACCTCCCCCTTCAACCCCCCACCCCCCTTCACTCACCGCAGTTTTCCTAAGGTCTGTGAGGGGTTGAGGGGAGAGGTCAGGTTACACAGAGCCTCCTGATAGTCTGGCTGCTGAAGCTGCTCTTGCAGAAACCGCATGTGGTCATCCTGCAACGCACACACACACACACACATGTAGCCTACAATGAACACGCACATACATGCGCGCGCACAAGAGGGTGGGGGTGGTGGTGGTGGTTAGAGTGATGCGCAATGCCCTCATGATCTGCTGACTTGGGTTCAAGCCTCGGGGATTTTTCCTCAGGAGTTCACATCAGTGCCGACTCCACTCTCCCCCCTGAAAAGTCCTTCGACTGAGACTATAAACCGAGGTCCCGTGTGCGAACGCACGCAGAACATCTTGCGCACACTTCTTCTTCTTCTTTCTTTTTTGTCATGTTTCTCCCAGGGGAGGTTTGACATTGATGAGCCTTCTCCATCTCTCTCTGTTTTGAGCTTCCCTTCCTTATTAATGCCCCTTTCTCTAAGATCATCTGCAATACAGGCAGCCCAGGTTTTTGCTAGGTCTTCCCTTTAACATCTTGCACACACATTAAGCCCTATTCCGCTTTTCCGAAGAGTAGGCTGTTATGTGCTGGTGGGAATGGATGACAAAATTTACAAAACAGCATGCACATGGGGACAGGATGTAAAAAAAAAAAGCATGCGAGAGCTCATTCCATTATCTTTGGAATAAAAGAATAAATAAAATAAATAAAACACAGTGATATGCACCAGCATACGCATACACAACTCATCAATCATCTTAGATCAGATTTCCATGCTGTGTCCAAAAAGCACACCAAAAAAAACCCAAATGAATAAATGAATAATATGAATAAAATAACGGCACCAGCAATATTCATACTAGTCGCTTGAGTTTTCAAATTTTGTCTCAAATGCATCCCCCCCACCCTAAAAAAACCCCCAAAAGAACCCCATCAACAACAAAAAGCCCATACACAAAAAACAATTAACAAAAATACATAAATGAGTAAGCAACAAAAACACAGTTAAACAAATGAAAATGAATTTTAAGAAAACAACCAACAACAACAAAAGAACAAACACATTAATAATTTTAAAAAAAAACATGAAAGAACAACAAAACAAACAAAAACCAGCACAACAACAACACTTTCAACAACCAACAAAAATACAATCAACAATTCAACGAAATCAAAATTTTTAAAAAAAACACCCCACCCCCTCCTCCCTCCCCCCCCCAAAAAACCCCCAGCATTAACAGCAACACTCACAAAAACAGACAAACAAACAATCAACAATTCAACGAAATGATTTTTTTTGGAAAAAACCCCCTCCCACCCCCCATAAAACCCCCTAGCATTAAACACTCACAACAAAAGAAACAACAATCAATCAAAAAAACACATTAAAAATTCAAGAAAAAGAATTTTTTTTTAAACCCCCCCCCTCCCCCCCAACCCCCCCCCCCCCCCCAGCAATTAAAAACAACACTCACAACAACGCAATAGACTGCGCTGGTTTGGGCACCTTCAACGGAAAGCAGACCACCACATCATAAAAAGAGCAATGAACTTTGTAGTGGATGGAAAAAGACCAAAAGGGAAGACCTAGCAAGACCTGGGCTGCCTGTATTGCAGATGATCTTAGAGAAAGGGGCATAAATAAGGAGGAAGCTCAAAACAGAGAGAGATGGAGAAGGCTCATCCATGTCAAACCTCCCCTGGGAGAAACATGACAAAAAAAGGAAGAAGAATGACATAACAGCCATTACTCACCATCTCCATTCTTGAACATGATGAAGTACTGACACTCCCCGATGTCCGCCATGATGTCCGGGTTGTCCCACACCAACCACAGCGGCAGTTTCTTCGATGACATCACCTGACACTCTGCCTGACTGTAACGACACAGGCACGAACAAATGAATGAATAAAGCAAGGAAGGGCTGAAGGAAGGAATGAAGGAAGGAAGGAATGAATGAAGGAATGAAGGAATGAATGAAGGAAGGAATGAAGGAATGAAGGAATGAATGAATGAATGAAGGAATGAATGAAGGAATGAAGGAAGGAAGGAATGAAGGAAGGAATGAATGAAGGAATGAATGAAGGAATGAAGGAAGGAATGAAGGAAGGAATGAAGGAATGAATGAATGAAGGAATGAATGAAGGAATGAATTAATGAATGAATGAAGGAATGAAGGAATGAATGAAGGAAGGAATGAAGGAATGAAGGAATGAATGAATGAATGAATGAATGAAGGAATGAATGAAGGAAGGAATGAAGGAAGGAATGAATGAAGGAATGAATGAAGGAAGGAAGGAAGGAATGAAGGAAGGAATGAAGGAATGAATGAATGAAGGAATGAAGGAATGAATGAAGGAATGAATTAATGAATGAATGAAGGAATGAACGAATGAATGAATGAATGAAGGAAGGAACGAATGAAGGAATGAATGAACGAAGGAAGGAATGAAGAAAGGAAGGAAGGAAGGAATGAAGGAAGGAATGAAGGAATGAACGAATGAATGAATGAAGGAACGAATGAATGGAGGAAGGAATGAAGGAAGCAAGGAAGGAAGGAATGAATGAATGAAGGAATGAATGAAGGAAGGAAGGAATGAATGAAGGAAGGAATGAAAGAAGGAATGAATGAAGGAAGGAATGAAGGAAGGAAAGAAGGAATGAATGAAGGAATGAAAGAATGAAGGAATGAATGAAGGAATAAACGAATGAATACACGAATGAAGGAATGAATGAATGAAGGAAGGAATAAACGAATAAATACACGAATGAAGGAATGAATGAAGGAATGAATGAATGAATGAAACTTCTTCTTCTTCCTTTTTTGTCATGTTTTTCCCAGGGGAGGTTTGACATTGATGAGCCTTCTCCATCTCTCTCTGTTTTGAGCTTCCCTCCTTAATTTTATGCCCCTTTCTCTAAGATCATCTACAACACAGGTAGCCCAGGTTTTGCTAGGTCTTCCCTTTGGTCTCTTTCCATCCACTACGAAGTTCATTGCTCTTTTTATGATGTGGTGGTCTGCTTTCCGTTGAACGTGCCCAAACCAGCGCAGTCTGCTGGTACTACCTACAGACTTCAGATCATCAACTTTGCACATTCTCCATAGTTCTTCATTCGTGGAGACATGATTTCTAGAGAACATCCAATCCAATCTTCTTGTTTATAGCCCTGCCGACCACAGAGGCCATATCAGGGCTGTTTACTCGTAAAACTTGAAATCATAGATTTGTGTACAAAATACATTCGCAGACAACAAAAGAAAGAAAAAAATAATGGGTGGCACTGCCCTTGTGGCGATATGTTCAGCCCAGGGAGAGCAGCCCGAATTTCACGCATAGAAATCTGCCGTAACTGAAGGTGGTATACAATACAAAACTGTGCAACTATATACAGATTAAAAACAGGGTTTTAAACCAACTCTACTGTCGTTCCTTGTATCAACGCCCTGGCCAACCATAAGGGTCAACCCAGGACGAGCACCGCGTTGTGGGAAAAAACCCACATCAACCACACATAAAATGAGATAAAACCCAAACCAGATTCCTTAAAAACAACCTTTTTCTAAGTGACCAACTGTAGCATTTTCACTCATATCAAACAGAAAAGGCCTCGATTCTCTCAGGAAGTTAAAAATGGTGTCTGGTGGAACATCCCGAAAAAGGATCTTTAGGGAGTCTGCACTTTTCTGTTCTTTTCTTCTTCTATATCGAGGATAATGGAATAAGCACTTATGTGCTTTTTTACATCCAGTCCACGTGTGTATGCAGTTTTGTAAATCTGTCATCTGTTCCCACCGGCACACAATGGCCTACTCTTATGAAAAGCGGAACAGGATTTAACAAGCACTAAAATGCTTGAGCCTAATATAATAATAATAAATGGAATTTATATAGTGCTGTATCTTGCACAGACAAATCAAAGCGCTTGCACACAACTCATTTTTACACAGTCATGCAACCAATAGCAAGTAATAATTCTAACAAGTCCAAATGTACACACACACACACACACACACACACACACACACACACACACACACACACAGGTTATACACTTTGGCAGGGTGATGGGATTTTTAGCTGTTGAAAAGCAGGGACAGCTATGAAATGAAACAGGAGAGGATAATCTTAGTATCCTTAAATTTTAACATCCTGGACACCTCGACACTACAGAGGCAGATGCTTGAAGAGGCCATATCAAATCTACACACCAACAACAACAGTGATCATAGCTCTGGGAGAGGACATTTCGTTCTTCAAATTAACGACAGATGTCTGATAGACGGACAATGCAGTCACTTTTCTTTGTCTTCTTTGTCTGATATCAAACAAAAACTCACACATACATCACCCACCTACCAACTCCACCTCACCCCCACTCCTCTGCACTCACTCACCGCAGTTTTCCCAAGGTCTGTAAGGGGTTGAGGGGAGAGTTCAGGTTACACAGAGCCTCACACTACACCCACACCACCCACACACACACCCACTCCCCCTTCCACCCCCCACCCCTCCATTCTCTCGAATTCCACTCACCGCAGTTTTCCTAAGGTCTGTGAGGGGTTGAGGGGAGAGGTCAGATTACACAGAGCCTCACACTACACACACACACCACCCAGTTTTTTTGTTTTGTTTTTAATTCCATGTATGCATATCTTATTGTCTTTTCTTGTTGGATTTGTATGGTTTATCATTGATTAGGTTTTTTATTCTATGTCTGCATATATAATTATTATCTTTTTTTCGCTCTTTTTTTTCTTTAGATAGATGGCTTGATGAAAAAAAAGAAAAAGCAAATGCACTGCATATTCAATGTACCATCTGAAAATCAAAGTTTGACTTTGACTCTACTTCCTCCCCCTTCATTGGGGACGGGATAGCTCAGTGGTCGGAGCACTCGCTTCCCCCAGCCAAGTTAAGCAGCGTCGAGCGTGGTTACCAGTTGGATGGGTGACCGTTTGCGCGCCTTGGCTTCAGTACAGTTCCCCCAGTTCACCCACCTGTAAATGGGTACCTGCCCTCTTTAGGGTCAGGGAAGGTAAAGCAGCGAGGGAGAGGAGATGGGCGCCACCGCCCTCAGTATGCTGGCCCTAGAGAAGTGAGGTCTCTGACGCCTCGCTCCCCTACGACCTTATAGGTTATGGGACTCCTTTACCTTTACCTCCCCCTTCAACCCCCCCCCCCCCTTCACTCACCGCAGTTTTCCTAAGGTCTGTGAGGGGTTGAGGGGAGAGGTCAGGTTACACAGAGCCTCCTGATAGTCTGGCTGCTGAAGCTGCTCTTGCAGAAACCGCATGTGGTCATCCTGCAACGCACACACACACACACATGTAGCCTACAATGCACACACACATACATGCGCAAGAGGGGGTGGGGGGAGTTAGAGTGATGCACAATGCACCCGTGATCTGCTGACCCGGGTTCAAGTCTCGTTCAAGAGGATTTTTCCTCAGGAGTTAACATCAGTGCCGACTCCACTCTCCCCCCCTGAAAAGTCCTTCGACTGAGACTATAAACCGAGGTCCCGTGTGCGAACGCACGCAGAACATCTTGCGCACACTTCTTCTTCTTCCTTTTTTGTCATGTTTCTCCCAGGGGAGGTTTGACGTTGATGAGCCTTCTCCATCTCTCTCAGTTTTGAGCTTCCTCCTTATTTATGCCCCTTTCTCTAACATCATCTGCAATACAGGTAGCCCAGGTTTTGCTAGGTCTTCCCTTTAACATCTTGCGCACACATTAAACCCTATTCCGCTTTTCCGAAGAGTAGGCCGGTGGGAATGGATGACAAAATTTACCAAACATCATGCACTCGGGGACAGGATGTAAAAAAAAAAGCACGCAAGAGCTCATTCCATTATCCTTGGAATAAAAGAATAAATAAAATAAAACAGTGATATACAACAGCACACACATACACAAAGCATCAATCATCTTAGATCAGATTTCCATGCTGTGTCCAAAAAAAAAAACAGCTCTCCAAAACCAACAAACATATCAATAAATATATAGTAGTAGTAGTAGTATGTTCTTTCGAGCCAGAAGGCCCATAGAGCCGGAGCTTATCCCCGGTTTCTGTAGCGTTAAGCGAACTGATGGTTTTTCACCACCCCTGTGACAGGACGCTAGTCTGTCGCCAGATACTTCCCCAGCAGAGCTGGTACCCACTTATACACCTGGGTGGAGTGAGGAAAATAGGAGTAAAGTGTCTTTCCCAAGGACACAACACCGAGCCGAGCGGGGATCGAACCCGCGACCTCTGGATCCAATGAATATATAAATAAATATAAATAAAATAACGGCACCAGTAATATTCATACTAATCACTTGAGTTTTCAAATCTTGTCTCAAATGCATCCCTCCCTCCCCCCAGAAAAACAAAACCCCAACAACAAAAAAGCCCCCCCCAAAAAAACAACAACAACACATCAATGAATAAGCAACAAATACACAGTTAAACAAATGGAATTTAAAAACAACAACAACAAACACATTAATAATGAAACAAAAAATGAATAAATAAAAAAAACCCAAACCCAGCATTAACAGCAACACTCACAACAACAGACAAACAAACAAACAAACAAACTACATCAACAATTCAACCAAAACGAATTTCAAAAAAACATTCTCTCCCACCCCCCTCCTACCCCAAAAAGACCCCCCCCAGCATTAACAACAACACTCACAAAAACAGACAACAATCAAACAAACACATCAACAATTCAACGAAAAACGAATTTTTTCAAAAAATTCCTCCCCCCCTCCCCAACCCCCCCCCCAGCATTAACAGCAACACTCACAACAACAGACAGACAAACAAACAAACACATCAACAATTCAATGAAAACGATTTTTTTTTAAATCCCCCCCCCCCCCCCCCCCAAAAAAAACAACAACCCAGCATTAACAACAACACTCACAAAAACAAACAAACAAACCACAATCAACAATTCAACGAAAACGAATTTTAAAAAAAAATCCCCCTCTCCCCAGCATTAACAGCAACACTCACAAAAACAGACAGACAACAAACAAGCAAACACATTAACAATTCAACGAAAATGCATTTTTAAAAAAAATCCCCCCCCCCCCCTCCCCCCCCCCAGCATTAACAGCAACACTCACAAAAACAGACAAAACAAACAAACAAACCACAATCCATTCAACAAAACAAATCAAAAAAATCCCCCCCCTCCCCCCCTCAAACCCCCCCAGCATTAACAGCAACACTCACAAACAACAGACAAACAAACAAACAAACTACATCAACAATACAATGAAAACGATTTTTTTAAAATCCCCCCCCCCCAAAAAAACACCACAACCCACCCCAGCATTATAACACAACACTCACAAAAACAGACAAACAAACAAACTCAACAATTCAACCAAAACGAATTTTAAAAAAATCCCCCCCACTCCCCCCCCACAAAAAAACCCAGCATTAACAACAACACTCACAAAAACAACAACAACAAACAAACAAACATCAACAATTCAACAACAAAAAAAATTTTTAATCTTTAAAAATCCTCCACCCCCCACCCCAAAAAGACCCCCCCCCCCCAGCATTATTATTAACAGCAGCAACACTCACACTGGTCACTTCGGCTTTGAGGGTGTCGGTCAGCTTGGTCAGCTTGTCCAGGGCCTCCACCTGCTGGGACAGGATCTTGAGGTAGTGGCCGCAGCCGCGACAGAACGCCTCCAGGATCAGCCCGAAGCGCAGACGAATGGACGTCTGGTGCATCTCCGACCTGTCCCCAACCACACTTAGTTCTTTCCCTTTCTTTCTTTCTTTCTGTCTTCTTTTCTTTTCTTTTCTTCTTTTCTTTTCTTTCTTTTCTTTTTTCTTTTCTTTCTTTTCTTTCTTTCTGTCTTTTCTCTCTTTTCTTTTCTTTTCTTTCTTTTTTTTATATATCGAGGGATAATAGAAGAATAAAGCACTCGTGAGCTGTTTTTATTTTATTTTACACATATCCAGTCCCCTGTGTGTATGCGGTTTTTAATAATAATAATAACAATAATAATAATAATAATGATAATGTATGGAATTTATATAGCGCTGAATCTTGTAAAGCAAAAAAATCAAAGCACTCAGATCAATTTTGTTTTTGTTTTTTGAAAAAAAAAATTTGGTAAAATTTTTTGGGTAAATTTCGTCATCTGTTTCCACTGGCACACAATGGCCTACTCTTCTGAAAAGCGGAACAGGATTTTAACGTGCGTGTAAGATGTTCTGCATGTGTTCGAACACATATAAAGTCCCATCCAAAGGACCATGACATTCAGTTCGATTTTGTTGTTGTTGTCAAACTGGGAAGAAAGGGCGAGGCTGGGAATCGAACCCACAACCTCACGGTTAACTTGTTGGCAGGCAAACGTCTTATCCATCCTGCCACCTTCCTTCTGTACCCATCAGTCTCAAACCTTTGCTTACAGCTTCTTTGCAAGCTTCGGAAGTGGATCGGTGGTCTAGAGGTAACGCACCTGCCTAGAAAGCGAAAAGTCCGGGTTGGAAGTGTGCGGTGGTTCGAATCCCGTTTGGACCCGAAACTTACCTCCCCTCCATCTATTAGACCATGAGTGGTGGTCTGGGTGCTAGTCTTTTTGGAGGAGGCGAAAAACCGAGGTCCCATGTGTTACACATAATTATTTAGCTCACGTAAAAGAATTCACGGCAATGAGAGTCGTTACTGACAAAATTAAGTAGAAAAAGGCCACTCTGATAGGGAAACATCTTGCACACAAGTTAAAACCTGTTCTGCTTTTTGGAAGAGTAGGCCATTGTGTGCCGGTGGGAACGGATGACAAATTTACAAAACTGCATACACACGGGGACTGTATGTAAAAAAAGCACATGAGTGCTTATTCCATTATCCTCGGTAAAAGCAATAGTAACGACAAAATGTTACTGTATAACAAAAAGTCAGCTACAAAAATATGACTTAGGATAACAATGTCTCTCTTATTCTGAAAGCCTTACACAAATATAAAGTGAGGCTGCGCACAACCTCAGGATGACTTGATGCCAGGAGTAAACAAGAGTCTAAATAAATTAGGCTGTCTACTATACTTTACCGGAATGTAATTCTGTCTTACATCTTCTAATACTGGACAGCACAGCACAAAAAGAACTTCATCTTCCACTGTTTGCTTACATAATGGGCACAGCAACCTGAGGTCATCATCATCATGTTCTATATATCTAAATTTATGAACATTTATGTCTGATACACCAAGTCTAAACTTAGACATAATTCTTTTCAAATGTATGTCCATATCAAGCTTTAGATAAGGTTTGACATCGTGTGAACCTATAAATTGTCTGTACATTTGAAATCTTTCACTGTTTTGTATATGACCACTCCACTGCTGCCAACCACAGTCAATCAGTCTTTGCCTGAAAACGTTGATAAACTCTCTACAATTTCCGACACCTTGATTCTTCTTCCTTTTTTTTGTCATGTTTCTCCCAGGGGAGGTTTGACATAGATGAGCCTTCTCCATCTCTCTCTGTTTTGAGCTTCCTTACTTATTTATGCCCCTTTCTCTTAAGATCATCTGCAATACAGGCAGCCCAGGTCTTGCTAGGTCTTCCCTTTTGGTCTCTTGAACGCTTTGATTTGTTGCTTTACAAGATTCAGCGCTATATAAATTCCATACATTATTATTATTATTATTTCCATCCACTACGAAGTTCATTGCTCTTTTTGATGATGTAGGGGTCTGCTTTCCGTTGAACTTTGAGCCACAAACCCAGCCAAGTCTTCCTAGTACAGACTCAGAATCAGAGATTGATTGAGCGAAGAGAAAGCAAAGCCAAGTTACATCAGGAGTGAGAGAGAGAGAGAGAGAGAGAGAGAGAGAGAGAGAGAGAGAGAGAGAGAGAGAGAGAGAGAGAGAGAGAGGAGAGAGGGAGGGAGAGAGAGAGCAGTGCGGTACTGACTTGAGATGCCAGAAGAAGGCGTTTCCAATGCGCTGACTGAGCAGACTTCTCTTCAGCAGAAACTGGGTGAGGGGGTTGTCCAGGTACGGTTCGTACTTCACCGCCTGTTGACATGCGTGTTGTGTACACATATATACATACCTGTATGGCTGCCCATATACAATGATATTGACAAATTCTTTTATTTCGAGGATAATGAATAAGCACCCATGTGCTTTGTTTACAATCAGTCCCCGCCCCTTAGGGATATATAAGAGAATGAGAGAGAGAGAGAGAGACAGAGACAGAGTGTGTGTAAGTGTGTGTGTGTTGGGGTGGAATTGAACCTAAGACTGTTCATGTTTTTTGTCCACTGTATGCACAAAGACATACACAAACGCACAAATGCATAAGCGCGTGCACACACACACACACATGTGCATACACACACACATAAAAAAATCCCTATTCTCATATATACATATATATATATATATATATATATATATATATAAAAACACACATATATATACTGCAAATACCTCTTCCCCTGTTCCACACACACACACACCCCTACACACTTCCACCCACAAATACACACACTTGTAAATCTCTACTATCCCACAATATCATAACACACATACAACAAAACCTGAAACCATTTCCAATTTCACATACACACACATCCCTACACACACCCTCCTCACACATTCCCACACAAACACAAACTCTACACACAACACACATCCCTACACACACACACCTTCACAACCACAAACCTCCTCTCCCCCACAACCACACACACTACACACACACTACACTCACTCACCCTCCCACCCACACACACACTACACTCCCCCCCCCCCCCCCAACCCTCCCTCCCTCCCTCCACACCCACACCCACACTGACCTGCACCAGCTGTAGCAGGTACTGGGCCAGTTTGTCGTCGGTCAGTCCCTTGTCCAGACTCTTCACAGCGAAGGCTCGAACCTGCAAGTCCGAGTACGAGCAGTCCAGCAACTCCAGCGCCGTCTCCGGGCTGGTCTCTGGCCACAGCCGCACCAACTGGTACAACTGACAAGAAAAAATACTGATTAACACCAACTCGTATAACTAACAAATGATGAATAAAAAAGTGGATAAACACTAAATGGTATAACTGACAAATTACTTTTTTTTTTAAAGATAAACACCAACTGGTATAATTGACAAATGAGAAAACAAAATATGACAAAACAGAGCCAACTGGTACAACTGACAAACGAGGAAAGACAAAACTGATTAACACCAAATGGTATACTGACAAATTATATAACAAAAACTAAAGATAAACACCAACTGGTATAACTGACAAACGGGGAAAGAAAAAATACTGATTAACTCCAACTTGTATCTATAACTGACATATTACTTAACAAACAAAAAAGATTTACACCAACTGGTATAAGACAAATGATGAATAAAAAAACTGATTAACACCAACTGGTATAACTGACAAATGAGGAAAGAAAACATGACAAAACAGAGCCAACTGGTATAATTGACAAATGACAAAACAAAACATGACAAAACAGAGCCAACAGGTATAACTGACAAATGACACCAACAAAAGAAGATAAACACCAACTGGTATAACTGACAAATGACATGACAAAAAACTAACTATAAACACAAACTAGTATAACTGACAAATTACATAACAAAAAAAACTGATAAACACCAACTGGTATAACTGACAAATGACAACAACAACAAAAAAGATAAACACCAAGTGGTACAACTGACAAATGAGGAAAGAAAAAACCTGATAAACACCAACTGGTATAACTGACAAATGACAAAACAGAAAAACTGATAAACACCAAGTGGTACAACTGACAAATGAGGAAAGAAAAAAACCTGATAAACACCAACTGGTATAACTGACAAATGATGAATAAAAAAGTGATAAACACCAACTGGTATAACTGACAAATGAGGAAAGAAAAAATACTGATTAAATCCAAATGGTATTTATAACTGACAAATGAGGAAACAACTGATAAACACCAACTGGTACAACTGACAAACGAGGAAAGAAAAAATACTAATAACTCCAACTGGTATAACTGACAAATGATGAATAAAAAAGTGATAAACACTAAATGGTATAACTGACAAATTACTTTTTTTTTAAAGATAAACACCAACTGGTATAACTGACAAATGAGGAAAGAAAACATGACAAAACAAGAGCCAAATGGTGTAACTGACAAATGATGAATCCAAAAAATGATAAAACAGAGCCAACTGGTATAACTGATAAATGAGGAAAGAAAAAATATTGATAAACATCAAATGGTATAACAGACAAATGATGAATCAAAAAAATGATAAAACAGAGCCAACTGGTAAAACTGACAAATGAGGACAGAAAAAATACTGATTAAATCCAAATGGTATCTATAACTGACATATTACATAACAAAAAAGAGATAAACACCAACTGGTATAATTGACAAATGATGAAATAAAAAAAATGATAAAACAGAGCCAACTGGTATAACTGACAAATGAGGAAAGAAAAAAATACTGAATAACTCCAAATGGTATAACTGACAAATGGGGAAAGAAAAAATATTGATTAACACCAACTGGCATAACTGACAAATGAGGAAAGAAACAACTGATAAACACCAACTGGTACAACTGACAAATGACAAAACAAACCCCCCCAAAATGACAAACAGCAATGCCAAAACAAAAAGCAAAAATATGATAAGATAACTGGGTAAAAAGAATTGGACTGTCAAAAGTATTTCCCAAAGAGACGTATGGTGTGGTACATTGCACTGTCACAGTCTCTAGTTAGATGGATAAATACATGAATAACAAACAAATATCCATGCATGAGGTTTTGATAGAAAATGCTTAGGGAAGTGAATTATCAAAACAAATTTTTTTAAAATATATATACATTAAAGTGTATGTGAGAGACTGAGAGACACACAGAGAGACAGAGAGAGAGACAGAGAGAGAGAGAGAGAAGGTAGAGAGAAAAGAGAGAGAGAGAGAGAGAGAGAGAGAGAGAGAGAGAGAGAGAGAGAGAGAGAGAGAGAGAGAGAGAGAGAGACTTTGTGTGTGTGGGTTTTTTTTTGTTTTTTTCTTCTTCTTCTTTTATATCGAGGATAATGGAATAAGCAATTATGTGCTTTTTTTACATCGAGTCCCTGTGTGTATGCGGTTTTGTAAATTCTGTCATCTGTTCCCACAGGCACACAATGGCCTACTCTTTTGAAAAACGGAACAGGAGTTAACGTGTGCGCAAGATTTCTGCGTGCGTTTGCACACAGGGTATGTGTGTGCGCACGCGCGCATGTGTGCGTGCATACGCATGCGGTATGTGAGCACAAGTCAGTCTGTGTCTGTCTCTCCCAGTCTGTCTCTGTCTACATCTATGCATACAGGCACACATTCAATCAATCATGCACATACACAAACTGGGCGTATAGAACTTTGAGGAGTCTGTGCCACATACCTGTGCCACATTTTCTCTGTCGTTCCACTTGATGGCAGACAGCAGCTTGGGGAGAGAGTGAGGCTTTGATACACATTGCTCCCTGCAAAAGTCGTACACCATTATTACTGGACATATCTGCAAAAGTCATACACCATTATCACTGATATCTCTGCAAAAGTAATTTAATTATCACTGAAATCTCTGCAAAAGTCATTGTCACTGAAATCTCTGCAAAAATCATATCATTATCACTGAAATCTTTGCAAAAGTCATATAATTGTCAATGAAATCTTTGCAAGTCATATCGTTATCACTAAAAAAATATCTGCAAAAGTCACTGAAATATCTGCAAAAGTCATATTATCACTGAAATATCTGCAAAAGTCATATCATTATCACTGAAATATCTGCAAAAGTCATATCATTATCACTGAAATATCTGCAAAAGTCATATCATTATCACTGAAATATCTGCAAAAGTCATATCATTATCACTGAAATCTGTGCAAAAGTCATATCATTATCACTGAAATCTGTGCAAAAGTCATATCATTATCACTGAAATCTGTGCAAAAGTCATATCATTATCACTGAAATATCTGCAAAAGTCATATCATTATCACTGAAATCTTTGCAAAAGTCATATCATTATCACTGAAATCTTTGCAAAAGTAATATCATTATCACTGAAATATCTCCTAAAGTTATATCGTTATCACTGAAATATCTCCTAAAGTTATATCGTTATCACTGAAATCTCTGCAAAAGTCATTGAAATATCTGCAAAAGTCATTGTCACTGAAATATCTGCAAAAGTCATATCAGTATCACTGAAGTCTATGCAAAAGTTTGAGAGAGAGACAAATAAAAAGAGGGAGGGAGGGAGAGGAGGACAGAGAGAGAAAGAAAGAGAGAGAGAGAGAGAGAGACAGGGGGAGGGGGGAAGGCAGACATGACAAGACAGAAGGGGGTGGAGGTGGAAGCAGAGAAGTGCGGAAAGGAAAGCTGAAGAGAGAAAGAGAACTCGAACTCAAACTCGAAAGATTTATTCACGAAAAGGCCATTGGCCCATACATGAAGGGGGTTGCCGAACTGCTTAGTACTTTGGTGGGGGTAAAACTAAAAGCAATAGTAACGACAAAATGTTACTGTATAACAAAAAGTCAGCTACAAAAATATGACTTAGGATACCAATATCAAGAGAGAAAGAGAGAGAGTGAGAGAGAGAGAGAGTAAGCGAGCGAGCGTGAGTGCGTGTGCGTAAAAAGCAAGAGCAAGAAAGAGAGAAAGCAAGACAAAGAGAGAGATAGCGTGTGCCTCTGTTTCTGTGTATTTTACATATACATGTGTCTGCATCAGTGCATGTATATGTGCGAGTACACGTCTGCATGTGTGTGTGCATGCATGCATGCATGCGTGTATGGCTCAATAGCGCTCGTAGTGCTAAATTTTAGAGATGATACAAACGCCAGTTTCAATGGCGCACTGTTTATTAAAAAGAGCAATGAACTTCGTCGTGGATGGAAAGAGACCGAAGGAAAGACCTAGCAAAACCTGGGCTGCCTGTATTTCCAGATGATCTTAGAGAAAGGGGCATAAATAAGGAGGGAAGCTCAAAACAGAGAGAGATGGAGAAGGCTCATCAATGTCAAACCTCCCCTGGAAGAAACATGACAAAAAAGGAAGAAGACGACTTTGTTCAAAAACGCACTGTCCAGGATTTTTTTGGCGTCCGTTAGGGTGCACTGCCCACATCGTTTTGCGGCAATTTTTTTTTTTAATCCAGGAATCCCACAAGGGCGCACTCTAGAATCAACACTATATATGTATAATATTAATGTTTTCTGAATAAATTTTTTTTTTTTTTTTTAAACCCAGAGTTACCTACCTCATCTTCCACAAGAGTTCTTTCTCCTGCTCGGAGATGTCGGAGAGAGGATCCTTGGAGATGATTTCTTCCAGAGCGACGAGATCCTTTTTGTTCGTCTCCGCCGGCTGTATGCAGTTAGAGGAACAGGGTGTATCAGTGAATGAAATGCAACAAAATGAATAAACAGACAAATCACATTGATCATACTCTACTTTTTGTTTGTTTGTTCCTAACATCCTAACACAATACATTATAACACATCATAACACAAAACATCCTAGAACAACACCTCATGATGCAATACATCCTAACACATCATATCCTAATGCAATACATCACAACACAACCCATCCTAACACAACACAGCCCATCCTAACACAATGCATGACAACACAACATATTCTAACACAATACACCACATCTTAACAATACACCACATCTTAACACCATAACACATCACAACAGATCCTAACGCAATACAGCACTACACAATACACCATACCACATCACACCACACAATATCATTGGGGGTGGGGTGGGTGGGAAGGGAGACAGGATAGCCTGGTGGTTAGAGTGATGCATTTGTGGATCTGCTGACCTGGGTTTGAATCTTGTTCAAGGGGATTTTTCCTCTGGAGTTAACTCTCCCCAAAAGTCCTCCAGATGAGACTATAAACTGAGGTCCCGTATGCAAACGTACGCAGAACATCTTGCACACACGTTAAAATCTGTTCCGCATTTTGGAAGAGTAGGCCATTGTGTGCTGGTGAAAATGGATGACAAAACTAACAAAACTGCAAACACACAGGAACTAAATGTAAAAAAGAACATGAGTGCTTATTCCACTATCCTCGAAATTAAAGAAAATTTTTTTTTTTAAACCAACAATACATCGCATCATGTACAACACATCCTAATACAACATGTCACACCACACCACACCATAACACACACACACCACACACACCACACCACACCACACCACAACACATCCCACCACACCACACACACACCTCACCACACCACACCACACCACACACCACTTACCACACCTCACCACACACACCACACCACACCCACACACTCACAATAACCACACCTCACCACACCACACCACACCACACACCACAACCACACCTCACCACACTACACCCACACACTCTCACCACACTCACCACCCACACCACCAACACACACCACACACACACCACACCACACACCACCACACCACACACGTCACTATACCACACCTCACCACACTACACCACACACACCTCACCACACTACACAACCACACCTCACACACCACCACACCACACACCACCTCACACACTCACAACCACACCTCACCACACTACACCCACCACACCTCACCACACTCACCACACCACACCCACACCACTCACCACACTACACCACACACACCTCACCACACCCACAACACACCAACCACCACACCCACCACATCACCACAACCTCCCACACACAACACACCTCACACCACACACACTACCACACCCAACACACCTCACCCACCACATACACACACCTCACCCACACACATACACACACCTCACCTCCCCACAATACACACCTCACCTCACCACACTACAACACACACCTCACCTCACCCACAACAACACACCTCACCTCACCATACAACTACACACCTCACCCCCCACAATACACACCTCACCTCACCACACTACAACACACACCTCACCTCACTACAATACGCACCTCACCTCACAACAATACACACCACACCACACACTCACCACACCACACCACACCTCACCCACACACACCTCACCATAACCACCACCTCACCCACCCCCCACCTCACCTCACCCCACCACATCACACACATACCCCCCCCCCCCCCCACCCCACCATACTCCCCCCCCACCCCACCATACTCCCCCCCAACCCCCCCCCCCAACCTCAACCACCCCCACAAAAAACCCACCACCCCCCACCATACCCCCCCCCCCCAACCCCCACACCCCACAGACCTGCATGAGGCCATTCTGGTACTCCTTCAGGGACACCATGCGGGCCAGCTGCTCAAAGTGAGACTCTGGAGGGTAGACCAGCGGATGGGAGAAGCGGTCAAACTCAATCTCCAAACACGGGCAGTCCTTGTTGGGGTTCGACACTGCCGTGTGTAGCAACAACAAAGCGCAGCAGAAGTTAGTGCGGGTGTGGTTAAGTGTGTCAAGTATAAGTCAAAAACACTTTCATCATCCCATGAAGGGCAATTACAATACTGACAAGGCACATTGATACCTATAATTATCTCACAAGACACAAGAAAAATACATTTCAGATTGTTATAAGCATTCCAAGATTGCTTTAAAAAAATTATCATACACAAACACAAACCCAGGTGCGCGCACACACGCACTGTGTACAAAACACACACACCAATGTAGGAATACAATGTTGTGTGGGTGAGGGAAGGGAGTGAGTGGGGGACCGGATGATAGCCTAGTGGTTAGAACATTGTGCTCGCAATCTGACGACCCAGGTTCGATTCCCGTTCAAGGGGGATATTTTCCGCGTGGAGTTAACATCAGTGCTGACTCCACTCTCCCCAAAAGTCCTTCGGATGAGACTATAAACCGAGGCCCCGTGTTGTGAACGCACGCAGAACATCTTTGTGCACATGTTCTAACCACTAGGCTATCCCGTCCCCTCAGGGAATGAGTGAGTGTGAGTGTGGAGGGTGGGTGGGTGAATGAGTGAGTGTGTGTTGTGAGTGTGTGTTGTGTGGTGTGTGGTGGTGGGGGGGGGGGAGGGGGGAGGAGAGTGTGTGTGTGTGTGTGTGTTTGGGTGGGTGGGTGGATGTGTGTGTATGTGTGTGTATGTGTGTGTGTGTGGTGGGTGGGTGTATGTGTGTGTGTATGTGTGTGTGTATGTGTGTGTGTGCGAGTGCATGTGGGTGTGAGAGACACACACACAAAGAGAGACAGACAAACAGAAAGAGAGCGAGTGAGCAAGCAAGAGATAAACAGACAGACAGACAGGCATGGAGCGATAGAGAGAGGGGGAAAGCTGTATTTTTCAGTCAAAATTTAACGCATTTAAATGAACAATTTAAACAAAAAAGGAGACAGAGAGTAAAAGATAAACAGAAAGCAATGTTGCAACGTACTGATGGTGCGGTAGGAAGGGACGTAAAGTTGTTGAAGTGTAAAAAAAAAAAAAAAGAAAGAAAAAGAAAAGAAACAAAAAAAAAGAAAGAACAAAAAAGAGAAAAAAAAGAAGGAAAAAATATACAAAAAAAAAGAAAAGAAAAATGGCAGCAATAAACACAAACAGGATGTTAAAAAACAACAAACGAACAACAAACAAAATAAAACCACAATGAAATATGAAAAAACGCGACAATAAAAACAAACAGGACGTTAAAAAACAACAAACTAACAACAAACAAACAAACAAACAAAAAACCACAATGAAATATGAAAAAAAAGTGACAATAAACACAAACAGGACGTAAAAAATCAACAAACTAACAACAAACAAAAAACACCCACACAATGAAATATGAAATACAACACAAAACATCCACATCATAACACGACACCACAACGACGACCGACCGAAACCACGACATCACCAACACGCGCAACCTACAAACACAAACAACCACATCACAACCACCATCACAACATGACACATTACAACACGACACACCACATCACAACCACCATCACAACATGACACATTACAACACGACACACCACATCACAACCACCATCACAACATGACACATTACAACACGACACACCACAACACAACCACCATCACAACATGACACACAACAACACAACCACCATCACAACACGACACATTACAACACGACACACAACACAACCACCATCACAACACGACACATTACAACACGACACACCACAACACAACCACCATCACAACACGACACATCACGACATGACACATCACAACACAAACACACATCACATCACAACACACATCCACCCACCCACCACACACATCCACCCAAACACACTCCCCCCCCCCCCCCCCCCCCCACCCACCACACACACATACAAAGTCCTTCGGATGAGACTATAAACCGAGGCCCTGTGTGCGAACGCATGCAGAACATCTTGCGCACACGTTAAATCCTGTTCCGCTTTTCAGAAGAGTAGGCCATTGTGTGCCGGTGGGAACAGATGACAAAATTTACAAAACCGCATACACACGGGGACTGGATGTAAAAAAGCACATGAGTGCTTATTCCATTAAAATAAATAAATAACACAAGCGACCTACAAACACAAACACAACACAACCACCATCACAACACGACACACCACATCACAACCACCATCACAACACAAACACAACCACCATCACAACACAACCACCACAACACGACACATCACATCACAACACGACACATCACAACAACAACGACCGACCGAAACCACGACATCATCAACACGCGCGACCTACAAACACAACCACAACACAACCACCCCACCATCACCATCACAACAACCACAACCACCACAACCACCATCACGACAAGACAAGACAACAGTCAGCGTGGGCGCGACCTACTGGGCAGGCCGATGGGGTTGAGGAGGTCATCCATGCCCTGGGGCATGGGCCAGAGGTACAGGGACTGCTTGTCGCACAGCAGCCGGTTGTTGAAGTTGAACAGCTGAAGGTTGCCCCACGCCAGCGCATACTGGACCTGTTGTCAGCGTCGTCGACGTCGTCGGTGTCGGCGACGGCAGTGTCGGCAGCAGCAGCGGCAGCAGCAGAGCAAGGACGTGTGACACGCACGGCAGTTTTGAGTTGAGTGATTGGGAGGGGGGTGGGGTGGTGTGGAGGGGGGAGGGGGAAGGGGGGGATGGGGTGGGGATGGGGGGAGGGGTGGGGGGGGGGGGGGGGGGGGGGAATTGTGTTATTTGAAAGGAGGCTGTGGGTGGGGGTGTGTGGGGTGGAAGTGGTGAAAGTGTGTGTGTGTGTTTGTATGTGTGTGTGTGTGTAGTGGTGGTGGGTATGTATGTGTGTTGTGTGGATGGGGGTGTTTGTGTGTGTGTGTGTGTGGGGGGGGGGGGGGGGGGGGGTGAGTGGGTGTGTGGGTGTGTGTGTGTGTGAGTGGGTGTGTGGGTGTGGGTGTGGGTGTGAAGGTGGGTGGGTCGGGATGTGTGTGTGTGTGGTGTGTGTGTGGGTGAGTGGGTGGGCGAGTGTGTGGGTGGGTGTGTGGGTGTGAAGGTGTGTGTGTGTGTTGTGTGTGTGTGGGCGAGTGTGTGTGTGTGTGGGCGAGTGTGTGTGTGTGTGTGTGTGTGTGTGTGGTGTGTGTGTGGGGGTGGGGTGTGTGGTGGGGGTGTCAGGTGTGTGTGTGTGGGTGTGTGTGGGTAGGTGAGTGGGTGGGCGAGTGTGTGGGTGTGTGTGCGTGTGTTTGTGTGTGTTGGTTACATACAAAGCCATTTTTTTCTCTCCATTAAGGGAACGGGTTTTTTTTTATATCTTTGAATAGGAAGAAGAGTTATTTCTACATAAAAGCAAAACCAAAAATAACCAAACAAAACCCCACCAAAAAACTCCCCAGATGTGACACCTGATCAAATAATGACACCATTTTTTTTTCATCTATTCATCAAGTTTTCCATACCACACTGAATTGACTCTCCTTCCTCTCTCTCTCTCTCTCCATCCTCCCTTCCTCCCCCCTCTCTCTCCCTCCCTCCCCCCTCTCTCTCCTACCTCCCTCTCTCTCCCTCCCTCCCCACCCTCTCTCTCTCCCTCCTTCCTCCCTCCCCCTCTACCTCCCTCCTCTCTCCTCCCTCCTTCTCCCTCTCCTCCTAACTCCCTCCTCTCTCTCCTCCTCCTCCCCCCCTCTCTACCTCCCTCCCTCCTCTCACCTCCCCCCTCTACCTTCCTCCCTCTCTCTCTCTCCCCCATCTCCCTCTACCCTCCCCCCTCTCCTCTCTCCCTCCCATCCCCCTCTCCCACCTCCCCTCCCCCCCCCACCCTCCTCTCCCTCTCCCCTCCCTCTCCACTCTCCCCCCCCCCTCCCCCCCCCCCCCCCCCCCCCCCTCCCTCCCTCCCTCTCTCTCAGCAACAGTGCTTTACCTTTCTGTTGCGGCGTTTGGACTCGGAGCAGATGGAGAGGCAGAGGCGCGCACTGCGGGGGATGTCGGGGATTTTCAGGAACTCCAGCCACTCGTCCCAGCGGGGATTGGTCGACTCCACCATCTTGCTGCTGCGGGGTTCGCACAGGGCCTCCGTGCCGTGGTAGATGCAGGCCTTGACGTAGATCTGTGTCGCACACACATCGCACGTCGCACGCGCACATACAGTGTGTTGTTCCCAGAGTGTCAAGGTGTGTAGTAGTAGTAGTAGTAGTAGTGGTGTGGTGTGGTGTAGTGTGGTGTGGTGTGGTGTGGTGTGGGTGTGGTGTGGTGTGGTTGTGTGGTGTGGGTGTGGTGTGGTGTGGGTGTAGTGTGGTGTGTGTAGTGTAGTGTAGTGTAGTGTAAGTGTAGTGTAGTGTAGTGTAGTGTGTGTAGTGTAGTGTAGTGTAGTGTAGTGTAGTGTAGTGTAGTGTAGTGTAGTGTCGCTATTGCATCCCGCTGGTTTTTGGGAAAAGGCGGGATAGATAGCCTGTGGTTTTTTATTTTTTTTTATTTTGTTATTTTATTCTTTATATATCTCGAGGATAAGGGAATTTAAGCGTACTTATGTGCTTTTATAATTTTTACATCCAGTCCCTGTGTGTATGCGGTTTTGTACATTTTGCATCTGTTCCCACCGGCACACAAATGGCCTACTCTTACGAAAAAGCGGAACAGGATTTAACGTGTGCGCGAGATGTTCTGCCTGCGTTTGCACACACGGGGCCTCGGTTTATAGTCTCATCCGAAGGACTTTTTGGGGAGAGTGGAGTCTGCACTGATGTTAACTCCAGGGGAAAATATCCCCCTTGAACGGGAATCAAACCCGGGTCGTCAGATTGTGAGCGCAATGTTCTGACCACTAGGCTATCATCCCGTCCCCCCTGAGCACTGAGCTGGCCATCTGACTGCCTAGGTCTGAGCTACCACTGAGGCACCCATTTCAGGGTGGATCGGTGGGCTAGAGGTAACGCACCTGTCTAGAAAGCCAAAAGTCCGGGCCAGAAGTGTGTGGTGGTTCGAATCCCGTTTGGGCCCGAAACTTTTCCCCCATCCATTAGACCACGAGTGGTGGTCTGGGCGCTAGTCTTTCGAATAAGGCGATAAACCGAGGTCCCATGCGTTACACAGAATTATTTAGCGCATGTAAAAAGAACCCACGGCAACAAGAGGGTTGTCCCTGGCAAAATTCTTAGAAAAAAGCCACTCTGATAGGGAAACAAATAGTTACAGACAGGAAGAAAAAAAAACCAAAAAATACAGTGGCGCTGCTCTTGTGGCAACGTGCTCTGCCCGGGGAGAGTATCCCGAATTTCAGGCCGAGAAATCTGTCATGATTTAAAGTGATATGAAATGAAACAAAATGAAATGAAAAGTGTATTTTTTTTCCTTGGAATTAACATTAGTACTGACTCCATTCCCTCAAAAAGACCTTTGGATGAGACTATAAACTAAAGCCCTATATGCGAACGCACGCACTGCTTTTCAGAAGAGTAGGCCATTTTGAGCTGGTAGGAATGGATGACAACATTTTGAAAAACACATGCACACTGATGCTGTGCTTACACACTATCCCTGAAGTTGGAATGCGGCTATCTCACTTGTGAGCAAAAATTGGTCACATACACAAAATCTCACCATTGGTGAACCTAGGAGCCCCAGCCAAGGAATGAAAAAAAATATATATATAGCCTACTATCTTTTTCTTCTTCTTCTTTTCTTTCTTTCTCCTTCTATATCCCACTATCAGTCATGGCAGACTTCTCTGCATGAATTTCAAGCTGCTCTCCCCGGGAGACAGCATAGCGCCGCAAGAGCAGAGCCACCCATTATTCAATTTTGAAAAATGTTTTTCTAGATGGATGCGTTCTTATTTTATGTATTTGTAACAACAGAATGAATTTAAAAAAAGAAAAAAACATGTGTTCTTATTTAGCCTTAAAAAAAAATTTTTTTCAGAGGATAATGAAATAAGCACTCGTGCCTTTTTTACATCCAGTCCCCGTGTCTATGCAATTTTGCATATTGCCCAGAAGAGCCTACTGGTCACAGTATTATCCACATGATCTGACAGTAACTGAAAGTGTGCATATTCTGGGAATCCCTCAGGGTGTAAAAGCTGTAAAACACCCAACAACAACAAAAATTAAAAAAGCACTACTACCACATCTTTCTGTAAAGATGTAACTAAGAAGGAAGGAACAGAGCAACAACAGAGACAATGCACAGCGAACACACCACACACAGGTATGCTTGAACTCGACTCGAACCCTGGTCCCTCCCTTACCTTTCCCAGCTCCTTGATGTTGACGTAGGTGGCGCAGCAGATCTTGATGCGCAGCGTGGCGTGGACGTCCCACAGCGAGATGGTCTGCTGGTTGTTGATCTCCGTCAGAGCCTGGATGCCTGTCCAACATCACCACACACACACACTCTCTGTAGACTGGCTGACTGACTGAAGACAGGAGATGTTCTCCAAAGGCCAACTAGCCTCCAGGACTGCAGTACATGAGGACTGTGCAAGTCAAGCCTCCTAGTCAGAGAGTTATAGTCGATCACTAAAGACTAAGCTGTAAAGTGGAATTCCAGAAGGTGGGGGGATGCTATTTATACTGACAGGCCCCCAGCATCCCCACAGGGAAGTACTGTCCAAAAAAAAGATGAGGCAGAAAGACATATATAATATTGCACATAAAGGCTTTATTCCATTATCCTCAATATAAAAGAATAAAATTGAAATAAAGAAAAGACTTCACAGCAGCGTTACATTGGCATAAGCAGCTGACTGGGCCTGATGTATATGACTCACAGCTGAGCAGCAATTTATCATGAGCATAAACATCAATCTGTGGCTATATCTATCTATCTATCATCTATCTACCTTAACTATCTATCTTATCTATCTATCTATCTATCTATCTATCGAATCTATCTTATCTATCTATCTACCTACCTATCTATCTACATCTATCTATCTATCTATCTATTTATCTATCTATCTATATACATATAGATATATATACACACACACAGAGTGCAAATCCAGCATAACTCAGTCAAAGGGTCCAGGGTCCAGTGCTGACATCAGTGCACCTCTTTCCTTTTACCACGTCCAAGTGTGGTCAGTTTCTGCTAGAATCAGCACCAGCTGGGATGGGATGGATAGCAGCTGAGAGTAGCTGAAAGTAGGGGGGGAACTGACAGCTATGGCTAGCCATTCTGCATCCATTGTGAAAAGCAAGAGATCGCATGTTCTATTTTATCCTGGTTTTTGGGTGGTTTTTTTAATTCCTCGGCTAGAGCTCCAAGAGCAATGAACTTCATAGTGGATGGAAAGAGACCAAAGGGAAGACCTAGCAAAACCTGGGCTACCTGCCTGTATTGCCGATGATCTTAGAGAAAGGGGCATAAAAAAGGAGGAAGCTCAAAACAGAGAGAGATGGAGAAGGCTCATCAATGTCAAACCTCCCCTGGGAGAAACATGACAAAAAAGGAAGAAGAAGAAGAAGAAGAGCTCCAAGGTTCACCAATAACGAGATTCTGCGTATGCAGCCATTTTTGCCCGCCATGAAGGTAGCCGCATTCCGACTTTGGGGTGATGTTCTCCTATCTGAAGCTGTAGTCTTTCTCCCATGAGCAGTGGTCTGAGGGCTAATCAATACATCAAGGTCCTGTGAGTAACGTATTAAGCGCATGCGTGTAAAAAGAAGCCAGAGTAACAAACGGTTGTCCCTGGCAACATTCTGCCTAGAATTTCCCAAAGTTGGGAATGCTATTTATACTGAGAGGCCCCGGTATCCCCACAGGGAAGTGCTGTCAAAAGAAAAGACATGGCAGAAAACTTCAGAAACAAACCAACCAACAAACCAACCTACCTCGCTGCATGTAGGAGGGCCAGACGAAGGGAGTGTGGGGTAGGGCCTGGTACACGCTCTCCCTGGTGTGCAGCATCAACTGGGGAATGTTGTTGCGGGCAATGCACTCCCGGATATACTGCCAGGGGAAGAAAAAAGAAAACAGCAACCTTTATATTAAAAAACACAAAAAAATACACAACCAAAACAAGTATATAGTTCCGACTCACAAAATCACATGTTGTTGTATGTAATGCAGTCTCTGATAATGTGATATATGTACTGCAAGGAAAATCCCAACAACCTTTATATAAAAAAAAAACCCAACCCAACCAAACAAAACAAGTATATATTATCCGTAATCTTCGATATAAAAGAAAAAAAAACCACCCAAAAAACCACCCAGCCAACCAACAAACTAACCAACCAGTCAGTCAGGCAGCCTGCCAGCTATATAATATTTATATTTCCAACATACAGAATCACATCACATGTCAGTGCATGAAATGTGCTCCCCAATATACTGCAATAAAATCGGACAAACACCTTGATATTTGGAAAAAAAAGAAAAAGGTGGCAGGATGGTTAAGACGTTCACCTGCCTACCAAGTAAACTGTGAGGTTCAAGGTTTGATTCCTGGCCTTGCCTTTACTTCCCAGTTTGATGAGAAAATCGAACTGAATGTCAAATTCCTTTGGATAAGACTATAACATAAATCTAGGCCCCTTGTGCGAATGCACAGAGAACACCTTATGCACATGTCAAAAACTGTTCTGCCTATGGGAAGAGTAGGGCATTTCATTCTGTAAAAAAAAGGCATGCACACAGGTGTTGTGTTTAGACACCATCCCAGAAGTCAGAATGCAGCTACCTAAATGGTGGGGAGGGAAAAAAAAGACAAACAAAAAAACGGTCGCATACCCAAAAATCTCACTACTGATGAACCTCGAAGCTCTAGCCAAGGGAAAAACAAATTTGAAAAAATAAATTGCAACACACACAATCACATTCCTGGACACACTGACATTACAATCCAAAAGAGAAAAAAATCTGAAGCAAAAAATACAAGTCCGTCTCCCCCCCACCCTTTCCATTTAAGGCTAGAGCTCCAAGGCTCACCAATTATGAGATTTTGTGCGTGTACCCATTTTCACCTACGATTAAGGTAGCCACATTCCGACTTTTGAGGATAGATCTGTTGTATAAAACACACCCCTAAACTCGACTTCTCTCTCTTCATTTCTGCAGGAGTCTATGAAGCACAGCTCTGACTTTTTCAGGCAATGTGTAGCGGGTAAGCTGAACCTGGCAAAGTCAACACATCTCTGGGACTCTGCTACAACCCAGAGAAAACATCTATTCTGTGAAAAAAAAGATGGTATTGAAGCGCACTGCTGGATATCCAACAAAACAAGGTAACAAAAACCTATACATTTGCAACACCCCCTCCACACACACAGACACACAGACATACTTGTAAGCTCACACACAAAAAAACATACACAGCCTTCAAAAAAAGTGACGGGGTTACAAAAGGAAACGCTTCTTCCCGCAAAACAAAAAACCTTCCAGGGGTGAAAAAAAAACCACCCACCCACCCACCAACCAACTAACTACCCCCCCCCCCCCCCCCCCCCTCCCTTACCTTGTACTGACTGATGGGAACCTCCGCCAACAGAAACTGGTCCGCCCCGCACACCTTCAGCACGTACAGGTGCTTGTACTCCTCGATGCACCGCTCGGCGTGTTCGCGCGTCATGCCCATAGTGCGCGAGCGGCGGCGGATGGTGTCCGAGATGATGTCGGAGGGCAGCGCGTCGTGGCGGACTTTGGCCGTGTACTTGGCGCGGTCGTTGTTTTCCGACACCACCCAGACGCAGACGATCACGGCGCCGTCTGGTGAAGGGAGGACGACATGATGATGATGATGATGTCATCATGATGATGATGAATGTGTAGAGAGAGGAGGGGTGGTGGGGGGTTGGGAGGGGGTGAAGATGAATTGAATCTATTTTTTACAAAATGCCCCCTTACATATAATTCTTCTTTTCTCTTTCTATCTTTTACTTGTGTGTGTGTGTGGGGAGGGGGGGGGGGGTGTTTCATTCTCTTTTTTCATACTTCTTTATTCTATTTTTTTTCTCTTTCCTTAAACTAAAGTTAAAGTATTTTTTCCTTTTTCTTTTCTTTTTTTCTCTATATTAAAAAAACCTGTTCAATCATGATATATGAAAACGTATTTAAACAAGATGAACTTGAATAAAGATGGTTAAAAAAAAACTACAAAAATCCCAAATAATTTACATATTTGCAACAAAATACCACAAACAAAATCAAAAGCATAATTTCTAAGTCTTCTACTCCTAATCTCCTTGCTTTAAACAAACTCCAATTCAGTGACAAGAAAAAAAATCCCACTGGGTTTCTTATGCCAAGTGGGAGTCTCTTAAAATCTTATGCAAAGTCTGAGTCTCTTATAAATGCAAAGTCTGGATCTCTTATGCTAAGTCTGGGTCTCTTATGCAAAGCTTGGGCCTCTTATGCTAAGTCTGGGTCTCGTATGCAAAATCTGGGTATCTTATACAAAGTATGGGTATCTTATGCGAAGTCTGGGAATGTTATGCAAAGTCTGGGTCTCTCACGTTAAGTCTGGGTCTCTTATGCTAAGCTTGGGCCTCTTATGCTAAAGTCCGGGTCTCTTACACTAAGTCTGGTTCTGTTAAGGTGCAGGGAACAGACGACAAATTTACAAAACCGCATACAGACGGGGACTGGATGTAAAAACGCACAGAAGTGCTTATTCCATTATCCTCAATATAAAAGAATGAAATGAAATAAATATTTAAAAAAAGGTTCAATCTGACCTCTCAGAGCCAGCTCAACGATTGACACAATACACCGTGAAGAATGCCCCACCTTCTGTGAACTTTTTCAGACTGTCCAGCAGATGGGGAGGCAACTCCTTGGAGCCGTCAATCTCGGGGCTATAGGCGTACATTGCCCGCCCATGGTCCCCGCTGGTGTCCCGCATTTCCACAATGTCCTTGCACGATTTGAGAATGTTGCGGCGGAAGGTCATGACCTCCAGGTCTTTATTCTCGTTGAACTCGTTCACCGGCATACCTATGAGCATACCTGCACACCCATTTTGTAAATTTTTGCTATATAAATTCCATACATTATTATTATTATTATTATTATCATCATTATTTTGTCATTTTTTCAAGAAGGAGGAGGAAGAGAAAGGGGGAGAAGAGCAAGAACTAGAGAAGAAGGAGGACTAGGACGAGGAAGGAGAGGACAAGAAGAAGAAGGTGGAGGAGGAGGAGAAAGTGAAGACGGGGAGGAGAACAAAGAGGTGAAGGAAAAGAAGGTAAAGACAGTGAAAGGAGAAGGCAGTGAAGGGGGAATTAAGGAGAAAGGGGGTGAAGGATGAGGAGGAAGAGAAGACGGAGCAGGTGAAGGTGAAGGAGGAGATGAGGGTCCTGGAGAAAGAGAAGATGAAGGAGGAGAAGGAGAAGATGGAAGAGACAGAAAAGGAGAAGATGAAGAAGATGGTGAAAGAGAAGAAGGCGTTGCTGAGAACGAAGAAGGAGAACAAGATGAAGGAGAAAAAGAAGAAAGAGAAGAAAGTGCGTGAGAAGGTGAAAGAAGAGGTGGAGGAGAAGAAGAGGAAGAAGAATGAGAAGACAGCAAAGAAGATCCTGATGAAGGGGAATAAGATGGTGAAGGAGAATAAGACGAAGAATAAAAAAAGAAAAAGAAAGTGGAGAAGAAGAAGAAGAAAAAAATGAAGAAGAAGCAGCAGCAGGAGAAGAAGAAGAAAAAAGATATTTAATGAAGAAGAAGAAGAAGATACTTAAAGAAGAAGTTGAAGAAGAAGAAAAAGAAAAAAAAAAAGAAGGAAAAAAGATTAAAAGAAGAAACAACAACAAAAGCAAAGAGAAGAAGAAGAAGAAGAAGAAGAAGACGAAAGAAAGAAAGGAAGAAAGAAAGGAAGACAGAAAGAAAAGAAAGAAAGAAAGAAAGAAGGAAAAAAAGAAGCCCCCCCCCAAAAAAAAGCAAATAAAAACAACAACAACAAATTACAAACAACAACACAACAAACACAACAAAACAACCAACTCACCAATCTCATAGTTCAGCATCTTCTCCTCCCTGTTGCCCAGGGGCTCCATGATCTTCAGGATGGGCTGGAACAGGCGCAGGTCGCACAGGCGGCGCGTCTCGTCGTAGAACTCCTCCCGCTCGGCATCCTGCGTGATCGCCACGAAGATGTATGACTCCGGCTCGCTCAGTTTTGCATACAGCGGGTACTTCTTGGCCTCCAGCCATAGGTTGGCCTTGATCATCTCCAGGGTGGCATCACGGTTGCACTCGCAGGGTACCAGCACCCCTGTGGGTAGGAGGCAATCCACCACGATCTTGGAGGGCATCAAGTGATGCCCCCATAGCTCTCCTGAACTGGGAGGCATGGTGTCTGATCATCAATGGATCCTGTTTGGTTGGTTTTGCGGCGAGGAAGCTAACTGTTTGGATCCGTTCTTCCGATGGCATGTGTGGGAGAGGTTGTGTTGAGAAAATTGCTGGTTTTAGTTTTCTATGGTTCCATTCTGTACAAAAAATAAGACAAAAGAAATGAGAACAAGATTGGTGGGGGGGGGGGGGGGGGGGGGGGGGGGGGGGGGGGGGGGGGGGGGGCGGTGGGGAAGGGGGTTTGTTTGATAAACGGTCACTTGTATACCACACAAATGATACATCATGTATTTTTAAAAGTTCTATGACCAAAACTAGTGAACTATCTGCTGAATTCATTTTCATTACCTATGATAATGATATAACTAGTATTAAATTAATTGCCTGCTCTCTCTCTCTCTCTCTCTCTCTCTTTTTCTCTCACACACACACATACACACACACACGTATACAAAAGGATCTTGAACATCTTGTGCACACGTTAAATCCTGTTCCACTTTTCGTAAGAGTAGGCCATTGTATTTGTATGCCGGTGGGAACAGATGACAAAATTTACAAAACCGCATACACACGGGGACTGGATGTAAAAAAAGCACATAAGTGCTTATTCCATTATCCTCAATATAAAAGAATAAAATAAAATAAAAATAAATAAAAAGGAACTATAAAAAACAAAACAAACACAATTTCTGATTTATTGGAGGCACCGTGGTCGAGTGGTTTAGGCGGTCAACTCGTGATCCAGAGGTCGCGGGTTCGATCCCCGCTCAGCTGGGTGTTGTGTCCTTGGGAAAGACACTTTACTCCTATTTTCCTCACTCCACCCAGGTGTACAAGTGGGTACCAGCTCTGCTGGGGAAGTATCTGGCGACAGACTAGCGTCCTGTCACAGGGGTGGTGAAAAACCATCAGTTCGCTTAACGCTACAGAACCCGGGATAAGCTCCGGCTCTATGGGCCTTCTGGCTCGAAAGAACATACTTTTTTTTTTTTAATGATAAAACATACATTTTACATCTAATACATCAGTATATATTAATATATACATAGTATGTTCTTTCGAGCCAGAGGCCCATAGAGCCAGAGCTTATCCCGGTTTCTGTAGCGTTAAGCGAACTGATGGTTTTTCACAACCCCTGTGACAGGACGCTAGTCTGTCGCCAGATACTTCCCCAGCAGAGCTGGTACCCACTTGTACACCTGGGTGGAGTGAGGAAAATAGGAGTAAAGTGTCTTTCCCAAGGACACAACACCGAGCCGAGCGGGGATCGAACCCACGACCTCTGGATCACGAGTTGATCGCCTACACCACTCGACCACGGTGCCTCCCTAATATATACATATAGATATAGATATTATAGATATCTTCTTGCAAAAGTTCAACCAGCTTGAATCAGGTATTGGTTGGGAAACCCAGAGCTGTGTCAACTGGGAATTTAAAAAAAAATTAAATTCTGCCTGTTGTGTTTCTGTTTCTTAATAATAGCCTTTATAATTGTTGTTGTTGTTATTGTTGAGAGACCATCAGCTTTATTTTAGGTTATCAATGAGGAAGGTCTGTGACTGAACACTGTGAACCAGGAAGTGTCAGCTTTGCTCAGTCTCAGGTGTGCTTGTCAGCATTGACTGGCTGACACAGTGACAGTGAGTGACACATCAAATGAACTGATAAACTATACAGTGTATACAGTACTACTTTACAAGCATATTACTTTTATCAGCCTGACACATGTTATAATAATAATAATAATATAGCGCTGAATCTTGTAAAACAAAATGTTATAACCATGAATGTTTTATGATAGTGTTTTTTATTTATTTATTTTATTCTTTTATATCGAGGATAATGGAATAAGCACTTACGCACTTTTTTACATCCAGTCCCCGTGTGTATGCGGTTTTGTAAATTGTCATCTGTTCTCACCGGCACACAATGGCTTACTCTTACGAAAAGCGGGACAGGATTTAACGTGTGCGCAAGATGTTCTGCGTGCGTTCGCACATGGGGCTTTGGTTTATAGTCTCATCTGAAGTGTGTGTGTATGTACATCATACATGTGTGTTGTGTGTGTCACTGTGTGTGTTCGTGTCAATGTGTGTGTGTGTGCCTGTACATGTATGTTTGTGAGTATGATGTGGTCTTACTTTTGTGTGTGTGGTTTACATACAATGAGTGTTACTGTCTGTAACTGTGTAAGTGTAACTAGTGTAAGTTCCTGTTTTCTCCCAGTCCCCTCCACATCCCACTACCTATTAAAAGTTTCTAATCTCCCAGCCCTGCAATCATGTTTATGAGTGAGAGGAGACCTGTTTGCATCCCATACACTTTAACTTTTGAAGTGTTGATACTATATCAGTATATATGATTGATACTATGATATTGATACAATTTGATAGTAATTCAATTTATTCATTTCATTGGGAAATTCAAATGACAAGTCTGATATCAAACTGAGGTAATTGTTGACTACATTCAGACCCAACAAAAGCCTGTTGCCAAATGTTGAGACAATTTATTGGCATTTTGTGTTGAATTTTTTGCTTAAATCACTAGCAATGGTGCCAAAGCTGCCAAGTCCATTTTTACTGCTCCTACTGAAAAGTGAAATAAACACTTTATCAACCCAAATTCATTGATATTCATTTGTGATCATAAATTTGTTGAAAAATCTGCTGTAATCTTTAAAAAAAAAAAAAGGTCTTTTCTCAGGGTCTATCACTTCATGAATGGGGTGAATTATATCGACTTTTATTTTCAATCCAAGGGTTACACATTCAGTGAGACGTCATAGTTCTGAAAATGGAGCAGTGAAAGATAAGGGGCAGGAGGGGTGGGGCCGAACAAGCAAGCAGACCACAAACACAAGCAGCCTAATATTGACAGAGCCCGCTCACGACAGAGATAGCAGACGATTACTGCTGATTCTCCAATACAACGTAGTGGAGGTGCAGATGTTCAACACTTTTCAGGATCGTAACACTGACCCAAACACAGCACAGATGTTTTGCACTGGTCAACAAAGCACCACACACAAAAACCACATCACAAGAAAGAAAAAAACACACAAAACACGAAAACCTTGGTGGGTATTGGGGTGAGAAGGAAAGATTTACAGTCCCATCCCTGTCATAAGTCTCCGGTCCAGTAAGCCCGGGCCCTAACATTACGTGTTATCCTGCTTCGTTAACGACACACATTCATCCAGCATGTTCACACCACTGACTGACCTAGAACGGGGACTCTAGCAGTATTCCTGTAGAGGGACATACATATTCCGAAAACCCATTTTCTGTTGTTCTATCGATACAAATTAAGACCGAATAAACAGATCTTTTCATCTACAACCTCAACAAAAACAACAGGAAATGACTTTCACTTCCGGTTTTTTGAGGAAAAGTCTTGTTCACAGTTACAAATAAAAGCAAAACACTTCTCTGGCAACCCGGCCAGGAAAAGAATTATTAGGCCGAATAGACACTGAAAAAAGTAATAACGCAGTCACGCACTTGCTTTAGACTGCAAATAGTGGAGCCGGACGAGTTTTGTCGGGACACACTCTCCTATACCAGTCAACCACAAAATCTATATTATCACTACTGTGGTTAGTGTAGGCCTACGCTAAACGTGCAACATGTAACTAGTTGAATCTGTTATTCTTTTGTTTCGAGGATAATGGAATAAGCACTCATGTGCTTTTTTTTTTATACATCCAGACCCCGTGCGTATGCAGTTTTGTAAATGTTGCCATCCATTCCCACGGAAAAGCAGAACGTGTTTTAACGCGCGTGCAAGATGCTCTGGGTGCGTTCAGTTTATAGTCTCCTCCGAAGGACTTTTAGGGATAGTGGAGTCGGCACTGATGTTAGCTCCAGAGGAAAGATCCTCTTGAACGAGATTCGAACCTGGGTCAGCAGATCACGAGCGCATCACTCTAACCACCAGGTTACGCGTCACGTGTAATATATCATGACCCCCCCCCCCCCCCCCCCCCCCAAATCGTGTTAGCTTTTCGGCTGCCGAAAGCCACACGATTTTCCATCCCATTCCATAATTATTGCTTTGAGCCCACCCACCACCAAATCGATATCCGGAGCTGTCACCTCATTCAGTTTCAGTGGCTCCAGAAAAAATTCACTTCAAGTTCAAAACCAACACCTCCGGATACCTTCAAATCTCTTACACCATCCACCTGGGGGAAAAACCAACAACATTTAATGACATAATACCCAAATAATTTCATTCCTTGAGGCTAATAAACCAGGCTGTGCTGAGGGCGCCAGCCATTCTACTTAATTTATCATCCCCAGGTTACCACAAAAAAGCCCAAACAACAACAAAAAAAGTTTTAAAAGGTAAACATTTGAAAGTTAACAAAATATACATTATAAAAAAAATTCTGCATGGGCAAATAACACTGCAGAATATACTTCCTGTGCCCATGGCAGTGTTTAAATGCGGCCTATCACTACTTAGTCGCTAGAACAAAAGAATACAGGAAAATGTCATATAATGAAAACATTTTTTTTAAAGATCGCTCGAAAAAAAGACAGGAGAGTAGACTGTGAAGGCAGAAAAAAAAGCAAGGAGATAATTATAATAGACAATGACAATGACACATTCTTTTAGGTAAAGAAAGGTAAGGAGAAAGACATAAACAAAAAGAGAGAGACAGAAAAGTGGACATTTCTAGCTCAAAATTTCCAGAAGGTGGGGATGCTATCTTATACTGAAAGAACCCCCAGCATCCCCACGGAGGGTGCCACAAGACTTTCCACAACTTGAACCAACATTGGATGATGAACAGGACATTTGAAACAAACAAAAACACAACAACAACAACAAACATGAAGCCTCTGTTATTTAGAAGTATCGGAAATCAAATACTTAGGTAAAGGAGGTAAAGGAGTCCCATAACCTATAATCGTAGGGGAGCAAGGCGTCAGAGACCTCACTTCTCTAGGGCCAGCATTTTGAGGGCGGCGTCCATCTCCTCTCCCTCACTGCTTTACCTTCCCTGACCCTAAAGAGGGCAGGTACCCATTTACAGCTGGGGGAACTGGGGAAACTGTACTGAAGCCAAGGCGCGCAAACGGTCACCCATCCAACTGGTAACCACGCTCGACGCTGCTTAACTTGACTGGGGGGAAAGCGAGTGCTCCGACCACTGAGCTATCCCGTCCCCATCAAATACTTATTAACTCAAATAGTTCTTTCAAAATAACAACTATTATCTCTTTCAGAAAATGCTTAATCAGACTTAGAAGTGAAGTAGGGGGTTGGGGGTGAGGGATGGGAGGACTACGCTGGTTGTGGTAAAGTTACAGTGGGGTATGCATGTGTGTGTGCTCGCGGCGTGTGTGT
>CM054163.1:26468318-26480818 GCA_028751875.1 Rapana venosa
TTGTTTTGTGTTGTTGGCTTGGTTTTGGCTATATGGGGACGGGATAGCTCAGTAGTCGGAGCACTCGCTTTCCCCCAGCCAAGTTAAGCAGCGTCGAGCGTGGTTACCAGTTGGATGGGTGACCGTTTGCGCGCCTTGGCTTCAGTACAGTTCCCCCAGTTCACCCAGCTGTACATGGGTACCTGCCCTCTTTAGGGTCAGGGAAGGTAAAGCAGCAAGGGAGAGGAGATGGGCGCCGCCCTCAATATGCTGGCCCTAGAGAAGTGAGGTCTCTGACGCCTTGCTCCCCTACGACCTTATAGGTTATGGGACTCCTTTACCTTTACCTTATATATACTATAGGGGATTTGAAAATAAAGCTTGAAATTGATGAGATCAATATTTTTCAGTTTTTGTTTGGTTGGTTGGTTGTTCCTCGGCCAAAGCTCTGAGGTTCTCTAATGCCGTAATGGTGAGATTTTGTCAAGTGCATGCAACCGTTTTTGCTCACCATGAAGGTAGCCGCATTCTGACTAAGGGGATGTGTGCTGGGTGTGTTCATGTTTCCGAAACCCACCAAATGCTGGCATGAAATGAATTACGGGATCTTCATTGTTCATGTTTTATCTTTTGCATGAACTAAGGCACTGGCAGGTCTGTGCTCGAAGTTGACTTGGGGGATAGTAAAAACTTCTACCCTTAATTCACCAGACGCCACTTGAGATTCAAACTCACGACTTCATGGACCCATGGCATTGAAGTCGAACGGCGTGTCAGCCGTGGCATCTGTGTGATGATCAGTTGGATTCAGGGCTCTATGACAGGCTGGGTTTGTATGTGTTTAGAGGATGGGTTGTTTTTCTTTAATTTGAAACTATTTTCTTCTGTAGTTAACTGTCTGTTGTTTTGTACAGTTTGTATCATGCTTGTGATTATGACACAGAGCATGTGGTGCAGCAGATCACATATATCGGCTATACGAATGTTATACTATACTGCCATACTGGCTCAACAATACTGATGTACAGTATTTTAAATTTAATTTAATATAATTTATTTATTTTATATCGAGGATAATGGAATAAGCACTTATTGCTTTTTTACATCCAGTCCCCGTGTGTATGCGTTTTTGTAAATTCTGTCATCTTTTTCCACCGGCACACAATGGCTTACTCTTACAAAAAGCGGAACAGGAATTAACGTGTGCGCAAGATGTTCTGCGTGCATTTGCACACGGGGCCTCGGTTTATAGTCTCATCTGAAGGACAGTATAGAGCTAGTGTAAAATTTCACAACTCTTGTGAAAGAATTAAGATGAGTCTGGGTTTGTCATGGTTTTGTAATGTGCACCAAATGCAGTGGGTTTATTATGGTTGCTGGTTTTCTTCATGTCATCCAGGAAATTTTAGCACCCAGACCACCACTCATTCAATCAGTCATTGATGGCTGGAAAAGTCAGGCTTCAGGTGGTAACTGAACCTGCTGTCTCTCACCTTCCTGATGAGTGTGACTGTGTAACCACCAGGCCACTGATCCACTAACTCTTTCGCTGCCATAGGCAAATTTAGTTGACACTCTGGCTCTGTTTGACACCGCCTTATGTGACTTTCATTGACTGTAAGCCCTGGTCATGTTAACTCAACGAGATCTTAAGATTCGGCACTAACTCTCCTTCACTGTGACGTGCCGAAGCTTAATATTCAGCAGAATTATGATTAAAAAAAAAAGCACTCAGCAGTGTTCAACTGAAGCCAGTGTAGGGCAATCATTTTTTCTAAACACAGTTGCTTTCCTTGACCATAACTTAAGCTTGCCTAGTTTGCATGTGTTGGCTACTTTTCTTTGACATGTTGACAAGCGTATTCTTTGGGATTTCGGGCTCTCCAGTGTTATGATTTTAAAAACAAAAGTTGTATTATGATTTTAAAAACAAAAGTTGTATAGTGCAAAAAGTGACATCAGATGGATTCAGTCAACTTCAGGGAACTTTGATGAAAAATCATCACATTGTAACTTGTTTCAAGGGGACTAGTTAATGAACAGTTCAAGCCATGTAAGATAAACAGCCGTAATTTTCAAAACTTTTTATTTTTCAGCATTCCAGGACATATTTTGAAAATTTGTAAAAAATAGTTACAGTCATCTATTGAAAAACTGTGTAACAATGTCAAAAGTAAACATAGTAAACTTTTCAATGATGTATAATTTGTATGTCTTTATTATATTGGGTAAATCTGCTGAATTTTTCAAATATAGCCAAAATCACATGTCACCACAAAATGGCCGGATCCATTTCACTGCAACTCCATTGAGATAAAAAGGACAGTTTTTCATGCAGGTTTCACACCGCAGTTGACATTGCATTCGTGATAGCAGACATATCGTCCTTCACCCCTGACCCAGCTTCAAGTGGAAAAATCGACCATGTTATTCTGACACAGACTGAATGCAGAAAAATCAGTAACAGCACTGACAACTACTTCACGCTGAAGAGAGTACTTCATTCAGAAACTTGGTGGCGAAAAAGTTAATCAGTGGAGTGTCATGTCTGAACAAAATTGTGACTTGCTATTTTTGCCATATCTTAAAAAATATATCACTGTCCGATTGATGAAACCAAACATACTAAAAAAGTAAGTTTATTAAAGTGCTTTTGAGAATTTAGGATTTACACTGATTTTTGTTCACAGATGTCCCAATTTTGTGTGTGTTGTATTTCTGCTTTGTCACCATTTTTGTCATGAAAATTTGTCAACTCATGGTGACGTTAGAAAACTCAAAAAGCATACATACAAAGCAGCTGACAGTGACAGTTAACGGGGGATAAAAAGCTCTTTTGAAAGGAGACTTCCCTGTGGGGATGCCGGGGGGGCCTGTCAGTATAAATAGCATCTCTACCTTCTGCACTGGCCCTAGAGAAGTGAGGTCTCTGACGCCTCGCTCCCCTACGACCTTATAGGTTATGGGACTCCTTTACCTTCCTTCCTTACCTTCTGCACTAGGAATTCCCTCTTTTCTATCCCTCTCTTTGTTTCTGCCTTGTTCCTTTTTTTTTCCTGGTCACCTCCTTCTTGTCTATTTTCTGCCTTCTTGGTCCACTCTCCTGCCTTTTTTCCCCAGAAAGACTTAAAAAGATTTTCTCTCCCATGCCGAAGTTGGATGTGTTGGGCCTGACTTGTCAGGCGCTGAACGGCAGCACACCGCATTTTTGCTCATATGACAGAAAGTAATAGTTGCTGTCTGAAAAAAAGAAGAAGAAGAAATGAGACTAATTTAGCTAGCACCTTGGATTGAACGCAATTAAAAATTAGGTAAAAGGTAAAAAAGGTAAAGGAGTCCCATAACCTATAAGGTCGTAGGGGAGCGAGGCGTCAGAGACCTCACTGCTCTAGGGCCAGCATATTGAGGGCAGTGGCGCCCATCTCCTCTCCCTGGCTGCTTTACCTTCCCTGACCCTAAAAGAGGGCAGGTACCCATTTACAGCTGGGTGAACTGGGGGAACTGTACCGAAGCCAAGGCGTGGCGCAAACGGTCACCCATCCAACTGGTAACCACGCTCGACGCTGCTTAACTTGGCTGGGGGAAAGCGAGTGCTCCAACCACTGAGCTATCCCGTCCCCAGTTAAAATTAGATTTAGTTTTTAAAAAAAAAGCCGTATGTATAGGAAGGACGCAATGCCAGTGATTTTTAACTGTGTGGTTATATATATACGTTTCTTCAGGAAAGGCTTGTGACCAGGTCAGGAGTGACGGGGACCGAGGGATGGCGGCTACAGAGCCCTGCTGGTCAGCCACTGCTGCAGCAGCTGCTGTCGTCGTCGTCACGCTGCTATTCTGCAGACGCCGAGAAAGAACTGCCCAAGTCACAGCGAGCCGGCAAGGGCAAAGGGGTGAGTAAGGGGTGGGTGAGGGGTGGGGGAGGGAGGGAGGGTGGGGGGGGGGGAGGGTGGGGGTGGGATGGGGATTGGGAGAGGGGGGGGAGAGGGTGGGGGAGAGGGTGGGGAGGGGTGGGGGGAGAGAGAGGGGGGGAGAGGGTGGGGAGGGTGGGGGGAGAGGGAGTGGAGAGGGTGGGGGAGAGGGTGGGGAGGGGGGGAGGGGAGAGGGTAGGGAGGGGGAGAAAGGGGGGGAGGGGAGAGGGTGGGGTGGAGAGGGTGGGAAGGGGAGGGTGAGGAGGGGTTGGGGGAGAGGGTGGGGTGGGGGGGAGAGGGTGGGGAGAGGGGGGTGGTGGTGGGGGGGAGAGGGTGGGGGGGAGAGGGTGGGAGTGGGGGAGAGGGTGGGAGTGGGGGAGAGGGTGGGGACAGGGTGGGGAGGGGTGGAGAGGGGGTGGGAGGGGGGAGAGGGTGGGAGGGGGGAGGGGGGAGAGGGTTGGTGGGTGGGGGAGAGGGGTGGTGGTTGGGGTGGGTGGTATGTTTTGTTGTTGTTTTCTTTTGTTGTTGTTTTTTGTTGGTTTTTTATTTTATTTTGTTGTTGTTTTTCTAAGTTTGTGATTGATAATATTTTCTTAGACTTTCTTCTTCGTCAAACGCTCAGTCAGCAACTACTGTTGTCTGTGTCACATGAGTGAAAATGCGTTGCGCTGCTGTTACACACCTGACCAGTCAGGCCCAGCACATCCTTGCTTTGGCGTGGGAGAGAATTGTTATTTTACAAGTCTTTCTGGGGAAAAGGCTAGAGCCAATGGACCAAGAAGGCAGAAAATAGATCTAAGAAGAGAGGTGACAGGAAGAAAAGGAAAAAGGCAGAAACAAAGAGAGGGATAGAAAAGAGGGAATTTATAATGTTCACAGGATTTTCAGAAGGTGGAGATACTGTTTATACTGACAGACTCCCGGCATCCCAAAAGGGGTGATACGATTTTGAAATTTGAATGTGTGTGTGTGTTGTGTATGTTGTGTGTGTGTGTGTTGTGTATGTTGTGTGTGTGTGTGTTGTGTATGTGTGTGTGCGTGTGTGTGTGTGTGTGTGTGTGTGAACAGTACAGAACACAACACATCACAGCACAACAGAACAAAACAAAATGTCATTGTTTATTGTCGTACTTGCCTAGAAGACTTAAGTTATAAACACAAGTAATCCAATTTATAAGAAGAAAAAAAGTAACCGAAGATTCATGCAATCATAAACATTCTTCGCTAGTGGTCTTTGAACAGTTGAAGCTCGTCAGAGTGTGCGTAATCACTTGGAATAAAATCATTAAAACACATTTGTTGGATTGGTCCAGTTAATAAGCGACTGAGCTGTTGTACTTCTTTAAGTTCATAGCTGTTCATAGCATGTTCATAGCTCCATGAAAAAGACCACTTCTGTTTTCTGGTGTGCTGTTCATAGCATGTTCATAGCTGCACAAAAAAGACCACTTCTGTTTTCTGGTGTGATCATTCAAAGGGGCCAAAAGAAGTGAGTAACAAATGGTTCTTTCTCAGTTCATTGTCTCTTGATTCATAGATTCAACCAATCCACTGTCGGCCATCGCTCTTTCTCTATTTCTGGTCCATCAATCTGGGATGACTTTCCTCTCTCTCTTCGCCCAAAACCTTCTTATGACACTTAAATCCAGCCTCAAGACATATTTATTTCAAACCTAAGATTTTCATCTCCTGTTTCATCTCATAGCTGTCCCTGCTTTCAACAGCCGAAATGCCATCACCCTGCCAAACTGTATAACCTGTGTGTGTGTGTGTGTGTGTGTGTGTGTGTGTGTGTGTGTGTGTGTGTGTGTGTGTGTGCATTTGGACTTGTTAGAACTATTGTTATTGATTGCATGACTGTTTAAGAATGAGTTGAGTGCAAGTGCTTTGATTTGCCTGTGCAAGATATAGCGCTATGTAAATTCCATTTATTATTATTTATTATTAAGTAGACTAGTTTGTAGACCATGGAACATAGAAGCATTCAAAAAATGAAATTCATCTTCTATAAGTCCACACACAATCTTTCTTCTCTTGGGGGTGCCTGTATATCAACCCCGCTCAATGTTTAAATCATGTGCACTGACTCTTTGAGTCTGCAAAGAGCTTGTTTGTGGGATGGCTCGATATCTGCAGCTAGATTATAGATAATGATGTTCTAGGTGACAATCAGCCCTTTTTCATTTTATCGTAAAACCCCAGTCTCTTTGTTTTAGTTCTTTGTTGTTTCCAGAACTTGACATATATATTTCTGTTCTAGTTGTTGGCACAAAGTAAATTCAAGCTTGTTTTTACTAAGTGCTGATTGATTGTTCCAAACATGTCCTAACCCTAAGTAATGATGAACATTTTTAACAAACATTATCTAAGGAGCTTTAGCTGTGTCTTCTTGGTTCAGCATAGCATTGTACAATCTTTTTATGTAAGTAGTATGATGTTAAAAAAAAAAGGTAAAGGTGTCCCATAACCTATAAGGTCATAGGGGAGCGAGGCGTCAGAGACCTCACTTCTCTAGGGCCAGCATATTGAGGGCGGTGGCGCCCATCTCCTCTCCCTCGCTGCTTTACCTTCCCTGACCCTAAAGAGGGCAGGTACCCATTTACAGCTGGGTGAACTGAGGGACTGAACTGAAACCAAGGCGCGCAAACGGTCACCCATCCAACTGGTAACCACGCTCCACGCTGCTTAACCTTGGCTGGGGGAAAGTGAGTGCTCCGACCACTGAGCTATCCCGTACAGCTAAGCTGCAGGTCCAATAACCAATAACTCGACATGCAATATGAATCCCCTCTGGGTATCTTCCCAATTCTGCGAGTGTTGGCAGATTCATTGATTTGGTGTGTAAACCCACAATTAATTTACAAAATCTGCGTTTTCTCGTGAGGATATTTAGAAGAAAGGCAGTTTATAAAGAAATCTGATATATGTCTGAGTTAAATGAGATAGGTAATCTTATTTTCAACCCACAGAAACCTAATTTCGGCCCCATATGTTGCTATAGACATAATCAACGAATCAAAAAGCTGCAGTATTGTATCGCAACAAATATCATGTTCTCTGATGACTCATCTAAGTGAATATAATTATACACTGCTTTATTATTTGCCTGTTTAGCTAAATGTTCCTGGGCAAAGTGAAATGTTCCCATTTTGTGAAATACTACACCCAAACTCTGTGTGTGTGTGTGTGCGCGTGTGCATGTGCGTGTGTGTGTGTGTTTGTTTTAACGTCTGTCCACTCAAAAGTAATATTAGTAATGGGGTGGGGAAAGAAACGAAAAGTTAATCAATATCAGTGTGTGTGTTTGGACAGTTTAATGAAGTATAAAAGAAAAAACACATCTATTGATCTAACCTTCTGAAACTCATTGAACTATACATATATAATAAAGAAAATAAAGGAGGTAAACTTGAGTAAGATAAATGCCAGAATGTGTATGTGTGTGTGTGTGTGTTTTATTTGATTTTTTTATATTTTTTATTTATCTTATTTAATTTTATTCTTTTATATCGAGGATAATAGAATAAGCACTCATGTGCTTTTTTACATCCAGTCCCCGTGTGTATGTGGTTTTGTAAATTCTGTCATCTATTTCCACCGGCACACAATGGCCTTCTCTTATGAACAGCGGAACAGGATTTAACATGTGTGCAAGATGTTCTGTGTGTGTGTGCTTGTGTGTGCATGCATGTGTGTGTGCATGCATGCATGCATGCATACATGCTAGTGAGTGAGCGATTATGTGTGTGTGTCTGTGTCTGTGTGTCCTGTGTGTGATTAATAACATTTTGAAATGTTAATGTTATTTAAATGTGCCAGTCAGAGTGTGTGAGTGTGTGTGTGTGTGTGTGTGTGTGCATGTGTGTGCATGCATGCATGTGTGTGTGTGTGAAAAGAGCAAGTGAATGACTGACTTGAGAGACATTGTGCGTGTCTCTCACTTTCTGTCAGTGTGTGTGTGAGCATGTACATATAATATATGAAAAACACACGATGCATATATATAAATGTCTTTCACTTTCTATTAGTGTGTGTGTGAGCATGTACATATATGAAAAACACACAATGCATATGTCTTTCACTTTCTGTCAGTGTGTGTGTGAGCATGTACAAATATGATAAACACACAATGCATATGTCTTTCACTTTCCATCAATGTGTGTGTGTGTGTGAACATGCATACTTGCTCATTAAATGCTCATTAAATTAAATTTCTTCCCAGTTTGACCAAAAAAATCAAACTGAATGTCAAAGTCCTTCGGATGAGACTATAAACCGAGGCCCCGTTTGCGAACGCACGCAGAACATCTTGCGCACACGTTAAATCCTGTTCCGCTTTTCGAAAGAGTAGGCCATTGTGTGCCGGTGGGAACAGATGACAAAATTGACAAAACCGCATACACACAGGGACTGGATGTAAAAAAAGCACATGAGTGCTTATTCCATTATCCTTGATATAAAAAGAATAAATAAATAAAAATAAATAAATAAATAAATTTATTATTATTATCATTATTATTATATATCGCCTGGTTTCCTCGATATATAAAAAAAGAAAAAGTCATCTGAGCGCTTTGATTTGTTGCTTTACAAAGTTCAGCGCTTTATAAATTCCATAACATTATTATTATTTTCATCAAGATTATAATATATTTAGTTTATTCATACCTCGGTGAGAAGAAAGAGTGAGACTCTGAGCACTATGGCCATGCAAAGTTACCATTACATGCGTTTCCTACAGAAAACCCCAAATCCTGTGCAATATTTGTTCGTTTGTTACGTGTCTGCAGCCGATCTCATGGAAGGGTCTGGTGGTGATTGCCGGCCTGGGGGGTATCATGCTGCTGGGACTGCAGTACGTCAAGAGAGAGAAAGAGCTGGGTAAGATTGGACAATAGACGGCGCTACTTTCCTTTCTCGTTCGTTTTGGCTTTTGGCTGCCTCGTCTCCTGCAACGTTCCTGTCCTGCTGTTCCCACGCCGCTCATCTCAGTCTCCCCCCCCCCCCCACAGCCTTGTATCCATTTATTTTTTATTTATTTATTCTTTTATATTGAGGATAATGGAATAAGCACTCATGTGCTTTTTTTTTTACATCCAGTCCCCGTGTGTATGTGGTTTTGTAAATTTTGTCGTCTGTTTCCCACTGGCGCATAATGGCCTGCTCTTCCGAAAAGCGGAACAGGATTTAACGTGTGCGCAAGATGTTCTGCATGCGTTCGAACACGGGGCTTCGGTTTATAGTCTCATCCGCAGGATTCATTATGTGGCATCCTCAGGGTCGGAAGTCCTCAGGGAGCCTATCAATGTCAGGCCGCCATGAGGCCACCAGCCAGAGGGGCCCTGCACTGCTGTTGCTGGGTCACTTTGTTGGTGTTTAGTGGTGCCTGTTCTGAGCTAACATACGCAGGACACCACCCGTTGAAGGGGTATTTTTCCCTGGAGTTAACATCAGTGCAGACTCCACTCTCCCCAAAAGTCCTTCGGATGAGACTATAAACCGAGGCCCCGTGTTCGAATCACAAGCAGGGTTTCGGAAAGACTATAGAACTACCGACCATATTTTCACTCTATATGCAATCGTACAAAAATATCTATTCCAAAAGAAAAAAGTATATGTAGCTTTTGTGGACTTCCAAAAGACCTTCGACACAGTGAATAGAAATGTTTTGTGGAAAATCTTAATAAAGGTAGGTGTGAATGGTAAAATGCTAAAGGCCATACAAGCTATGTACTCGTCAGTGTTGTGCTGCATCCGTTCATCTGCAGGATATTCCGATTACTTTGAATGCCTTCAGGGCCTCAAACAGGGTTGTCTTGCTTCACCAACTTTATTTTCCCTTTTGATAAACGATCTTGCAACATATATCATAAGCAATGGAAATCACGGAATTCAGCTAAGTCAAAATGCCACAGAATCATTCCTCCGGATGTTTGCAAATGACCTGTTGCTTTTCTCATACTCCCCTGTAGGATTGCAAAACCAGCTAAACAATTGACATCATATTGCTAATAAATTTGGATTAAAGGTAAATCTTGGAAAAAAAGTAGAACTATTGTATTTCGGAACGGTGGACACTTACCAAAATATGAACACTGGCACTTTGGACATCAAAAGTTAGAAGCTGTTAACTCATATAAGTACCTTGGCCTTATTTTCACAACCCCCTTGAGTTTGAATGTTGCCACTGAAAGCTTGAGGACAAAAGCTAAAATGTGTTATAGAAATATGTAGGACACTAGGTAAACTGGATTGCTTTTCCCTCAAGATCTTCTTTAAACTTTTTGATGCACGTGTTGCTCCTATACTACTGTGTGCAGCTGAGGTGTGGGGTGTGCAGGAATTTAATCAGATTGAAAAAGTCCATCTCTTCGCATGTAAACTTTTTAAATGTTAGTCTACACACACCAAACTACATGGTGTATGGAGAATTAGGCCGTTACCCTCTCCTCGTTTTGTCAGCTGTCAGAACTGTTTCCTACTGGCTACGTCTGTGCTCCTTACCTGGCCAGAGATATGCTAGCATGGCTTACCATATGTTACATTGTTAGATGAAAAAGGTCATATAACTTGGGTTACACACATCAGAAATCTTCTCTGCTTCTCTGGATTTGGCTACCTGTGGCTTTTTCAAGGAGTCGGAAATCATAAAGCTTTTTTACGTGAATTCAAGCAAAGAATGATCGATTGCTTCAGACAACAATGGTCTGAAAAAATAACCACTAGACCCCGCTATAATCTGTACAGTTCCTTCAAAAGTTTATTAGAACCAGAAAAGTACATGGACTTAATCACTTCCAGATATATACATACTATCTTCATACGATTCAGACTGGGAGTAACAGAATTAAAAAGCAATAAATTTAGATATACACCAGATAATTGTTCCCTGGCTTGTCCAAATTGTAATTGTGCTCCTGAAGATGAAATCCACTTTCTTTTCTACTGCCCGCATACACTGAATTGCGGAAAACTTATCTAAGCAAGATTAATCTAGAATATTTCAGAAACGAGAGGTTATCTCTATTAGAGTCACAGGAACCTGAGCAAGTTGTACATCTGGCAAAGTTTATATTCTATGCCTTTAAAAACAGAAAATCACAACCTATATAGCAGCTAAGACATCTTCAATTAGGCGTTTTTGCATACCACATAAAATTGTGCTTATTCGGCAAGGCCATAGACCTGTCTGTCTGTCTTTCTGTATGTATGTATGTCTACATCTGTCTGTTTGGATTTTTGCTTTTGTTTGTTTGGGGTTTTCTTTGTTGTTGGTTTTTCTTTTTCTTTCTTGTTTTCTTTTTTTTTCTGTCTTTTTCTTAAGGAGCTAGTTACTTGAAAAGGTTTTGTGAACTTTATGAGTTGCTGCAGTTGTTTGCATCTATCCATTCCCCCTTGTTTATGGACTTCCAAGTCAGAACAATAAAATCATTTGTCATTGTCATTGTCTCTCTCTCTCCCTCCCTCCCTCCCTCCCTCCCTCTCCCTCTCTCCAACTCTGTTACAGCCATCGCTAAGGAGCGCAGCAAGACGTTGGGGCGGGCCCGGCTGGGAGGAGACTGGGAGCTGGTGAACTCGGCCGGTCAGAAAGTCGGCAGCAAGGACTTGCTGGGCCAGTGGGTCCTCCTCTACTTCGGCTTCACCCACTGCCCCGACATCTGCCCCGACGAGCTGGAGAAGATGGCGCTGGTGGTCGACACCATCGGTGAGGTTTTTTTTGGTTGATTTTGGGTTGTGTTTTTGTTTGTTTTTTTGTTTGTTGTTGTTGATTTTTTGTGTTGGGTGGTCGATACCATTGATGAGATTTTTGGGGGGGGATTTTTTTGGTTTTTTTTTTGGGGGGGGGGGGTTGTTGGGTTTTTTTGTTGTTGGGGTGGGTGGGTTTTTTGTGTGTGTTGGGGTTGGGGGTATGTGGGGGGGAGACATCTGCCCTGATCAGATGCAATGGAGAAGATGGCGCAGGTGGTCGACACCATGGTGAGATTTTTGTGGGGATTTTTTTTTGTTTTTGTGTGTGTTTTTTTTGTTTGGTTTTTTTGTTTTGTTTGTGTGTTGGGGGTGGGGTGGCGGAGTGGAGAAGGTGGCGCAGGTGGTCATTGGATTAGTGAGATTTTGGGGATTTTTTGGGGGGTTTTGGGGTGTTTTTTTGGGTTTTTTGGTTGTTTTTTTTGTTGGGGGTGGGGAGGGTGGGGGGGAAGACATCTGCCCCGACTAGCTGGTTTGGAGAAGATGGTGCAGGTGGTCAACACCACCATTGGTGAGATTTTTTTATTTTTGGGGGGGGGGGGTTTGGGGGGGTTTGGGATTTTTTTTGTTGGGGGTGGGGTGGGTTTTTTGTGTGTTGGGGATGGGGTATGTGGGGGAGGGGGGGGAAGACATCTGCCCCGATGAGCTGGAGAAGATGGCGCAGGTGGTCGACACCATTGGTGAGATTTTTGTGGGGATTTTTTGGATTGTTTTTGGTTTGGGGGTTTATTTTGGGCGGGTTTTTGGGGGGGGGGGGGGGGGGTTGGGTTATGTTTTTTATTGTTTTAAAAGTTTTTAAAATTTCACTTTTTTAATCACGGCAGATTTCTCTACGTGAAATTCGGGCTGCTCTCCATGGGAAGAGCG
>CM054163.1:26485818-26540818 GCA_028751875.1 Rapana venosa
TGTGTGTGCTTTTGAAAAACATTTGACTACTGAAATTTTATTTCATAGATTTTGTCTGCAGCGCACCATGTTTGTAAATATCTGTTTGTTTAAACTATTGATTATTTATCATTGATTGCATGACTGTGTAAGATTAGGTTTGAATGCATGCGCTTCGATTTGTCTTTGCAATATATAGCGCTATATAAGTTCCATCCTTCGGACGAGACTGTAAACCGAGGCCCTGTGTTCGAACGCACGCAGAATATCTTGCGCACATGTTCAATCCTGTTCCGCTTTTCGGAAGAGTAGGCCATTGTATGCCGGTGGAAATGGATGACAAGATTTACAAAACCACATACACACGGGCACTGGATGTAAAAAAAAAGCACATGGGTGCTTATTCCATTATCCTCGATATAAAAGAATAAATAAATAAAGAGATAAAGAGAGGATGGGATAGCCTGGTTGGTTAAAGCGTTACACAATACCGTGCCGAAGGGAATGGATGACAAAATTGACAAAACCGCATACACACGGGGACTGGATGTAAAAAAAAGCACGTGGGTGCTTATTCCATTCTTCTTCTTCTTTGCGTTGCCTCATTTAAGGCTATATTACATGGTGTCGTGTTTTGGTTGGAGCGCCTGACGGCCCGACACCTCTGATTTCAGCTCCTTTGGCGCATGACAGGGTTTCCTTCTGGGTGTGCTTCGAGTTTTCCTTCTCCATGCATGGGTTTGAAATCAGAGTTTTCCGCTCTCCTAGGTGGATTTTGTCAGCAAAACGGGCTCCACCTACCCTACCTGGTTATCCCGCCAGGCGCTCGGTCTCCCCACAGCAGGTCTTTGCGAAAACAGGGGACACCAACGCGTAGGTGCCTGCTGTGGAAAGTTGCGATGGGAGAGGCTATGCAGCACCCTTCTGAAGGGTACCCCTCTTGCCTGGCAAGCCAAACAAGAGGTTGCAGCTTCACCATCCCCGGGAAGCAGAGGTGTAGAGCGGATGCTCAGAACTGCACATACTTCCCTTCACAGGCGGGACATCCAGCACCAGACCCTGTGGTGCCCCCTTATTCCATTATCCTCGATATTTAAAAAAAAAGAAAAGGAAAAAATTCATCTGAGCGCTTTGATTTGTTGCTTTACAAGATTCAGCGCTATATAAATTCCATACATTATTATTATTACTATACAAACTAACACGTCATCATCACCATCATCATCATCATCATCATATTATACATACATGGCCTGGTTTGCAGAGTTCTCTCCCAAGCTGATGGGGTTGTCAGGAACGGCGGAGCAGATCAACGCGGCCACTAGGGCCTACCGTGTGTACTACAGCGTGGGCCCCAAAGATGAGGACAACGACTACATCGTCAGTAACCTCTTTCTCTCCTCCCCTTCGCTTTCTTTTCTCTCCTCTTTCTCTCCTCTCTCTCTCTCTCTCCTCTCTGCTCTCTCTCCTCTCTCTCCTCTCTCTTTCTCTCTCTCCTCTCTCCTTTCTCTCTCCTCTCTCTTCCTCTCTCTCTCTCCTCTCTCTCTCTCCCCTCTCTTCCATCTCTCCTCTCTCTCTCTCTTCTCTTCTCTCTCTCCTCCTCTGCTCTCTCCTCTCTCTCCCTCATTCTCCTCTCTCTCCTCTCTCCCTCTCTCCTCTCCTCCTCTCTGCTCTCTCTCGCTCTCTCCTCTCCCTCTCTCCTCCCTCTCTCTCCTCTCTCCTCTCCTCTCTCCTCTCTCTCCTCTCTCTCCCCTTTTCTCCTCTCTCTCCTCTCTCCTCTCTCTCCCCTCTCTCCTCTCTCTCTCTCCTCTCTCTCCTCTCTCTCCTCTCTCTCCTCTCTCTCCTCTCTCTCTTCTCCTCTCCTCTCTCTCCTCTCTCCTCTCCTCTCTCTCTCCTCTCTCCTCTCTCTTCTCCTCTCCTCTCTCCTCTCTGCTCTCTCTCCTCTCTCTCCTCTCTCCTCTCTCTCCTTGCTCTCTCTCTCTCTCCTCTCTCCTCTCTTCTCTCTCCTCCTCTCTCCTCTCTCCTCTCTCTCCTCTCTCCTCTCTCTCTCTCTCCTCATTCTCCTCTCCTCCTCATTTCCTCCCTCTCCCTCTCCTCTCTCTTTCTCTTTCTCTTTCTCCTCTCTCCACTCTCTCCCTCTCCTCTCTCCTCTCTCTCCTCTCTCTCCTCTCTCTTTCTCTCTCTCCTCTCTCCTCTCTCTCCTATTCTCCTCTTTCTCCTCTCTCCTCTCTCTCTCTCTTCCTCTCTCTCCTCTCTCCTCTCTGCTCTCTCTCCTCTCTCTCCTCTCTCCTCTCTCCCCTCTCTCCTCTCTCCTCCTCTCCTCCTCTCTCCTCTCTCTCCTCTCTCTCCCTCTCCTCTCTGCTCTCTCTCCTCTCTCTCCTCTCTCCTCTCTGCTTCTCTCTCCCTCTCCCTCCCCTCCCTCTCTCCTCTCTCCTCTCTCTCCTCTCTCTCCTCTCTCTCTCTGCTCTCTCTCCTCTCTCTCCTCTCTCCTCTCTCCCTCTCTGCTCTCTCTCCCTCGCTCTCCTCTCTGCTCTCTCTCCTCTCTCCCTCTCTCCTCTCTCTCCCTCTCTCCTCTCTCCTCTCTCTCCTCTCTGCTCTCTCTCCTCTCTCCTCTCTCTCTCTCTCCTCTCTCTCTCTCTCTCTCCCTCCTCTCCTCTCTCTCTCTCTCTCTCCTCCTCTCCTCCTCTCCTCTCTCTCCTCTCTCTCCTCTCTCTCTCTCTCTCCTCTCTCCGCTCCTCTATCCTCTCTCTCCTCTCTTCCATCTCTCCTCTCTCTCCCATTCTCCTCTCTCCTCTTCCTGCTCCTCTCTCCTCCTCTCTCTCTCTCTCCTCTCCTCCTCTCTCCTCTCTCTCTCCTCTCTCCCCCCTCTCTCTCTCTCTCTTTCTCTTCTCCTCTCTCCTCTCTGCTCTCTCTCCCTCTCTCCTCATCCTCCTCTTCTCTCCCTCTTCTCCTTCCTCCCTCTCCTCTCTCTTTCTCTTTCTCCTTCTCTCTCCTCTCTCCTCTCTGCTCTCTCCTCCTCCTCTCCTCCTCTCTCTCTCCCTCTCTCATCCTCTCTCTCCTCTCTCCTCTCTGCTCTCTCACCTCTCTCTCCTCTCTCTCCTCTCTCCTCTCTGCTCTCTCTCCCTCTCTCTCCTCTCTCTCTCCTCTCTCCTCTCTGCTCTCTCTCCTCTCCTCTCCTCCTCCCCTCCTCTCTCTCCTCTCCTCCTCTCTGCCTCTCTCCCTCTCTCTCCTCTCTCTCCTCTCTCCTTTCTGCTCTCTCTCTCCTCTCTCTCCTTCTCTCTCCTCCTCTCTCCCTCTCTCCTCTCTCTCCTCCTCCTCTCGCTCTCTCTCCTCTCTCTCCCTCTCTCCTCTCTCTCCTCTCTGCTCTCTCTCCTCTCTCTCCTCTCTCCTCTCTGCTCTCTCTCCTCTCTGCTCTCTCTCCTCTCTGCTCTCTCTCCTCTCCTCCTCTCTCTCCTCTCTCTCCTCTCTCCTCTCTGCCTCTCTCTCTCTCTCTCTCCTCTCTCTCCTCCTCTCCCTCTCCCCTCTCTCTCCTCTCCTCTCCTCTCTCTCTCCTCTCTCCCTCTCTCCTCTCTCTCCTCTCTCCTCTCTGCTCTCTCTCCTCTCTGCTCTCTCTCCTCTCTCCCTCTCTCCTCTCTCTCCTCTCTCTTTCTCTCTCTCCTCTCGTCTCTCTCTTTTTTTCTTTTTCTTGCACGCGTGCTTTGCTTTGCTGCGATGGCTTTTGTTTTGGTTTTTTTTTTTTTAGTGATTTTTGTTTTATCAGAAATTTATGAGGTAGTACCCCTCCCCCCCCCCTCCCCCCCAACCCCCCCCCCAAGAAAACCCTCCCAATCCACCCCCACCCCCCCCAAACCAAAAAACCCCACCAAAATAAAAAAACCAACCAAAACAAAAAAAGGCACCCCCCCCACCAAACCCAGCCCCCAAAATCAAAAACCCACCAAATAATCTGTCTTCCCCCCCCCCTCCCCCAATCCCCTTCTCCAAGCCTTATTAATAGTTGTTTATGAATGAATATGCACAATGATGGTCAGTGCTATGGCGGGGGAGGGGGTCCTGAATTCATCATAAAATTAATCATCATGAGTAAGGGAAAGACAACCTGTGCTCATCTGCACAAGAAGTTCTTTCCCTTCCTCACTCCCCTGCAGCCCTCTAAGCAAATACACTCACCGAGAGAGAGAGAAAGAGAGAGGGAGATTCGGATTCGGATGATTTATTCATAAAGGCCATTGCCCCTTAGAAGGGGTATATATACAAGGTAGAACACACACTTTGTAGGTTTTCTCAGATGAAGACATCTCATGTTGACAACATACGGCGTACTTTAAACGCTTTGTGTAAATATACAACAAGCTTTTTTGCAATTGTTTCGTTAGGAGTTGTCATCAGCATAATCAATTTGAACAAAACCGGCTGACGAAAATACTTTAAAGGAATCAATTGTTCTCGTAGCTCTTTTAGCTCAGGGCAAGCCAAAACAAAATGGAGTTCATTTTCAAGAGCATCATGACATAGTGGACATATCAAAGTACGATAATTGACAGATTTATAACGATAAGAATGTAAATGTATATCAGAAATACCGAATCTAAATTTAGTCATTATTCGTTTCAGATGTCTGTCTATGGGCATTGATACATAGACTGGAACACAACGCAAAGGATTCAACATTCTGTACATATCAAATCGATCACTCTCCTGAACATGTGAAGACCATGTCTGCCATCTGCAATCCACTAGTCGTTGCCGAAACGCATAAATAAACCCAGTTATGTCCCCTACACCTTGATTTTCCCATACGAAACCAAAACCATATTCATATAATTTTGAGAGAGAGAGGGAGAAAAAAGTAGCAGTTGCTCTGCCTGTGGAGAGCAGCCCGAATTTTACGCACAGAAACCTGCAGTGACCGAGAGTGTTGTGTGATGTGCGATGCATACAGTACAGTGCAAACCCAACACGTTAAATCCTGTTCCGCTTTTCGTAAGAGTAGGCCATTGTGTGCCGGCGGGAACGGATGACAGAATTCACAAAACTGCATACGCACGGGGACTGGATGTAAAAAAAGCACACGAGTGCTTATTCCATTATCCTCAATATAAAAGAATTTAAAAAAAAACAAACTGCATACATACGGGGACTGGATGTAAAAAAAGCACACGAGTGCTTATTCCATTATCCTCGATATAAAAGAATTAAAAAAACATAACAAAAACAAAACAAAAACCAGTGCCACACGAAGTCTTGGGGATAAAATGGATCCACAAACGCCACCATTCTTCTTCTTTTTTGTTGATCAGCAACTGTTGTCTGTCGTATGAGTGAAAATTCGTTGTGCTGCTGTCAGGCCTCATCCTCTGAAGAGACCCACAGTCAATCACAAGAACAGCATTGCACTGGACCCCAGAAGGAAGGAGAAAGAAAGGAAGAAAGACCAAAAGCAACGTGGAAGAGGAGGACTGTAGAAAGTGAGATGAAAGCCATGCATCAAGCACTCTTGGGGATCAGTGACTAGGTTGGCCCAGGATAGGCAGGAGTGGAAGCAAGCGTTTTGTTGCTGCCCTACACACCACTGGGTGTAATGGTTCATGATGAAGTCAGGCCTGGTGCATCCAACTTTGGCGTAGGAGAGAATTGTTATGGTTTTAAAAAAAAAAGTCTTTCAGGAAAAAAAAGGGCAGGAGAATGGACCAAGAAGGCAGAAAACGGACAAGAAGGAGGTGACAAAGGAAAAAAAGGAACACGGCAGAATCAAAGAGAGGGATAGAAAAGAAGGGAATTCCTAGCACAGAATTTCCAGAAGGGGGGGATTACTATTTATACTGACAGGTTGCCCCCCCCCCCCACACACACACACACACACAGGGGGGGGGGGGGAACCGCCACCACTATGAGATCAAGAAAATGCAGTCACCGTGTTAAGTCTGTCCGTGTCACCCAACTCACCGGCCTGTAGCCAGCCTACTCATCTCCATGAAATAGGCAGCCATACTCCAACTTCAGAAAATGCATTAATTACTATTTTTGATACTGTGTGTTTTGCAGGTCCATCAACAATCATCATGTATCTATAGGCAGCTGTACTCTGACTTCAGACGATGCAATATGTTTTTTTTGGGATACTGTACGTTTTGCAGGGAGATCACACCATCATCATGAACCCTTTTAGGCAGCCATACTCCGACATCAGAAAATGCATTAATTACTATTTTTGATACTGTGCGTTTTTCAGGTGGATCACACGATCATCATGTACCCTTTTAGGCAGCCGTACTCTGACTTCAGAGGATGCAATACTATTTTTGATACTGTGCGTTTTGCAGGAAATGCAATACTATTTTTGATACTGTGCGTTTTGCAGGAAATGCAATACTATTTTGATACTGTGCATTTTGCAGGTGGATCACACGATCATCATATACCCTTTTAGGCAGCCATACTCCAACTTCAGAAAATGCATTAATTTTTATTTTTGATATTGTGCGTTTTTGCAGGTGGATCACACAATCATCATGTACCCTTTAGGCAGCCATTCTCCGACATCAGAAAATGCATTAAGTACTATTTTTGATACTGTGCGTTTTTGCAGGTCCATCACACCCATCATCATGTACCTATAGGCAGCCATACTCCAACTTCAGAGGATTCAATGCAATACTTTTTTTGATAGGCCTACTGTGCGTTTTGCAGGTGGATCACACGATCATCATGTACCCTTTTAGGCAGCCATATTCTGACATCAGAGGATGCAATAATTACTATTTTTGATACAGTGCGTTTTGCAGGAAATGCAATACTATTTTTGAAACTGTGCGTTTTGCAGGAAATGCAATACTATTTTGACACTGTGCATTTTGCAGGTGGATCACACGATCATCATATACCCTTTTAGGCAGCCATACTCCGACTTCAGAAAATGCATTAATTACTATTTTTGATACTGTGCGTTTTTGCAGGTCCATCACACCCATCATCATGAACCCTTTAGGCAGCCATACTCTAACTTCAGAAAATGCAATATTTTTTAGATACTGTGCGTTTTGCAGGTGGATCACACAATCATCATGTACTGATAGGCAGCCATACTCCGACTTCAGAAAATGCATTAATTACTATTTTTGATGCTGTGCGTTTTGCAGGTGGATCACACCATCATCATGTACCCTTTTAGGCAGCCATACTCCGACTTCAGACGATGCAATAATTTTTATTTTTGATATTGTGCGTTTTGCAGGTCCATCACACAATCATCATGTACCCTTTTAGGCAGCCATTCTCCGACATTAGAAAATGCATTAATTACCATTTTTGATACTGTGTGTTTTGTAGGTGGATCACATGATCATCATGTACGTTTAGGCAGCCATACTCAAACTTCAGAGGATGCAATGCAATACTTTTTTTTTGGATACTGTGCGTTTTGCAGGTGGATCACACCATCATCATGAACCCTTTTAGGCAGCCATACTCTGACTTCAGAGGATGCAATACTATATGTGTGCTTGCAGGTGGATCACACGATCATCATGTACCCTTTAGGCAGCCATACTCCGATTTCAGAGGATGCAATACTATATGTGTTGTGTTTTGCAGGTGGATCACACCATCATCATGTACCTGATAGGACCTGACGGCAACTTTGTGGACTACTTTGGTCAGAACAAAACGGCCGAGCAGGTCTCCAACAGCATCGCCATCCACATGAAGAAGTTTGCCGCTATGAATTAACGCATCGCGCTCGCTGACCGTTCCGCGCTGCTGTCGTCGTGATACACGGGATCGACGCGACACGCGTGTAATGTGTATTTTCCTGTACATATGATCGACACGTGTGTAATGTGTATTTTTCTGTACATATGATTGACATGCGTGTAATGTGTATTTTTTACTCTGTGTGTGTGAGTGTGTGTAGAATTTCTGTTAGGGTATGTATACAGAAGAAAAGAATTTTTTTTACGCTGTGTGTTTTGTTTGTGTTAGTGGTGGTGGTGATTTTGAGTTTATGCTTAGTTGTTTCTGGTAGGGTAGGGTGGGGTAGGGCAAGGAGGGGAGGGAAGGGTAGGTGTAGTGTAGGAAGGGAATGATTAGCATAGCATAGCTTATTGTAGTGTAGTGTAGTGTAATGTAGTGTAGTGTAGCGTAGTGTAGTATAGCATAACGTAGTGTAGTGTAATGTAGTGTGCTGTAGTGTAGTGTAAACATTTAGATAACTAAACCACCTTTTTTTTCAAAATCTATGAATTATCAGTAACCATGAAATAACAAAACAAAATGTTGTTGAGGCCCATTTTTTTTTCCAGTGATTTTTAGGGTGGCTTTAAAAAATTTTTTTTAATATAGTCTGCTCATGGTGGACTAATGATAATGATGCAGATTGATGTACATTTTTACATCATCTATGACATCAAAGCTGCAGAACTGTGACACATGCAGTTCTAAAAGTTATGATTTATAGTCAGTACTGTTAAGGAAAAAAAAAAGGTGTGGGGGGGGGGGGGGTTATGCTATTAGTGAATAGGAGAAAGGAGAGAGAGAGAAAATTATTATTTTTGGTTGCCTTTTTTTTGTTGTATTTGGCTTGTTTTTATTGTTGGTCTTCTTTTTTTTTTTTTCTTTCTTAAAAAGGGGACGGGGGTTATTGTTGAATTTTAACTAACTCATTTTGTTCTCTCTGATTTTTGTTTTTGTTTGTATCTAGGCTAGAAGGTATACCAGTGGTGAAATTTTTGTGTATGCGACCGTTTTTGCCCGCCATGAAGGTAGCTGCATTCTGATAATAATAATAATAATAATAATGTATGGAATTTATATAGCGCTGAATCTTGTAAAGCAACAAATCAAAGCGCTCATATGACTTTTTTTCCCATTTATGCGTTTAAAAAAAAAATGTTGTCATCTGTTCCCACCGGCACACAATGGCCTACTCTTTCAAACAGCAGAACAAGATTTAACGTGTGTGCAAGATGTTCTGCATGCGTTCGCACACGGGGCCTCGGTTTATAGTCTCATCCGAAGGACTTTGACATTCAGTTCGATTTTTTTGTCAAACTGGGAAGAAAGGGCGAGGCTGGGAATCTAACCCAGAACCTCATGGTTTACTTGTTGGCAGGCAAACGTCTTAACCATCCTTCCACCTTCCTTCCATTGTGTCTTGGGGGCTGCTTATTTTTTAAAATATCTTTTTCAATAAGAACAAAGGCAAAAGGAATTTTTTAATTTTATTTTGTTGTTATAGATGATTGGTTGAATTTTACTTGTTGTTATATGATCGATTGATTTTTGCCGAAGCAAATTAAGCTGTTTTCCTATTTCTTTGAAATTTACAATGTAGTGGTGGCATTTTTGGGGGAGAGCATGTTTGGATAGAAATGACAGCACAGCTTAAGAGCACACACACACGCACGCACGCACGCACACACACACACACACACACACACACACTGACACACTCACTCACTCACTCACTCACTCACACACACACGACACACACCACGCACACACACACATACACACAAACACACACACTCACACAACACTCACTCACACACACACAACACACACACTTTACAGATCATTGGTTTATCTGAGCAAATTCCCCTGTGGGGATGCCAGGGGCCTGTCAGTATAAACAGCATCCCCACCTACTGAAAAATCTGTGCTAGGAATTCCCTCTTTTCTATCCCTCTCTTTGTTTCTGCCTCGTTCCTTTTTCTTCCTGTCACTTCATCCTTCTTGTCTAATTTCTGCCTTCTTGGTTCATTCGTCTGACTTTTTTCCCCAGAAAGACTTAGTGGATAAACAATTCTCTCCCATGCAAAAGTCTGTATATATATATTTAAAAAAAAAAAAAAAAAAAAAAAAATATATATATATAGATATATATATTAGGAAAACTCACTTCGTTTTGTTTTTGCTAGCTTTTAATACGCCATGACAAGCCTGCATCAAAATCCTAAGCAGACACGAGTGTTTTTTTTTTTACTCTTCTTCTTTTCCTCTTTATTCTTGTCATTTTTATTTAATTAATGTTTAGGTTATGGTTGAAGATGTTCAACTGGGGCAGCCATTTTGACAGATCTGATATTACTGTACTCCACCGAAATGTCTCGAGAACAGTGCAGGGTCTGTGCTTGTAGGTGGCCTCGCAGTGGCCTGTGGATTTATAGTAAGCTTTCTGTGAGTATACTGGGTAGTGGGTATAAGTAACTTTATTTTTTTCAGTTTTTGATTCTGAAAATGAAAATCTGCTCTTAGGAAAGCATGTTGAAGGTTGCATAGAAAACTTCGGGTTTTTTTTTTCCAATCTTTTTCTTTCTCTTTTAGGATTTTACTTGGGTCTTGGTTTTTAAAAAACCCAAACAGTATTGGTATGCTATAATATGTATGATCCTAAAGAAAGAAGAAAAAGAAAAAAAAAAGTGCGGAAAGATTGGTTGTATGTTTGGAAATAGTTTCAAAATGATGCCAAAACTTGTTTTTATTTTTATCATGATCCCTATGTTAAGGGAGAGAACCCCTCTTTCTCAGTATACGTGCACTGTGCGCAGTTGTCTGCTACTGTAACCCAGTAGTGGGTGATGTGAAGGAAGGGTTAGTAGATGGTTGGTTACCCTATAGCGGGTTACCCATAGGGAAAAGGTTACTGTTTTTCCATGTGTGAGTTACTGGTGTGAAAATTCAACCACTTTTGAATAGAATGCTTGTCTTTAACTAACCACGATATACAACGTTCTCAAATGACATGGTTTTAAATTTTCAGAGTTTCATGTTGTGTTCAGAATGTTATGTTTTGGATTCTGTGTATGTCTTGGATTGTGTATGTCTTGGATTCTGTGATTATCTCGTTAATGAATATTGCATTTGCCTTGCTTTTTCCCTTTTTTACCTCCTCGATCAAGACGATGCCTTTTCAAAATGCTGTCTGACAGTGTGATTGTTTTAGTTCAAAATCTGGACTGTCCCTAAAGTAATACACTGACTGCAATACTTTTTTTTTAATGTACTTGCGCATGCTGTTTAATGTGTATTTGAATACATATGTATTGTTGTGTATTTGAATACATATGTATTGGTTATGCTGACAAACCTTTCATAGTGTGTGTGGATTAATAATAATAATAATATTATATGGAATTTATAGAGCGCTGAATCTTGTAAAAAACAAACAAATCGAAGCGCTTACTATGCAATGTTATTTTATTATTATTATTAGTTACCATTGCATTCCTTCTGTTTTTTCATATTAACACAATCACACATACATTGCATTCCTTCAGGGTTTTTTTTCCTGTCTGCAAGTGGGTTTTTGTTTGTCCGTTTGTTAAATGGACCATATATATATTTTTTATATATATACATTTTCTTTCTTTTCTTCTACACCACATCAGTCTGTACTTTCCTTCATACCACATCATCAGTACCCTGCAACATTACTCTCTGTTTTATCTTTTTCTCTCTATCTCCTTTTTGTTTGTTTGTCTTTTTAGCTATGCAATGTATGATACGTATGCACTTGTGATCTCTCTGTATTGACTGATTTCTCCCTTAACTCCTTGAAGAGTCGTTGGGACACTCCACTGAAATTTTTCAGGCCGTGAGTAGTAGGCAAAGTTGAACCTGGCGGAGCCCATCCCTCTCCAGGTAACAGGATGTATGCTGGGTATGTTTTATAGGTTTGCCAAAGAAGATGGCACCTGTTGGTGTGCATGTCACTTTTGGAGAAAAAAAATTGATGATGATGTTTGGGAACGTACACAGGGCAGGAAAGAAGTTAAGGATGTATGATTGTATGTATTATAGAGAGCATGAAGAGATTGTATGTATTATAGAGAGCATGAAGATGTTCACATCCAGAGATGTACGTAAACACAGTGCTGGGAACGTTGGAAGGGAACTAAAGTTATGAGAGAAAAAAGTGGTTAGGAGTAGGGGGAAGGGGGGATAGAGTATCACTGACAACAGCGCCCCCTCCCTTCCTACCCCCACCAAGTCACACACACAACTAAACAGCTGGATGATCTGCAGAAATGTTTTATTGTGTAATTCACAAAGTTCAATCACTGTCCTCTCTCTCTCTCTCTCACACACACATGCACACTCACTCACCTCTCCACAATCTTTCATTCGCATTGACGTAAGCAAAGCAAGCGTAAATTTCTCATTCTCTCTAAGCCACAAAGCTTTGGACATCCTCTAAGAGCCAATTTGATATTATTTACATACACATTCATCAATTAATATCATAATCAGAGTAATCACTTACCTCGAAGTGTGTACGATATACATACATTATTTGTAGAAGACTATTAGCAACTTTGTACATCATTACATGACCAATTATACGTCTGTAACAACAAGAATAATGAGGGACATCTTTTCGCAATACGATCAAAATCATGACATGATATGTTGCAACCGGCCATAATCTGCTATAAATTTTATCTTTTGGCTGTGATATCATTTGGGGATAAGAGCCACAAATTGGAGAACTTTTTTTTTTAAAAGATACAAAATAAAATTTCAAAAATTAATCATACTGCATGATACAAACTTATACAAGGAACTAAGAATTATTTGCAAAAGGAAATACAAGTATACACACATTTTCGAAAAAACAAATCTTGGAAAGTTGTGTACCTCTGCAGAGTGTGTGTGTGTGTGTGTGTGTGTGTGTTGTAAAAAGCAATGAAGTAACTGTTAAAATGCAAAGAAATTTTAAAAAAAACCCGCAAACGTCTAGCTAAACAACAAGTACACCACAAGCAGGAATCGGGAAGACTGAAGTAAAATCCCCATCTCGCAGATAAGATCATTAAAATTAGAAAATGAGCAAAGGGGGAGGATGGGGCGGGGAGGAAGAGGCAGGGAGGAAGAGACAGGATGGGGCGGGGAGGAGGAAGGGGCAGGGAGGAAGAAGAGACGGGATGGGGCGGGGAGGAGGAAGAGGCAGGACAGCCTAGAGGTTAGAGCACTGCACTCCTGATCTGACGGCCCGCGAGTGAGCCACCACAAAGGCACCGATTTGAGGAAAATTTTGCCCTGGAGTTAACATCTGTACTGACTCCAACCCCCTGCCCCCACCCCTCCAAGTCCTTCAGATGAGACTATAAACCGAGGCCCCTTGTGCCAACAACACGTTGCGCACACATTACAAACCTGTTCCACACGCCTTTTGGAAGAGTAGGCAAATTTCATACCCGGTAGGAACGGACTACAGAATCTTTCAAGAAAAAATACAAGCACACAGATGCGTTTAGACACAATCCCAGGAGTCGGAAATGAGGCTACCTTAATGGTAGGCTAAAAAAAACAACCCAGTCGCATATGCACAAATCTCACCATCGGCATGGGGTGACCCTCGGAGCTCTTCCCGAGGACCAGGAATAAAAGGAGAAAATGAAAAGGAGAGAAAGCCCTGTGTTGATTCTGTGAGGTACAACAGAAAACGCCGTTTTGGATTATTTATTTATTTTATTTTATTCTTTTATATCGAGGATAATGGAATAAGCCTGAATGTGCTTTTTTTTTTACATCCAGTCCCCCCCCTGTGTGTATGCAGTTTTGTAAATTCTGTCATCTGTCCCCACCGGCACACAATGGCCTACTCTTACGAAAAGCGGAACAGGATTTAACGTGTGCGCAAGATGTTCTGCGTGCGTTCGCACACGGGGCCTCGGTTTATAGTCTCACCCGAAGGACTTTTGGGGAGAGTGGAGTCGGCACTGATGTTAACTCCAGGGGAAAATATCCCCCTTGAACGGGAATCGAACCCGGGTCGTCAGATTGCGAGCGCAATGTTCTAACCACTAGGCTATCCCGTCCCCCCGTATACTGTGTAAGCAAGTCCAAATGAAAGGTGAGGGCAATACAAGGTATACAAGAGAGGATGGGTGGCTGTGAGTTACAAAGCTGGAGTAACAGAAAAAGAAAAGTTTCTTTATATCTTTCTCTTTTGTTTTGTTTTAGTTACTACAGCGACACATTCTTCTTCTTATCATTATCAACTGACCTCTCGGACAAAAAATAGGCTCTTACCACATTAGCAAAAATCAAGACAGTCATATCAATCTTCTCAACAACAACAACAACCACCACCTTCAACCAACCAAACAAAAACCCCAACCAAAAAAGAACAAAACCAAACTTCTCCCCCCCCCCCCCCCCCACCAACAACAAAAACCAAATGATCCATCTCCCATGAATGAAATCTGTGTGGATTGGAATAATCAAAAACACATAAGGGGGGGTGGGGGATCGGGAGAAGAAATGACACAGAAAGTTGGGGGGGGGGGGAGAAACGACTGTAAAAGGAAGACCGAAATTGGAAAGTTAACAGAATGAGTATATCAAGTCAAAATACTGATTTTGTTTATCTATTCGAGAAACAAGAAGGGAGGAGGGAGCAATAGAAATGAATCAAAATTCATGATTATACCAGCAAAACAATCATTAACTGCACAGGGGGAGAGGAGGATGTTACAGGACAGAAATCTCCAAATTGACAATTCAAAATAAAATGACAAATGAAGATTTAAAAAACAACAAAACCATTTCAAATATACGATACACTGAATTACGGATAATGCTGATATTCTTTCTTTAATTAATGTACAGATTTGATTAAAAGGGCTGAACATTTGAACATACATATCTGAATGAAATATAAAACCGATTAAAAAAAAAAAAAATCCACACACACATACATGCAGTACCAAATAAAAAGAAAGAAACCATCTTGACCTCAATATTCAGGAAGCCAAACAAACCCAAATGGAAAATAAAAGTAAAAGAAAAAGAAGTTGTCACTGAATCGGTAGATACATACACTGTACCTATCAGTCTCAACAGAATAAACTTCAGCCATACACTCTTGTCAAACTGCTTCAGTAATAAAATACCTCACGTGTCTTATAACACAAATCCTTACAGTTTTCCAACAAATATCTTACATAAAAAAACAAACACCCCACCAATCCCATTCATCATACAAGAACGTCAACACCTTCCCCAAATCAAGATGCTCTCCGAAACACAGTTTGAAAAATGTACAGCAGAGGAATATCAACATATATATATATATATACACACACACAGAGACAAGCAATGGAATGTCGAAGTGAACAGCGCGGCAAATCATGTCTGGCAACACACAGTAATATCCATTATTCTCCAAATATCACAAGACAAACTTTTGCAAATCTGATCATGCAGTCGTGCCGATATCCAGATATCCTTGTTACACAAATACATACATCTGCATTCAAATGCTGTCACTGCTGAGCCAAAAAAATGATAGCAAAAAGAATAATCCATTATTAAAAAAAAAAATAACAAAATCATTGCAGTTTTTTTTCAGAAGCATGGGCAACATCACAGGAGTTTTGATCAATGCGATGAAAGAGATGACCCATAAAGAAAGAAGAAAAATGCAACAGTCATCACTACATAAAAATTATAATATAAATAATGTAATTATCTATCCATCATATATTTGGTCAGACACAGGCAGGCCAAGAGCTAAAGACCAACATTACTTTATCATCTTCGACTATGTGTATCTTCTATGAAGTTATGATCTATACAGCCTAGTAATACAACACAAGTCATCAGAAAGGCATCAAAAACCTTTGTATGTCTTGTATCTTGTCCTTCTCTCTGTTATGTAGGCTGTGTCATCTTTGTCCTGTCTGTTATGTAGGCTATGTGTCATCTGTGTCCTGTCTGTTGTGTAGGCTATGTGTCATCTTTGTCCTGTCTGTTGTGTAGGCCATGAGTAATCTTTGTCCTATCTTTCTTTTATGTAGGCTATGTGTCATCTTTGTCCTATCTGTTATGTAGGCTATGTGTCATCTTTGTCCTGTCTGTTATGTAGGCTATGCGTCATCTTTGTCCTATCTTTCTTTTATGTAGGCTATGTGTCATCTGTGTCCTATCTGTTATGTAGGCTATGTGTCATCTTTGTCCTATCTGTTTTGTAGGCTATGTGTCATCTTTGTCCTGTCTTTATGGTACGTAGGCTATGTGTCATCTTTGTCCCATCTTTCTCTCATGTACCTGTCACCTGTGTCTTATCTTTCCCTTGTGTACCTGTCATCTGTGTCTTATGTACCTGTTATCTTAAAGCTTTTTTTCCCCCTATATGTCTTTTCGTCTCTTTACTTTTATTCTTATATAGATATATACTAAATTGATCTTTCTTCTTCTCCCACCCCCCCCCCCCAAAAAAAAAAAAAAACCCAACAAAACCCCCCAGTTTCTTTACTTTATCATAATTCCTCTCTTAGCTCATGTCTGTACCGATTTCTCTCCTCTTTACCTTTTTGGGTAAAACAATTTTTTTTTTTACAAACACATTATAATGTAAATGACTTTTACACAGCATTTCGATTCAACAGCAAACTCGTAACTTTACACAGGAGTCACCATCATCACTTCAAAATAAAAAAAAATTAAAAAAAGACTTGTTTAATTTAAAATGCTTAAAAGGTTTCCTTGAATATTTCCTTTAAAAAATGTATACGACCAAAATCAAATAATGCTTTCAAATGTTTTGTTCAGTCAGTTTGGAAAATATGAAAGGAATAAAAAAAAAAATACCCCCCCCCCCCCCAACAGCTGCCCCCCCCCCTCCCCCTCTCAAAAACGTGTCTTGTGGTTCTGGATGGATTTATCTGTAAGAAAAACAATATGGTGAAAACAAAAAAGAAGCATAATACAATACAAAAAACAAACAAAACCACAACCACCACTTACAGTTCTATACCAATGTACCTAAAAAAAAAATATATATATATATATATATATAACACCAAACCCGCCAAAGCACAAATAACCCCCCACCCCAACCCTCAAGGAAAAAAAAAAGGAACAACTCCCAACCAGAAAAAAAACACACATAAAAACCACCCATCTTTTTTGCACAGACTGGTTATATAATTATATGTAAGAAGAAATGTGAACGAGCAGAAACGCGAGCGACATTTTATTTTCAAACTGTTTAGCACCAATATTTAAAACGCAACAAGCACACACACGACCTAAATTAAAAAAAGAAACCCATTCTGGGCCAAATTCACACCAGATATGAACCCCCCCCCCCCCCTCCCAAAAGCAACTACTTTTGCAGACTTCCAACATATGAGCATGAATCCCCAATATCAAGGGAGGTAAGGGGAAATACAAGGAAGAAAACTTGAGTTGCAGGCCCTTGTCACTCTGATTTTTTTTACCCACCCTGTTCTTTCTCTTTTTCTTATTGGGTGACCAACTGGTCACGAATACGATATTTCGATTTAAAAGTTTTTCATTTTTCTTCTGGTTTTTGTTGACAAAAAGAGAAAAAAAAGACACCCCTTCTCCCAATCCCTCCCCCTCCTCTCATGAAAAAACAGGCCCTAAACACCCATACCTTTAATTTTGCTTACAACTAGAATAAACATTCATATTTCATTTGTATTCTACACAGTTGTTGGAAAGCAATGCAAGGTTATAGGTGTAAGGAATTTTTTTTTGGGGGGGGGGGGGGGGGGGGGGGGGAGGGGGAGAGTGGGGGGAGAGGGTAGGGGTTGCAATTTTTCAAAGATTTTTATCATAAGAAAATATCCTGTGTTAAACAAAAAAAAACAACAACAAAACCTCTCTTAATAATAACATTTGAAGAGCAACATTTTTCTTTTCAAAAGATTAACAATGATAAACTAAACTTTCAGTCAACTGTAAAAGTGGGTGTTTTTTGTTGTTTAAAAAAAAAAAAAAAACTATGAAAAAGAAGAAAGGGAATCAACTGAACTTTTCCTGAATTTAGCAAACACAGTGTGATAGTCTTTTCCATACATTTTGGTATCATGCGTCATCATCATATCACAACCATGAACTGTGCTAAAACGCACAAATATTATAGTTTTGACCATAAACTGCCTACAGCTACATTATCAATGCCTTATCTGTCATCATCATCATCATCATCATCATCAGCATCATCATCATCACCACCATTATTATCATCATCAACGACATAATCCCCATATAACCATTTCTGCAACAAATTCAAGAAAATAATAAACATTGCACTCCAGAAAGTGCAAACCGCGAAAAAAACAACCCCAACCCCCCCAAACCAAACCCTCCACGATTCCAAAAGCGAGCATTTTTGCACTCTTGTAAAATTGTAAAAACAAGGACCAAGAAAGGAAAAAAAAATTATCTATCAAAATTTTGTTGCACAATTACACAGTAGAAAAAAAAAGGGTGAAAAAAAGCATACCCTGATTAGTACTACTAGTAGTACCTGTTGTGTATGAGGACTGAGCGACGATGACCGACACACATGGAGAGGTTATCGTGACGTGAACCAGTCACAATCGTCGGTTCTGATTAAGTCATTTTTGCATTGTGTATGCATACACTACACCACTTCGCCTTAAGCTAGACATTTCATCTGAAGATTATTATATATGTATGTGTGTGTATATATATATATATATATATATATATATATAGTATAATACAACATGGATATGCATTCTTATGAGCGCACATAGAAGATATCTATTCACTCTTTTTGTGTGTGACTATTCATAAAATGGATGTTGATTTCTTGCAATGAAAAAACACCATGGTTTTGGAAAAACATACACACACACATACACGCAAAGAAGACAGGAAAAAGAAGGTTGCTACACACGGCATGAGTACCCCCCCCCCCCCCCCAAAAAAAAACCCACCCAAAAAACCAGCCAACAACACACACACACACAAAAACACCAGAAAACAAAACAAACAAAAAATCCCACCAAAAAAAAACAACCCAGACAAAAATCACACTAGTCATTCTGTTAACAGAAAACACCCAACTAACCAACCACACACACACACACATTCAACACACACAGAAAGGAAGACTTAAGTAGTTAACTCGCACACAATTTCACTGTGACTGATCACTCAGCAATCTGGAAGCATAGCATAGGAACAGGAAAATAAACTATGCGGCCTGAATAAACATGTACATCTCCAGCACAATCAGTCATGTTGCTCTTCTGATCTGAAAGATATGTCTACTTCCCAAAAAAAATCCACCAACAACCCCAGTACTGCTAATAAGGTGGAAGCTCAAAACAGAGAGAGATGGAGAAGGCTCATCAATGTCAAACCTCCCTGAGAGAAACATGACAAAAAAGGAAGAAGAAGAAGAAGTACCCAGTACTGCTATGCTAACTGCTTTGTCGCAAATTTAAACCCCCCCCCCAAAAGGAATGGATTGGTGGTCTAGAGGTAACGCGCCTGCCTAGAAACTGAAAAGTCATGTGGGCGGTGGTTTGATCCCTGTTTGGGCCAGAAACTTTTCCCCCCATCCATTAGACCATGAGTGGAGGTCTGGGTGCTAGTCTTTCGGATGAGATGATAAACCAAGGTCCCATGAGATACAAAAAATTATTTAGCGCGCATAAAAACAATCCACAGAAACAAAGAGAGTTGTCCCTGGCAAAATTTTGCAGAAAAAAAGCCCCACTCTGATAGAGAAACAAGCATGACTGTAGACAGGAAAAGAAAAGAAAAAATAATAGGTGGCGCTGCTCTTGTGGAGATGCGTTCATCCCCGGTGAAGGCAGCCTGAATTTCATGCAGAGAAATCTGCCGCCACTTAAAAGAGTGGTATATAGGAAACAAATGAAAATGAGGATGTAGGAAGACACAACACTGCCCTGCTGACACCTAAGGAACGCAAATATGATATATATATTTAAATATATACATATACATACACACACTTTTAAAGAGTACGTTCCTTATTGACACTCTGAGCCAGATTCGCTCTTCTGCATTCAATTCCACACAGGACCTTGGTTTACAGTCTCATCTGAAGGACTTTCATGGGAGTGGAATCATTACCGATGTTAACTCCAGGGGACGAATCTCCCAAACAGGCACCTCAGCGGGCATTCCAAGTCCAACTCATGCACTCAATTAAGGTCAGACCTGGTGTACACTATTCTAACACTGAGCCAGCCCCCCCTCCCCATCCTCCTGATTTCTTCTTCTTCCTTTCTTGTCATGTTTCTCCCAGGGGAGGTTTGACATTGATGAGCCTTCTCCATCTCTCTCTGTTTTGAGCTTCCTCCTTATTATGCCCCTTTCTCTAACATCATCTGCAATACAGGCAGCCCAGGTTTTGCTAGGTCTTCCCTTTGGTCTCTTTCCATCCACTATGAAGTTCATTGCTCTTTTTATGATGTGGTGGTCTGCTTTCCGTTGAACGTGCCCAAACCAGCGCAGTCTATTTGTACACCTGATTTGTAATTCATAAATCTATATTCACTTATCAACAGATAATTATATGTTTATCAGATACTAACAGTGTGGATTATCCTCAATATAAAAGAATACAGTACAGAAAAGAGTAAAGTAATCAACATTTTGATCCTTACAAAAAATTCTTTTCCCAGTCACAGTGAAAACTTAACGGTTTTACAATTTCACTGTATCGACTCTCGCAGAAATGATTTTCATTCTATAAAAGTATCATGTTTTTTCTGTTGTCAATGCTAACAGCTAGTTCTTGACATTTTTGATAATACTAAAAGTGGGTATCCTGAAAAAAAACCCCAACAAAACCCCAACGCCTACCCCCACAACCAACAAACAAATGCAAAACAAAACAAAAACAAATCTGAAACAAAACAAAACAGAAACAACAAAAATCTAAAATATTCCCATAGTTGGAATGCAGCTACCTTCATGGTGGGCAAATGGTTGCATATATGCAAAATCTTACCATTGGTGAACCTTGGAGCTCTAGCCAATGACCCCCCCCCACAACAAACAAAACATTACACACACAAATACATTTACATAATTCTTTTTCTGTGTCACACACACACACACACAAACATTCACTCTCTCTCACCTTCCATTAGGTGAATGTGACATTTGCTATACAACAATGAGAAACGGTAACAAAAAGTGATATAGACTGTAGGTTGGTTTGGATTATTTTTACTTCTATCAAGAAGTCCTAGAATTAACAGAGTGACAACCTCCTTTTTTCTTCTTCAATTCTTTGGCAAGGGATATAAAACCAGAATCCCCCCCCCCCCCCCACCTAATCTAAATTAACGTGGATGTTGTAAGAGATATAGTAGCTGCATTGTTCTGTACTCAGACATACAGTTCTATTATAAAACATTGTACAGATGAGGACACAGAAACTCTGTAGAATCCAGGACTCTGTAAAAGGTAATGGCATCCCGTAACTTATGTGGTAGTAGTGGAGTGAGGCATCTGAGACCTCAACTTCTCAAGGGGCCAGCACATTGAGGGCAGTGGTACCCATCTCCTCTCCCTCGCTGCTTTACCTTCCCTGACCCTAAAGAGGTAGGTGCCCATTTACAGGACTCTGTATTATATGTTATTAAAAGTTTAATGTGTTCCAATATAAAAAAAAAAAGTGAGCTAATAGTTATACTCCCTGAGATCTTATACACACACACAAACCACACATGCATGCGCATGCATACATTCACGAGTACTTGCACATCTTCCTAGTCTATCTCCTATTTTAGGGTTGTCTGGTTATCACTTGTAATGGAAAGACGTTAAACTTGCAGAACTGCTTACACACACACACAAATTTATTCATGCTCTCATACACACACACAACACGGCTACATGATCCTTTTGAACTCCCTTCCCGTCAGTCATAATCCTGTTGATATTGTATATAATACATCAAAGCAAAATTCCACATAATCCTGTTGAACTCAATATTATATACATCAAAGCAAATTACACAGAGGTAGAGATCGAATTCACTGCGGTAGGCTAAAGTCACTTAGAAAAACAAAATCACAACATAATCAAAATTTATGCTTGTGTGCGAGTATATGCGCGCGCGCTTGCACACACACACACACACACACACAGAATACAAATTGACACACACACAAACCTAAAAAAACAAACCCAACCCAAAAAAACTGGAATGTCTTGCTTGCAGACACAAACAAAGCTTAGATTAATTTTTTTTTACCCAACAATCTATGTTGACAACATATTGTATGTGAACTGATCTTTGATCGATCCCTTTTTATAGAAAGTGAGATTACAGTTTCTCTGCCACTAAAAGAAGTTTTTTCATTTTTTGTTTTTTTAAAAGGGGAGAGAAAGAAAGAAAAAAAAAAAGAGACAAAAATATTCAGTAAAGCAGAAATGAGAAGTTGAAAAGTCTGAGACAGCATCTCAAAAGAGGTGATTATTTTCCCCCCCCCCCCCCCCCCCCCCCAACAGACATGTACATATTGTGTGTGCACACGCAAACACATACATATGTGCACACATGCACACACATGATTTGCCAAAATATGAACTACTTAACTGTTTTTTGTACCTAGGGGATGAAAAATGCCATAACCATTAAAAAAAAAAAAAAATCAGTATTCTGATAGCAATAAAACTGAACAGGTACACCGTAACATCTTCAACAGTAGTCCTAACTATGACAAAAAAAAACCCCACCCCACCCCAAAACCCCATATCCCCGGAAAAATAAAGTCAGTAAACAGATTGCAATAAAGACTAAACATACCATAACATCTTCTACACTATAGCAATATATGATTTTTTTTTCTTTCGTCATCTTTTCCTGTGCTTTGTCTTCACAACATAAAAAAATAAAAATAATGGGGTAGGAGGAAGTGGAGGTGGGGGGGGGGGGGGGGGGGGGATTTGGTTTAAATTTTTTTTTTAAAATGACAACACATTTGATTATTCTGTCAATATATGATCTGTTTAGGTGGGACCTGTTTCCTTTTGTTTGTTTCCACTTGTCCGTTAACACATTTAATTATTTTCTCACTATACAAGAACTGCCAAGACAGGATCTTTTTTTGTGTGGACAGAACATGTTCATGATGTTGTCATTATAAGATCTGTCTTTCTGTTGACCAAAAAAGCAATTCTGCTTTACCCAGTTGTCTAACTCTGTGAATCTTTTAATCTGGCATGGTGGTTTAAAAAAAAAAAAATTTTTTTTTGAAGCAGAGAAAACAATTCCAGCTCTTTTGAGTCACAAAAGAAGTTCATGTTTTTACAGTGGTTTGGCCTAAATGTTCGTATTTTTCAATCAGATTTTATAAAAACAAATTTCCAAAGACGACTTTATAAACATCTTTCTAGAATGAAAAGAATAAAACAAAAACATAAAAATCTTACATAAAAGTGAAGATGTTAAAATGTCAGCCCCCCCAAAACCAGTTTTGCATTAAAAAAAAAAAGTACTGAACTTTGATGTTCGGTCTCTTAATCCCCTCCGCCCACCCCCCAAACCAAAAAAAAATCTGGTAAGCACCACCCTTCTACAGAATTCAATCCCATTCGCTGTACCAGACTTCAGCACAGCATTTCCACCCTCACCCCCTACCCAAGGCACTACCAAACAGGAACCAACATTTGCTCCTCACCACCGGATTACCACAACACCACCAAAATAAACCATCTGCAAGATCGATAAAAACCGTAACCTCCACGACAACCTCACACACAAATTTCTGACACTATGTGTAAAACTCCAATCACGAAACTGATGACATTACGCCCATTCCAAGACTTTCCGTTTTTATTCTTCATTCATTGCCTGTTCTTCTTCTTTGCCGTTGAATGCTCAGACGGCAACTACTTGTTTTCTGTCGTAGGAGCGAAAATGTGTTGCTCTGCAGTTCAGTGCCAGACAAGTCAGGCTCAGGACAGGATAGCCTAGTGGTTAGAACATTGCGCTCACAATCTGACGACCTGGGTTCGATTCCCGTTCAAGGGGATATTTTCCCCTGGATTTAACTTCAGTGCAGACTCCACTCTCCCGAAAAGTCCTTTGGATGAGACTATAAACCGAAGCCCTGTGTGCAAACACACGCAGAACATCTTATGCACACGTTAAATCCTGTTCTGCTTTTCATAAGAGTAGGCCCTTGTGTGCTGGTGGGAACAGATGACAGAATTGACAAAACCACATACACACGGGGACTGGATGTAAAAAAGCACTTAAGTGCTTATTCCATTATCCTTGATATAAAAGAATTTAAAAAAACCCAAAAAACCCCCTTCAGTGTGATTGGGACTGGGACGATTAAAGTGTACTTGACTTTTTTCCCAGTCAAATCCTTTCTTGTACACCGATTCTTCATTTTTGTTTCTTTTTCTGACAGATTTAGCTGGCAAACACACGACAAGAGGCGGACCTTTCTACTGAACCATGAACAAAGAAAAAGATCATTGTGCTTTGCACTTGCTCAAAACCATGATGCCACAAAAAAAGACAGGAATACCTAAAGTACTGATCACACCCAGTACTGAACACATTCTTCTTCTTCTTCTTCGTCGAAGGCTCAGACAGCAACTATTGTTGTCTGTCATATGAGCGAAAATGCGTTGTGCTGCTGTTAAGTGCCTGAAAAGTCAGGCCCAGCACATCCAACTTCAGTGTTGAAAGAGATACAACATATCAAACCAGATTCGGAGAGTACAGAAAAACTACCAATTAGCAGGACGATAGAGCAAGAATTAAAGGATCATTATAACAGAGTTTACCATGATTTGGGGAAAAAGAAATCAAAATCAGAGAGATCAGAACAGTACAATTTTTGAGAGTGCCTCTGAAAGAATCTTGAAAAAGAGATCTACCATTTAATCTGATCACAGTTGTTTTTTTTTAAGGCTGATTAAAACAAAAACTGTTTATTAAAAATTTGGGTGATTATTTTTAAAATTTTATTTGCTATTCTTTTTATCTACTTTTCTTAAGTTCTTTATTCCTGATTTCTTACACTCTTCATTCTCTTTACTTTTTAAAAAAAAAAACAGTTTCTTTCTGCTGTTTACTTTCTATAGATAATAATAAATATAATATTAGCAATAATGATAAAGCAGAAACATCAGAGATCATGGGAATGACTCCATCACAAAGCTGAGAGATACAATACAAACTTCCAAATGTGCACCAGTAACGCATGATATAATCCCACTCCCCCAACACGCAAGCAATAATCCCCAACTCAACAGACACAGAGGACCCAGAATGGGCACAGACCACTGCAGCCATTCAACAGCCACGCTTACTCACTAACAGTCACAGATTTTTGGGGGAGCGACAGAATACTCCATGATAGAAAGAGAGAGACCTGTTGGCTAGGACGTATATGTCCCATTCACACCCAAGCATTACTCAATGTAGGAGATAGACTATCCATAACCACACACACACACATACTCACACAGAGGACAAGAACAAGCTGCATAATAAGTGATGTATACAATATCATTATCAGAGTAGCACGCAAGTTTTGACTTGGAAAATGAACCACCATCACTCTCCATATATACAAGGATGCATATATATATATATATGTATATGTATAAACACATACTTATGTGAGCATGCACACACGCGCACATACACACACACACTCGCTACATCATCATCATTCGACAATCATTTGCAAATACACATTACATACCCAATCCAAATTAAAAGAACAAACCAACAATCAAACATAGGAGTATAACACACACACTTCCCAAACTAATTGTAAACTGCAATACACACACCAACACACAGGGAACATACACACATGTACACATCCATCCACACACAATTAACTTTGCCGTTTCTCCCACACACAAAACTGAAGAAAAAAGCACAACCGTCGAATATGGAAGAGGAGGAAGAATCTTTTAACAACTTTGTCCATGTTGCTTTGCTCTCCATGTTCTTAGCTAATCCATAGTTCGAGCCCTACATGGGTGAGGGGAGGAAGGTGGGGGGGGGGGGGGGGGGGGGGGGAACAAGAACAACATAAAGCAAGATACTGGCTTTTCGCTGAGTTTCTGTGCAGTTTGTTGTAGTTGTGTTGATTCAGTTGGTTTTTTTTTTTTCCAACTCTTCTGACTTCACACATCTGTACACATTTGGCTTTCTTCAACAATCCAAGCACACATTTACATGAAGACACCATTCCTTGCTGAAAGCACTTGAACTTGAGTAAAGTCTTCTTGCTGAAAAGGTGGCCGTATATTCCACACCAATGTTACTGAAATGTCAACGCCATTCGGTTGTCGTAGCACATGGAACACCTCCGTTCTGATATAACGCACAGCAGATGCACGCGCATGTGCATACACGCACCACATACATTACTCACATACACCCCCCCACCCCCCACCAAACACACACACAATTTCGCCTCCCTTACACACAAATCAACTAGGCGCAATAGTATCCCATCACCAAACTCGCTTATTTTGCAGGAAGAAAACACCACAAACCCCCCCCCTGAAACATCACCAACACCAGAAATCCACTTGTTGTAAGAAATCTTTGTTTGCACGCTTGGTTGAGATATACTCTGCTGGAAATGTAGCGTCGCTCCACTACAGAACACACACGCACAGTCTTCTCTTTTCTATGGCACTGTTAAGTTTCCACTGCACGGATCGCACACGCACGCGAGAGAGAGAGCAAGAGAGAGCGAGCGAGCTGTGTGTGTGTGCCAAATGAACGGTATGAAGGAGGTCGGATCATCACCGTTCGGCCATTTTATTTCCACAAACTGCCACTCTGTGACATTTGAAAAAGATCGTTTTGGGCATTTTCTTTCATAAAACACCTCTTGAATGAGGATTATATATGAAGACCACGGCGGGGAAGTGGAATTTGTATTTCGAAAACCAGCACACTCCGTGATACACATCTGCCCCCCACCCCAAAAAACAAAAATCGCTGACCAAGAAATGCTCACATGAAAGTTTTCCACACCAACGATAAGAAACACCAACTCAGGCGATAGGACTTCACATAGTCTTGGATAAAAGTGACTGTTGAGAACAGGAAAGGCATCTGGATCTCCAAAATATGAAAACTTCTGTTTTAAGAAAAGAAAAGAAAACAAAAACAACAACAAAAAAACCCATTTGCTGTTAAAATTCTGGTGTAAAGATTTCATTTTGAAGTGTTTATCGATGTGCTAATTTGCATCTGTAGGATTTTACAGGAGTTAGTTTCTTTAAAAAAAATCTTTAAAACCCACAATCTTTCATAGAATATACCTGGTATAATCTTTGTATTCATAATTTGTCATAATTTTTTTTTTTTTTACAATCAAGAAAGTGTATCAAGAATACACTCACTACAGAAAAAAAAAGAGAGCAAAAAGGAAAAAGTATCAAAATGTATTGCGTATATCATACCCTTTCCTCTCCTATTTCAGTTTTATATCTGCTATTTTTCCTTTTCAAACTACAAATCCATCTCAAGGGCAATGGCTGGATAAAAAAACAAAACAACACCAATCCACACACAAAGAAACTCCCCCCCCCCCCCCCCCCCCCCCCCCCCCCAAACCAGCTAATCAATTAGCCTCGTAAATAAAGAACTTGAATTTTTATCCGTTTTTGCTTCAGCCGCACTTTGTTATTCATTGCCAATGAAATTATGATTCTATAGCTTATGTTCAATATTACCCCGCATCATAATTTTGCATCAGAAATAATGACCGGCTCATTTCCCTTTTCTTGTATGTTTTATATTATATATGTATATATATATATATATATATATATATATATATATAAAAGCAATGAATAACATAAAAAAATCACAAAAAATTAAGAAAAAAAACAACCGGCTTACAATACCCCCCCCCCCCAACCCAAAAAAAACCCCCCACCACAAAACTCTCTCGCGCGTGGACAAAAAAAAAAAGAAACCCACACTCAAACTCAACTCCCCCATATCAGTTGTGCCTGGCCCGTTTCCCTTTCATGTAGCCCATCCAGCGCTGCGCGGTGGACTTGAACAAGGGCTGTCGTCGATGACCACCAGCTGCAGCAGCTGGTTGATGTGCGTGGTGTGGTAGTCCCAACGTGCGCGGTTGGGCTCCAGCCCACAGGAGAGGTGGCGCAGGTCGTAGAAGGTGTCGCTGCCCGTGTCGAACATGAGCAGCATGGCCCTGAGCGAGGCCATGCCCGCTTCGTACAGCCGGCCGGCCATCAGCTTGTCGGCCCCGCTGGCCGTCTCCTTGAGGTCGTAGAGGCCGAGGAGGGCGTAGATGAAGCCGTTGAGGACGAAGCTGCTGGGCGTGGTGGGGTACTCTTCGTACCAGTCGTACTTGTCCAGGAATCTGCGTTGTGACAGCAACACAAACACAAGCGTAACAACAACACAGTTTGAAAGAACAACGCAATTTGAAACAACAACACAGTTTGAAACAACAACACAGTTTGAAACAACAACACAATTTGAAACAACAACACAATTTGAACCAACACGTAACAACACCACAGTTTGAAACAACAACGCAATTTGAAACAACAACAGAATTTGAACAACAACACAATTTGAAACAACACTATTTGAAACAACAACACAATTTGAAACAACAACATATTTGAAACAACAACACAATTTGAAAACAACAAACCAAACACAATTTGAAACCAACAACGCAATTTGAAAAACAACACATAAAACGCACAATTTGAACCAACAATCATTTGAAACAACAACACAATTTGAAACAACAAAACTATTTGAACCAACAACAAATTTGAACCAACAACACAATTTGAACCAACAACACAATTTGAAACAACAACACTATTTGAACAACAACACAATTTGAAACCAACAACACTATTTGAACCAACAACACAATTTGAAACAACAACACAATTTGAAACAACAACCAATTTAACAACAACAACCAATTTGAAACAACAACACAATTTGAAACAACAACACAATTTGAAACAACAACACAATTTGAACAACAACACAATTTAAAACAACAACACAATTTGAAACAACAACACAATTTGAAACAACAACACAATTTGAAACAACAACACAATTTGAACCAACAACGCAATTTGAAACAACAACACAATTTGAACAACAACACAATTTGAACCAACAAGACAACAGTTGAAAAAACCCATAAAAACATCATACTGTCACAGGAGATGGAGACAGAGTGAATTTAAACCGTTTGACTTAATCCTATGGTTATGAACAGGTCGAATCTCGGATCAATGTCTGGTGAAAATAAAGGTGGGGATTTTTCCTGAATCTCCGCAGCTTCAATTGCAACCTCCATTGCCCTAATTCCACATTGGTAATATATATATATAATATATATGCAAAGATCACAATATGCATTAAGATCCCGTAATTATGTACAGCAATTCGGTGGTTATGATACAAGAACATACCCGACAACATCAAAAGAATTGGAATGCGCTACCTCCATGTGGACAAAAACAGTTAAAATATGAAAAATCCTACCACTGAGAACACAGGAGTGCTAAGCTGAGGAACAAAAGACCAAAGAACAAAGAAAAAGGAAATGCAGTTCAAGAAAGTAAAAAAAAAAAAAAAATCATACTGTCCCGGATTTGTAATGATAAACTAACAACAGCATCACCTTGCACTTTCCTTGAAAGGAGAAAAAAAAAAAAGTATTCTGAGTATGGCTTCCTATAATTATGGTGAGGTGCTTGGAAACACACAAAGAAAAAGAATGACTGAGACAAAGATACCACAGAGGGAGAAGCACACACTCATTTACACACATGTACACATTCTACACACAAACTACAGAGAACACGCACATTCCTACTTGGCCAGCACCCCCCTCTACGCACACACACTCATACATACACACACTCATACACTCACTAATATACACAGACACACTCATACACACACTAATATACACAGACACACTCATACACACACTAATATACACAGACACACTCATACATACACACACTCATACATACACACACACATAGGGGATGGGATAGCTTAGTGGTTAGAACATTGCGCTCGCAATCTGACAACCCGGGTTCGAATCCTGTTCTAGGGATATTTTCCCCTGGAGTTAACATCAGTGCAGACTCCACTCTCCCCCAAAACTCCTTCAGATGAGACTATAAACCGAGGCCCTGTGTGTGAACGCACGCAGAACATCTTGCGCGCACGTTAAATCCTGTTCCACTTTTCAAAATAGTAGGCCATTGTGTGCCGATGGGAACAGCTGACAAAATTTATAAAACCACATACACATGGGGGATTGGATGTAAAAAAGCACACGTAGGTGCTTATTCCATTATTGTCAATATAAAAGAATAAATACATAAAAACAAATACACACACACACACAAACACGCACTCTCTCATACATCTGCTCACATACAGACAGAACACACATACATTTACAGGGGAGAAAAAAACCACCCCAACATACACACGCACACATCCCCCCCTCCCAACTCTTCCCTGTCTCCACACCCCCCACCACTCTCCCTCTTTTCCCATCACTATCCTTCGGATAAGACTATAAACTGAGGCCCCATGTGCGAACACACGCAGAACATCTTGCGAAAACATTAAATCCTGTTCCTTCCGCTTTTCGTAAGAGTAGGCCATTGTGTGCCGGTGGGGACAGATGATAGAATTTACAAAACTGCATACACACAGGGACTGGATGTGGGGACAGATGACAGAATTTACAAAACCACATACACACGGGTACTTGATGTAAAAAAAGAACACGTAAGTGCTTATTCCACTATCCTCAATATAAAAGAATAAAAAAAAAAAAATAAATAAACACACACACAAACACGCACTTTCTCTCATACATCTGCTCACATACAGACAGAACACACATACATTTACAGGGCAAAACACCCCCCCACCCCCTCAACATACATACGCACACATCCCCCCTCCCAACTCTCCACATATGCCCCCCCCTCTCCCCCTTTTCCCATCACCATCACCGCTCCAACATCCCCCACCCCCACCCCAAATACAACCCCCCTCCCACCCACCCAACCCAACCACCACCCTCCAAACCTTACTTGGCCAGCACCCCGCCCTTATCGCTGCTGATCTCAAACAGCTTCATGGCCTTGGTGGCCGTGGTCAGGTATTTGGGGTCGGAGGTCACCAGGTAGGCTCGCACCAGCAGCGACATGGCCTGGCCCTGGGCCATGGCCGAGTACCAGCCCGGCGGAAGTTCCATCACCCCTTCCACCAGCTTCCGCCGCACCTGGAAGAATAACGGAGGAGGAGGACGCCGTTAACTCATTGAGGCACTCCTCTGCTTTACTGTGACGTGCCGAAGCTTAAGAATCGGCAGACTTACGATTTAAAAAAAACAACACAAAGTGATGGTTAACTCGAGGGAAAGTACTCTGGCCTGTAGGGCAATCATTTTTCTAAACACAGTTGGTTTTCCTTGACCATAAGTTTGCCTAGTTTTTGTCTGTTGGCCAATTTTGTTTGACATGTCAACAAGTGATATCTTTGGGATTTCAGGCACTCCAGTGTTATGATTCTTTAAAAAAAAAAAAAATCTGTTGTACAAAAAGTGACACCACATGGATTCAGCCAGCTTCAGGGAACGTGTTTACTTTGGTGAAAAATCATCACATTGCTTCAAGGGGACTAGTTGATGAATAGTTCAAGCCATTTAAGATACCAGCCCTAATTTTTAAATTTTTAAAATTTTTCATCATTCAGTGACATATTTTGAAAATTTGTAAAAAATAAATAGTCATCTATTAAAAACTGTGAAACAATCTCAAAAGAAGACATTATAAACTTTTCAATGATGTATAATGTGTATGTCATTATTATGTTGGGTAAGTCTGCTGAATTTTTCAAACATAGCCAAAATCACGCGTCACCACAAAATGGCGGGATCCATTTCACTGCGACTCCAATGAGTTAACAGTGTAGATACTGCGTAGATTCAGGAAGGAAGGTGGCAGGGTGGTTAAGACGTTCGCCTGCCAACAAGCTAAACCGTGAGGTTCTGGGTTCGATTCCCAGCCTCCTCGCCCTTTCTTCCCAGTTTGACACACACAAAAAGTGAACCGAGTGTCAAAAGTCCTTCGGATGAGACTGTAAACCCGAGGCCCCATGTTCGAACGCATGCAGAACATCTTGCGCGCACGTTAAATCCTGTTCCGCTTTTTGGAAGAGTAGGCCATTGTGTGCCGGTGGAAACAGATGACAAAATTGACAAAACTGCATACACATGGGGACTGGATGTAAAAAAGCACATGAGTGCTTATTTCATTATCCTCGATATAAAAGAATAAATAAATAAAAATAAATAAATAAATCATAAGAAAAAAAATCTCCTCTAGGAATGACGGGGTTCTGCCAGTGTAAATAGCATCCCCGCCTTCTGGAAATTCTGTGCTAGGAATTCCCTCTTTTTTATCCAACTCTTTGTTTCTGCCGTGTTCCTTTTCTTCCTGTCACCTCCTTGTCTATTTTCTTGCCTTCTTGGTCCATTCTCCTGCTCTTTTATCCAGGAACACTTAAAATGACAATTCTCTCCTGGGCTAAGTCAGATGCACTGGGCCTGACTTGTCAGGCGCTTAAACAGCAGCGCAAAGCATTTTCACTCATATGACAGAAAATTGTTGCCATCTGATTGTTCTACGACACCAAAGAAGAAGGAAAAACATTATAGCAAGTAAAAAAATTCATTCTCTCTCTCTCTGCGTTCCCTTACTGAGTGGGGTGCACAGTGCCTGGTATTCTCCTGTGCTTGTAACCTTGTAGGCAGTCTGTCCACTGGCCTCAGCCAACACATTCCGACTTCAGAGAAGCTCATTTCACTGTACAGGCTGCATGCTGGGTATGTTTGTGTTTCCGTAACCCGCCAAACGCTGACGTGGATTACGGGATCTTTAACGCGCATACTTGATCTTCTGCATGTGTATATATATATATACAAAAGGAATTACAGAACTGGCAGGTCTGCGCTTGACGTTGACCTGGGAGATTGTTAAAGACCCACCCTTAATTCACCAGATGCCGACGCCAAGATTCAAACCCACGACTTCGTGGCCTCGCAGGATTGAAGTCAAGCGGTCTTAACCACTCGGCTATAGCGTCTGTTATCCAGTTCAAAACCTAGATAGACCCAGGCCCAAAGCTTCGTCAGCGATTCACTGATGTCAGCAAAAAGTGCCAAGGCCTGTACTAAAATGTTGTTATGCTTGGAAACGAGGGAGAGGAGATGGGCACCGCCCTGAATATACTGGCCCTTGGAGAAGCCGAGGTCTCTGATGCCTCGCTTCCCTACGACCACAATAGGTTATGGGAGACACCTTCACCTTTATGCTTTGAAGTGTTATGGTGAGATTGTCTTCAGCCATGGCAAAGCTCTTAGCATGACAACCTGTACTCTCCTAGCTTTAAAGGAGACCCAAATCCTCTGAACTTGGGAGTATGGCTACCAAAGTGGTTAGCTGAAGTTAGGAGTATGGCTACCTAAGTGGTGAGCTACCTTGTAACCAGTCATACACACAAACTTCTCATCCAGTGTGTACTTACGGTCTCACAGTGATTCCCAGGTGTGTAGGAATGAGACAGAGTGCATGTTCTGGGTGACCCCCAGGGTATCAAGCAGGGAAAAGAGCAACAACAGCATACTTTAAAAAACAAAAAAAAATCACAATCAACCACAGCAACAATCACCACCAAACATAACTTTTCATCTCACCAAGACGGATACTACAGCTTACGATTGTTTGACTGCAATCCCATCGGTGCATGAAGTCGTGGGTTCGAATCTTGGCATCAGCGTCTGGGGAATCAAGGGTGGGGATTTTTACCATCTCCCAGGTCATCATGGTCTCCATGGCAGACCTGCCAGTGCCTTAATTCCCTTTGTGAGTATACGCATGCAGAAGATCAAATATGCACCTTAATCAAAGATCCCGTAATTCATGTCAACGTTCCGTGGGTTACAGAAACACGAACATAACCGGCATACATCCCCGAAGTCGGAATGCAGCTACCTTAAACAAACCCAAAAAACCCAAACGAACAAACACACAAAATCTCACCATTGGCAAACCTTGGAACTCTAGTCAAAGAACACACACACACACAAAAGATGATAAATAATCTCACCATGATTGGCCAGCCTCCTCGATCGTCCTGGTGACGAACCATCCAATCGGCCGCAGCGTAAAACTGATCCATGTGGGCTGTGCGCGACAGGGTCAAGTTGTCCAGCTGACCTTGACCCCTGACCGCAATGTCCTTGATGCGGCCGAAGGTCAGCTTGGACTTGCTGCGTTTAGATTTGGTGTATTTCAGGCTGAGACCTGACGGAAAATAAAATATAAGAAAAGTTGAATTACTTTCGGAAGAAATTGAAACCATTTTGTTCAGATATCAATGAGAAATCATTATAATTTATTGATTCCATTTATCATTATTTAAGTATGTGAATTGTGAGGACTATTTGGAGAGTGAGGGCATGAATGAAATTACAAAATTAAAAAACAGGAGAGTCTATACAAGTGCTGATCATCAAATTCAGTGTAAATGTTACAGATAAATACACACATACAATTCTATGCATGTACATGCACACACACATACTCACACATGCTTTCTCTCTCTCTCTCTCTCATCTCTCATCTCTCTCTCTCTCTCTCTCTCGCACACACACACACAAATTTATGAGCCATAATATTATGACAGTTTGTGTGGAGATGTAAAATGAAATAATCACACACACACAAACTTGTGATCCATCATGTCACAATTTGTGACGAGACGTAAAATGAATCTCTCTCTCTCTCTCTCTCTCTCACACACACACACACATATACACAAATTTGTGAACCAGCATAATATCACCATTTGTGAAGAGATGTAACTCCCCCCACAAAAAAAACCAAACAAACAAACAACCACAAACAAAAACAACAACAAAAAAAAACCCCAAAACCACCCCCCAAAAAAAAACAACCACCAAAAACCAAAAACGAAACCCAACCCCACACCAAACCCCACATGGATTTGTTTTTTTGCAAGAAATAGCGCTATATAAATTCCATTTATTATTATTATATCCTACACTCACACTGAGACTACAAAACACTTACACACACCGTCCCCCCTCCCCCACCCACCCCTCCCCACCATTCCCCCCACCCACCCAACACTGACCCCCCCCCCCCCCCCCCCCCCCCCTCCCCACCCCCACCGACCTTTCTGCAAGTCGATCTTGATGTCCCTGGCCAGGTGGATCCACTGGTTGCGGCGATGGCCCAGGCCGTAGACGATGTTGGCGCCCTCCATGTCGATCAGCGTGGTCGTCAGCACGTAGTGGATGTTGAACATCTGGCCCGTGGGGGTCTCCACCGTCACCGTCAGGCTGCCGTTGGAGACGAAGAGGACGTCCACCGTCATCACGTAGTCCTCCTTCTCGTCCGCCATCATCACCAGGCCAGGGTTGCGCAGAGAGTCTGCGGTTGGATGGATGGAGGAAGGAAGGCATGAGTGGATGGATGGATTGATTGAGATATTATGTTGGCTGTCTTTCCATTTAGGAGCCATAATAATATCACAGTTTGTGTGGAGATGTAAAATGATGAAATCGTGAGTGGATCGGTGGTCTAGAGGTAACGCGCCTGGTCTAGAAAGCGGAAAGTCCGGGTCGGGTGTGTGCGGTGGTTCGTATCCCTTTTGAGCCCGAAACTTTTCCCCCCCATCCATTAGACCATGAGTGGTGGTCTGGGCGCTAAGTCTTTCGGATGAGACGATAAACCGAGGTCCCGTGTTGTTACACACAATTTTCAGCGCACGTAAAAGAACCCACGGCAACAAGAGAGTTGTCCCTGGCAAAATTCTTAGAAAAAAGCCACTCTGATAGGGAAACAAATACAGTTGCAGACCAAAAGAAAATAAAAGGGTGGCGCTGCTCTTGTGGCGACGCGCTCTCCCTGGGGAGAGCAGCCCGAATTTCACGCAGAGAAATCTCGTGACTTAAAGTGGTATAAAATTAAAATTTAAAAAATTTCCCTCGCTAGGTAGTAAAAAAAGGTAAAGGTGTCCCCCATAACCTATGTGGTCGTAGGAGAGCGAGGCGTCAGAGACCTCAGCTTCTCCAGGAGCCAGCATATTGAGGGCGGCGCCCATCTCCTCTCCCTCGCTGCTTTTACCTTCCCTGACCCTAAAGAGGGCAGGTACCCATTTACAGCTGGGTGAACTGGGGGAACTGTACTGAAGCCAAGGCGCGCAAAACGGTCCACCCATCCAAGTGGTAACCACGCTCGATGCTGCTTAACCTTAGCTGGGGGGGGGGGGGGGGGAGGAGTGCCTCTCAGTAGAAACAACATCCCCATCTTGTGGAAAAATCTGTGCTAGGAAGTCCTTTTTTTTCTTTTCTATTACTCTCTTCGTTTCTGTCTTGTTCCTTTTCTTCCTGTCACCTCATAAACAGCATCCCCACCTTTTGGAAAATCACGTGCTAGGAATTCCATTTCTTTTTTTCTATCACTCTTTTGTTTCTGCCTTGTTCCTTTTCTTCCTGCCACCTCTTTCTTGTCTATTTTCTGCCTTCTTGGTCCATTCTCCTGCCTCTTCCCTTCACACAGTGCACACACACACCTACCCCCCCTCCCCCCCCCCACCAACCCACACTCTCTCTCTCTCTCACTCACCCACAACCACACCTACTCCCCCTTCACACACAACACACTGACCCCCCCCCCCCCCCCCCAACACCTCCCTCCCACCCTCCCAACAACACACACACAAAATTTAAACCAACCAACCCCCCCCACCACCTACCCCCACCCATCCGCACACACCACCACCCTCCCTCTCTCACACACACAAAAAAAACCACCAACAACCAACAACCACCCAGCCAGCCAGCCAGCCCGCAGACCTGAAGCGGCGAACTCCACCACCCTGCCCCCTCCGCGCCCATCTTTCACCAGGCGGATGTGGGCGCGGTTGTCTGGGCGCGCCCAGTCGGCCACGTCCTCCTCCTGGCCGTCCTCCATCACCAGCACCTCCGGGGCGCCCTCCACCAGGTGCTTGGAGAAGTGGCTCAGGCCGAACTGCGCGATCTGGATGGGGTAGAAGTGACCGTCCGGCGTCCACTGGGTGGAGAACGGTACCCCTGGTGGGAGAAGAATGGGTGGGTGTGATGCGTGGTCCAAATTTTTTTGGGGGTTAAGTGTGCCTTGAGACACACACATATATATATACATGTGCCACATGCAGGTGTGCGCACGCACGCACGCAAACACAGAGAGAGAGAGACACACGCTTCCTAATACTGACACACACACACACACCTCACACACACACACACACGACACACACACACACATGACACACACACACAGTCACACCCACCCACCTGACACACACACACCTCTCAACCAACCATACCCACGTACACACACCAAAAAAACCCATCAAAGGGAAAGATGTTAAATTGACTACTAGTGGTGGTAGTGATAGTGGTAGTGGTAGTCGTCGTAGCAGTAGTCGTGGACGTAGTAGTAGTAGTAGTGGTGGTGGTGGTGGTGGTAGAAGTAGTCATAGTAGCAGCAGCAATGGTAGTGGTGGTAGTAGTAGCGGTAAGAGAAGAAGCAGCAGCAGTCGTAATGGTAGTGGTAGCAGCAGCAGCAGTCGTAATGGTAGTGGTAGCAGCAGCAGCAGTCGTAATGGTAGTGGTAGCAGCAGCAGTCGTAGTAGCAGCAGCAGCAGCAGCAGCAGCAGCAGCAGCAGCCGTAGTTGTAGCAGAAGTAGCAGCAGCAGTAATAGTAGCAGCAGCAGCAGTAGTAGTAGTAGTAGTAGTAGCACTAGTAGTAGCAGTATCAGAAGTAGCAGCAGCAGTAGTAGTAGTAGTAGCAGCAACAGCAACAGTAATAGTAGTAGTAGGAGCAGTAGTAGCAGTAGTAGCAGTAGAAGTAGTAGTAGTAGTAGTAGTAGTAGCAGCAGCAGTACCAGCAGTAGTAGTAGTATCAGCAGTAGTAGTAGTAGTAGCAGCAGCAGTAATAGTAGTAGTGGGAGCAGTAGAGGTAGTAGCAGTAGTAGCAGTCGTAGTAGTAGTAGTAGCAGCAGCAGCAGCAGTAGTAGTAGCAGCAGAAGCAGTCGTAGTGTTAGTAGCAACAGCAGTAGAAGAAGAAGAAGCAGCAGCAGTTGTAGCAGCAGCAGCAGTAATAGTAGCAGCAGCGGTAATAGAAGTGGTGGTAGAGGCAGTATCAGTATCAGAAGCACCAGCAGCAGTAGTAGCATGTACTGCTATTAACTGCCATCCACAGCCCCCCCCCAAAAAAAAAAAAAAAAAAAAGAAAAAAAAAAAGTTTGAATTGTACACAAGAACCCGACAATTTTATCTGAGAAGGGGTGGGGTAACTTTTTCTGTCTATTCCACACAAAAAGAGAAGAACAAAATAAAAAAGGATATCGAGGATAACCTACCTTCCATGGCGCTGATACACTTGACCCGGTCCCTCTCCTCCACGTGGTAGAACTCAAAGGACATGAAAACGCTCCCGGGGCGGTAGTCCTGTCGTGGGGGGTGCACTTTGGAGTTGGCGTGCTGAAACTCCAAGCGCTCATACTTGTCGCTGGTCTCGATCTTGCCAAACACCTAGGTGAGAAGAACACAGGACATTTTAATAGACAGCCTTTAGAGAGAGAAAGAAAAAAAACCCGATGAAAGCAGACAGAAAGACAGTGCAGGGAGAGAGGTGGACAGCAGAGAAGAAGCTTCCTTCTGAAACAGCCTGCAACTTCTGAGAAAGAAAGAAAGAAAGAGAGAGAGAGAGAGAGAGAGAGAGAGAGAGAGAGAGAGAGAGAGAGATATGACTTCTGACATTGTAAGGGGGGGGGGGGGGGGCAGGCCACATAACTTCTGACACTGTAAGGGGGGAGGGGGGGATCAGGCCACATCCACATCATGACTTCTGACACTGTAGGGGGCCAGGCCACATCCACATCGTGACTTCTGATTTTGTAGGGGGAGTCAGGCCACATCCACATCGTGACTTCTGACACTGAAGGGGTCAGGCCACATAACTTCTGACACTGCAGGGGGTCAGGCCACATCCACATCATGACTTCTGACACTGTAAGGGGCCAGGCCACATCCACATCATGACTTCTGACACTGTAGGGAGGCCAGGCCACATCCACATCGTGACTTCTGACACTGTAAGGGGCCAGGCCACATCCACATCATGACTTCTGACACTGTAGGGAGGCCAGGCCACATCCACATCGTGACTTCTGACACTGTAAGGGGTCAGGCCACATACACATCGTGACTTCTGACACTGAAGGGGTCAGGCCACATAACTTCTGACACTGCAGGGGGACAGGCCACATCCACATCATGACTTCTGACACTGAAGGGGTCAGGCCACATAACTTCTGACACTGCAGGGGGTCAGGCCACATCCACATCATGACTTCTGACACTGTAAGGGGTCAGGCCACATCCACATCATGACTTCTGACACTGTAAGGGGTCAGGCCACATCCACATAATTTCTGACACTGAAGGGGAGCTGTCAGGCCACATCCACATCATGACTTATGACACTGTAGGGGCCAGGCCACATCATGACTTCTGACACTGTAGTGGGGGGGTCATGCCACATCCACATCATGACTTCTGACACTGTAGGGAGTCAGGCCACATCCACATCATGACTTCTGACACTGTAGAGGGGACAGGCCACATCCACATCATGACTTCTGACACTGTAGGGGGGCCAGGCCACATTCGTATCATATACTCTGGATGCCCCTTTGCTGCTGTCTTTAAGAAAATTCTTAGTTATAAATAAACAGCATATCACCAACTGCTGGCAATTGCGCCAGACTCGCCAAAGAGGATGCGATTTTTTTGATATGAAGATCTGCTGCCACACGTTAAATTAATGAAACTACGTTGATGTAGCCAAGTAGCAAGATCCAATGGACTTCATTTAAACTAGTTCTCTTGGAAACTTTTGCAAGGCGAAGGAGGGGGGTGGGGGGTGGATGGGTAGAAAGGACCAATATACTGCCAAAATAGACCTTGCCCCCCCTCCCCCCCCTTCAACCACCCCCACCCCACAAAACACACAAGAAGTCATTTGCGAAGATCTAGCCTCTCAGGGACTCTGGCACACAACCAGATTGATGATAGAGGAGGAATATCGTGAACCGCTCTTCAGTGGTGCTGCCCAATGATTCCTCAGGGAGTCTAAGGAAAGAGAAGAAATCTGGCGTCTGTGGTCACCTGGGCCACACACCACAGCAATCACAAAGGAAAAAACCACCCAAACACCTCCCTGTGGACTTCCGACCCTGCGGATGAGACGTAATAGATCTGATTTGGGTGTGGCTGTGGCGGGGAGATTGACATGAGCGGCGTGGGAACAGCAGGACGGGAGGAAGTTACAGAAACAGCCGATATGGTGCCCAGCAGAATTGTGGGTTTTTATCAAGACAATTATATATATATATATATATACACACACACACATACATACATATATCGTTGACTGCCTCGACATCTGATTTCAACCTGACTCCTTGAACAGTCACTGAGGCCCTGGCGTGACTGCACAGAACTTCACTGCAGGTACAGTGCTGTGGACAAGTCAACCCTAGCAGAGCAAGTCCCTCTACAGATCACTGGGAGCATGCCCCCATCCATAGCTCATGGCTGGCCTGCTCCTCCACAAGATGTGGATGGGTGTTTAATGACCGTGTACTGGAAGTGGTGGCAAAATCTTCAGTGGTGCCCAAAAACGGTCTACTAGACTATGGGATAAGTGAAGGTGAAGGACAGTTGTGGAGATGAACCTTCTGAGTTATGATTGTATAAAGTGTGGTTTGCTGCTATACTTTCTTCCCTCTCAGCATATTCAAACTCTTAATCTTGCCATACTGCTTCACGACAAACTTTCATTTCCGAAGCAGATTTTAGATCTAATCTTCCCACAGGGGAGCCATATATGTTCATCTTCAGGGAGGTTTGGGCTATAACTTATGTGAGGGAAAGGAAATAACATGTGATTTTCATGGTCAGATAAACATGTAATTTCTGACATGAATTGGTCCCCATTTTCCGCTCAGATCCTGGTAGCCTTCTATTTTGGAGTGTGGATTGCTGCTCTTCTTCGGAATTTAAGTCTCAACTCAGTCTGATTCTATAACAGATATATATATATATATATATATATATATATATATATATATATATATATATATATTGTTGCTAGCAACTGTGTCTGCAATTGAATTATTTGCATGCATACATGCGTGTTGTGTATAACACTTCTATAAAAATCTGTCTTGTGTTCCTGCAAGAGTGACTGTAAGCATGCACAAGTATGCATGCCTGCGTGTGATATATGCATGCATGTACACATGTATCGCCCTGTGGTTATGAGCGCTCGAACGCACACGCACGTACAAGAGTGTGAGTGCACATGCGAACGTATGCGCGCCTCTCACGTCAAGTCATTGCGACCAAACTGCACTCTGTATGCCCAAGTCGTACCTTAAGTGACCTTACACACACAGTACGTTCACAGACGCTTCCCTCTGTACTGCTTGCTACAAAACAGCGGGTATCACAATCACCACACGCCCAAACACGTAGATCTAGAACAGAACCTTCCCTCACCTCTCTCTCTCTCCAAGATAATAATATTTAAAAAAAAAAGCAGCGAAGGCTTTCTTTCCAGCTCCTGTCTTTAAAGATGGCGTGTAACTTGAAGCCCGATAATCATCAGGGGACATCACTCTAACAAAAGGTGGGGGTAACTTGTGTCTCGGATCTACACGCCTTGTACGAAAAGAAAGAAAGAAAAAATTATTTAAAAAAAGAAAAGCGAGCAGACGACACGAGCTCGAGTGTCGCAGTTGAGCGGTGCGGGAACAAAGTAGTGAGTGTAAGTATAGGCCATTGCGGTGTCGGTTTCTTCATAATGACTCGCCTTGTTTCCGGATCGTGTGAATGAGAAAGACTGACTGACAATGGTGGGGAGAGAGAGGGAGAGAGGTGGGTGAGAGGTGAGAGAGAGAGAGAGAGAGAGAGAATGACATTGACATTGACAATGGTTTATTGTGGTAAGCTTTCAAGCCCATTCACAAGGGGACAAGTGGGAAGAGGACCGGGGCACAAAACACATCTTTCACCATGAAGTCAAAAACAATTACAACTGCCCCAAATAAACATCACGACATGGATTCCATATCGTGGTTTAACAGCTGTGCAACAAACACAGGTACATTGTAAACTTACTATGATTATTATAATTTTTGAACAAACGAAAACAATGAACAAGCTTTACTAGCCATTCAGCAGGACAAAGAGAGAGAGAGAGAGAGAGAGAGAGAGAGAGAGAGAGAGAGAGAGAGAGAACTCGAATGTTTTAATGAGGGTAAATGGATAAGCCAGGGGCTTCTTTACACCAGTCCTCAAGAAAACCAAACCAAACCAAAAGGCAAACAAACATGAAGAAATGTATAACATATACCCAATAAACTAAGAGAGAGAGAGAGAGAGAGAGGGAGGGGGGGGGGGGGGGGGCGGGGAGGAACGGAATAACCTGGTGGTTAGAGTGATGCGCTCGTGATCTGCTGACCCGGGTTCGAATCTCGTTCATGAGGATTTTTCCTCTGGAGTTATCAGTGCCGACTCTCCACTCCCTCTAAACAGTCTTTCAGATGAGACTATAAACCGAGGTCCCATGTGCAAACGCACGCAGAACATCTTGCGCACACGTTAAACCCTCTTCCGCTTTTCGGAAGAGTAGGCCATTGTGTGCCGGTGGGAACGGATGACAACATTTACAAATCAGCATACCCACGGAGACTGCATGTAAACAAAAAAGCAGCACTCGAGTGCTTATTCCATTATCTTCGAAATAAAAAGAATATATATATAATTTAAAATAAAACACACACACACACTCCACCATATTCCCTTTCCCCAAAACATCACTATCACCACCAACAAAACAGCAACAATAATCACACACACACACTCAACACCCCCCCCCCCCTCCCCTCCCCCCGCCCTCTCTCCCCCCCCGCCCCCCCCCCCCCCACACACACTCAACACCCCCCCCCCCCACACACACACACAGACAGAAGAGCAGAACTGACCTCAAAATACTCCTTGATGAAGGAGAAAGGCAGGAAGACCTCCGCTCCCTCTCTCCGACAGTTGATAGGGTAATCATCGTTGATCACGCAGTCCAGCTCATGATACTTCACAGAGGACCCCCCACCCCCCTTCCTCCCTCCTCCTCCCCCTCCTCCTCCACCACCACCGCCACCACCGCCACCGCCACCACCACCGTCGCTCTTGATGGAGTTGGTGCCGCGGTTGTGGTACAGTGTTTGAAAGTCTGAGACCTCTGGACTGTCCCTGTGGGGATGATGAACATAGTAACATTTTTTATCAGTGCTTGGTTGTGTGGTTGGTTGGTTGGCTGGTTGGCTGGTTGGTTGGTTGGTTGGTTGGTTGGTTTGGTTTGCAAAGAGGAACAGACATGTAAGGCAGACAGAGATGGATGCAGAGATGGATATACAGAGATGGATACACAGAGAAAGAGAGAGAGCGAGAGCGAGAGCGAGAGAGAGAGAGAGAGAGAGATGTTAGATGAAATAGATGGATGGATGGATGGAGAGAGAGAGAGAGAGAAATGTTAGATTAAATAGATGGATGGATGGATGGATGGATGGAGAGAGAGAGAGATGTTAGATTAAATAGATGGATGGATGGATGGAGAGAGAGAGAGAGATGTTAGATTATATAGATGGATGGATGGATGGATGGATGGATGGAGAGATGGAGAGAGAGAGAGATGGAGAGAGAGCGAGAGCGAGAGAGAGAGAGAGAGAGAAAGAGAGAGAGAGAGAGAGAGAGAGAAAGAGAGAGAGAGAGAGAGAGAGAGAGAGAGAGAGAGAGAGAGCGAGAGAGATGTTAGATTAAATAGATGGATGGATGGATGGAGAGAGAGATGTTAGTTTAAATAGATGGATGGATGGAGGGAGGGAGAGGGGAGAGAGACACAGAGAGAGAGAGAGGGAGAAAGAGAGAGAGAGGGAGAGAGAGAGAGGGAGAGGGAGAGAGAGAGAGAGAGAGAGGGGGGGAGAGAGAGAGAGAGAGAGGGGGAGAGAGAGAGAGAGAGAGAGAGAGAGAAGAGAGAGAGAAAGAGAGATGTTAGATTAAATAGATGGATGGATGGATGAATGGGGAGGGAGGGAGAGAGAGAGAGAGAGAGAGAGAGAGAGAGAGAGAGAGAGAGAGAGAGAGAGAGAGAGAGAGAGAGAGAGAGAGAGAAAGAGAGATGTTAGATTAAATAGATGGATGGATGGATGAATGGGGAGGGAGGAGGAGAGAGAGAGAGAGAGAGAGAGAGAGAGAGAGAGAGAGAGAGAGAGAGAGAGAGATGTTAGATTAAATAGATGGATGGATGGATGGGGAGGGAGAGAAAGAGAGAGAGAGCGAGCGAGAGAGATGCTAGATTAAATAGATGGATGGATGGATGGAGAGAGAGATGTTAGATTAAATAGATGGATAGATGGAGAGAGAGAGAGAGAGAGAGAGAGAGAGAGAGAGAGAGAGAGAGAGAGAGAGAGAGAGAGAGAGAGAAACAGAAAGACAGACAAACACAGAGACATAAACAAGCAGACAAAGCCAGACAAGCACCCAGCCAGCCGAGTAATCTCTCTCTCTCTCTCTCTCTCTCTCTCTCTCTCTCTCTCTCTCTCTCTCCCTCCCTCCCCCAATAGTGAAAGATTTCAAATGTACAGACAATTTATAGGTTCACACGTTGTCAAACCCATCTAAAGCTTGATATGGACATACATTTGAAAAGAATTATGTCTAAGTTTAGACTTGGTGTATCAGGCATAAATGTTCATAAATTTAGATATATAGAACATGATGATGATGACCTCAGGCTGCTATGCCCATTATGTAAGCAAACAGTGGAAGATGAAGTTCATTTTGTGCTGTGCTGTCCAGTAGTAGAAGATGTAAGACAGAATTACATTCCGGTAAAGTATAAGTAGACAGCCTAGTTTATTTAGATTATGTCTACTCATGGCATCTAGTCACCCTGAGATTGTGCGCAGCCTCGCTTTATATTTGTGTAAAGCTTTCAGAATAAGAGATATATTGTTATCCTAAGTCATATTTTTGTAGCTGACTTTTTGTTACACAGTAACACTTTATCGTTACTATTGCTTTTCACTGTTCACTGGTCCCGTAACCCGCCAGGGTCGTAGGGGCGCTGCATGGTGGACGAACGTCAGGTCAGGTCAGGTCAGAGGTGTCCTCTGCTACCGGTAACCATGTAACCCGGTACCACCTGTGACATGTGGGGAGTCAACCCAACCCAAAAATCACGCCTGGAGAGAGATGGGCGCCGCCAGGCTACTTTTGCCCAAGACACGCTAAATGGAATGGACTATTGCTTTTACCCCCACCAAAATACTGAGCAGTTCGGCAACCCCCCCTTCATGTATGGGCCAATGGCCTTTTTGTGAATAAATTATTCGAGTTCGAGCTCTCTCTCTCTCTCTCTCTCTCTCTCTCTCTCTCTCTCTCTCTCTCTCTCCTCTCTCTCTCTCTCTCTCTCTCTCCTCTTCTTTCTTACTTGCTGCTCTCTCTCTCTCTCTCTCTCTCCTCTCTCTCCTCTCTCTCTCTCTCTCTCTCTCTCCGTGATTTTGTGTAGATATTTTTTTCGTATACTGTGTCAGTGTATGGCTATGGGCTTTATTTTATTTTATTATCATTATATATCCCTAAGGATCGGGGACTGGATGTAAACAAGCACATGGGTGCTTATTCATTATCCTCGAAATAAAAGAATTTGTCATTGTCACTCTCTCTCTCCCCCCCCCCTCTCTCTCCCCCCCCCCCTCTCTCTCTCCCGCTCTCCTCTCTCTCCCCCCCCTCTCTCTCTCCCGCTCTCCTCTCTCTCTCCCCTCTCCCCTTTCTCTCTCCCTCTATCTACCCCCTCTCTCTCCCCTCCCTCTCCCTCCCCCCTCTCTCTCCTCCCCTCTCTCCCCCCCCTCCCCTCCCTCTCTCCCCCCTCTCTCTCCCCCTCTCACCTGGCAGACGTTGTCCTGACGGCTACAGAGGACCACAGACAGGCGGTGACCAGCAGAGACACCAGCTTCACCGCCTGCTAACCCGCATACTGCCCCTCTCCCTCCCCCCTCTCCCTCCCTCTCTCTCTCTCCCCTCCCTCCCCCCTCTCTCCCTCCCCTCTCCCCCCTCCCTCCCCCCTCTCTCTCTCTCCCTCCCCTCTCTCTCACCTGGGCAGACGGTTGTCCTGACGGCTACAGGAGGACCACAGACAGGCCGTGACCAGCAGAGACACCAGGCCCACCGCCCCCACCAGCTTCACCGCCTGGCTAACCCGCATACTGCCGATACTGCTCCTGCTGCTGCTGCTGCTGTTCCTGCTGCTGCTGCTGCTGCTGCTGCTGCTTCTGCTCCTCCTCCTGCTGCTTCTGCTGCTGCTGCTGCTTCTGCCTTCTCACTGCATGCCTGCCCACACACAGACATATATAACAACAACCGTCATCATTGCAGTTAGGTAACCAAACCTCTTGGAAGAAGGGATACGGCTGGCTGACTGTATGGCTCGGAAAAACGGATCTCACACACAACACACACACACACAACACACACACACACACAACACACACACACACACACACACACACACACACACACACACACACAGACTACTACACCGCGCACACAAGACATAATCATAAGTTGTGCGCTGCTTTATATTTATTATTATTTTTTTTATATCGAGGATAATGGAATAAGCACTTATGTGCTTTTTTTTTTTTTTACATTCACTCCCCGTGTGTATGCGGTTTTTGTCAAATTTCTCATCTGTTTCCCACCGGCACACAATGGCCTACTCTTACGAAAAGCGGAACAGGATTTAACGTGTGCGCAACATGTTCTGCGTGCGTTCGCACACGGGGCCTCGGTTTATAGTTTCATCCGAAGGACTTTTGAGGAGAGTGGAGCCTGCACTGATGTTAACTCCAGGGGAAAATATCCCCTTGAACGGGAATCGAACCCGGGTCGTCAGATTGCGAGCGCAATGTTCTAACCACTAGGCTATCCCGTCCTTATTGACGGGAGTAGCGGTTAAGATCTGCCGTCAGCGCCTGGGCTTTATCACAGTTCTTGATTAAACCATTGACGCTGGGGGCAACAGCAAAGTGAGAGGCTGTATGACCAGTGGCTTTCTTTCCCACTCATGGAATTCCACTTTACAGCTTAGTTTTTAGTGATCGACTATGACTCTCTGACTAGGAGGCTTGACTCGCACAGTCCTTATGTGCTGCAGCCCTGGGGGCTGGTTGGCTTTTGGAGAACATCTCCGGATTGTTGTTGTTGTTGTTGTTGTTGTTGATGCTCGTTCTCTGTTTCTGGTCCATCCACCTGGAATGACCTCCCTCTATCCCTTTCGCCAACAGCCTACATTTGACACTTTCAAATCCAGCCTCCAAAACGCGCTTATTTCCTATCTGAAGTGTTCCCCTCGTGTCTTTTTGTCTTGTTCTTTCTTGTGCGAGTATGTGCGTGCGTGTATATGAGTATATTAGTTGATATATGTTAGTTCTAGTATTCTGTGGAAGGTTGCATGTATGTAACTGATTTGAATGCGAGCGCTTCGATTTGTTTGCTTTACAAGATTCAGCGCTATACAAATACCATACATTCTTCATCTTCTTCTTGTCTTCGATTTAACGTCTGTTCACTCTCAGTGATATTAGACGAAACCAAAAAAAGTGTGTGAAAGTTGAGGTGGTGGTGGAGGTCCTACTGAAATATGTGCAAGGGAAAAATAGTTTACAAAGACAAAAAAAAAAAAAGAAACTTCACAAAGCAAGAAGAACCAGTTAAAAAGAAGCAAACAACAAAAAAAACCCTTTAAACTTCATGAAGTTATAACAGACAGACAGACAGACAGACAGACAGACAGACAGACACATTTCAAGATTTTTTAATTATTTGAATTGTATGGTTTAATATTGTTCAGGGTTTTTTGTTTTGTTTTTAATTCCATGTATGCATATATATTATTGTCTTCTCTTGTTTGATTTCTATGGTTTATCATTGATTAGGTTTTTTATTCTATGTCTGCATATATATCATCTTTTTCTCTCTCTTTCTTTTTTTTCTTTAGATAGATGGCTTGATGAAAAAAAAAGCAAATGCACTGCTTATTCAATGTACCATCTCAAAAAATAAAAGTTTGACTTTGACACGAACATGACGACAAATAAAGATGGTTACATAATTATGCCCACATGATAAAGTATATGATCTACATTTGTCATCTGGCAACGTAACTCACTCACACACACACACACACACACACACACACACACACACACACACACACACACACACACACACACACACACACACACACACACACTCAGAGATAAAGTGATGACGTAGCATAACAAATGAATAATTCCATTCAGTCTACTATCGATGACCTGTTAGCACGCACACGCACTCACACGAGCGAGCGCGCGCGCACGCGCACACACACACACGCACACGCTATAAATAACATGGTGAATTAGGTTGATTACACGCTCGAAGGAATAATTCCTATCAGTGAACTACCTACGACCCACACACACACACACACGCACACACACACACACACACACTCGCGCACACACGCACGTACTCACGCTTACACACATACACCACACAACGCACACACAGACACTCTCCTCCTCTCACACACACATACCGCGCGCGCACAACTCACGACACACACACACACAACAGATACGCATACACTCTCTCCACACACACATACCACACACACTCACACACACAGACTCTCTCTCTCTCACAACAGACAGACAGACACACACACACTCACACACCACAAACACACAGAATCTTCCTTCAACACAGAACACCACAACACACAACTCTCTCTCTCCTCACATTACACATACAGACACACAGACACACACACAATACATACACGCACGCAGAAGCGAATCCCATGAAATGATAATCCTATTCACTAGACGTAGAAGCGGGCGGCGTGTGTCACTAGACAGCATCAACTCTTGTAACCCCCTCTCTTATCCTTCCATTTTTATTATCATCACCATTTTTCATCATCGTTATTATTCTTATCATCATCAAATTATTCTTATCATCGTTCGTTATGTTTAGTGCTGCAATCTTTAATTAAAATAATCTAAACAACGTTTGTGTGATCGGGCGGGGTGGGGGTGGGGGGGGGGGCGGCGGCAGAGACATTTTAAAAATTTCTTTTTTTTATTCTTTTATATCGAGGATAATGGAATAAGCGCTTATGTGCTTTTTTTTTTTAGATCCAGTCCCCGTGTGTATGCGGTTTTGTAAATTCTGTCGTCTGTTCCCACCGGCACACAATGGCCTACTCTTACGAAAAGCGGAACAGGATTTAACGTGTGCGCAAGATGTTCTGCGTGCGTGGATGGGGGAAGGGAAGGACAGAGAGAGAGAGAGAGAGAGAGAGAGAGAGAGAGAGAGAGAGAGAGAGAGAGAGAGAGAGAGAGAGAGAGAGAGAGAGAGTGGGGGATGGGGGCAGAGACAACACAATCTCAACCATATACAAGCAGACAAACAGAAAAGAAAGGGTCTCACTCACTCGCACACACCACACGCATGCATGCGCGCGCACACACCACCACCCACCCACACGGTGGACGGGGAGACACACACACACACACGTTGGTCTATTATTACTGACAGTGAACAAATGTTAAACTGAAAACACAACCACCACCCCCAATATACACACACACACAAATACCCCCCCCCCCCCCCCCCCCGCAACTTTTTTCTTTTACAAAAACACACACACGCCCCCCCCCCCCCCCCCCCCCCCCCCCCTCCACCCCGTCCTCCCACGAAATGTACAGACCATTCTTCTTTTTCCCAAAGCGCAGACTCTCTCTCTCTCTCTCTCCTCTCTCTCTCTCTCTCTCTCTCTTTCTCTCTCTCTCTCTCTCTCTCTCTCTCTCTCTCTCATACTGTCTGTACTTGAGGTATTATTCTTCTGCTCATAAATGTTTCCTATGCAACATGTTTTGGAATGTTGATTATATACAACCCAACCCAACCCTTCATGAGGGGCCAAGGCCTATAATGAATAAAACTTTCGCATTCGCATTCTCTCTCTCTCCCTCAGATATTGTTATCCTAAGTCATATTTTGTAGCTGTCTTTTTTGTTATACAGTAACATTTTGTCGTTACTATTGCCCACCAAAATACTAAGCAGTTCGGCAACCCCCTTCATGTATGGGCCAATGGCCTTTTTGTGAATAAATCATTCGAGTTCGAGTTCGAGTTCTCTCTCTCTCTCTCTCTCTCTCTTCTCCTCCTCTCTCTCTCTCTCTCTCTCCCCCCCCCCCCACCGCACTAACTACTACTACTAAACTACTACTACTACTACTACTATACTACTACTACTACTACTACCCACACTAGCAGGCTAATGAAAAAATAACTCCTCCATGATAGCATCGTCCAGCCTCCTCCACCACACAAGCTTTCTCCACTGCTTCTGCCGCTGACAATGCACACCAACACAGACACCAGGAAAAGACAGAAGGACAGAGAGAGAGAGAGAGGGAGAGAGAGAGAGAGAGAGAGAGAGAGAGAGAGAGAGAGAGAGAGAGAAAGGAAAGAAAAGAAAGGAAACGAAAAAGAAAGGACAAAGGAAAAAAAGAAAGGAAAAGAAAAGAATGAGAGAAGAAAGAAAGAAAAGAAAAGGAAAAAAAATAAAAGGAAAAAAATTATAGAAAAAAATGGAAAAGAAAGGAAGAAAAGGAAAAAAAGAAAAGAAAAAAATGGAAAAGAAAGGAAGAAAAGGAAAAAAGAAAAGAAAAAATAAACATAAGAAAGGAAACGAAAAAGAAAGCAAAAGAAAAGAAAAGAAAGAAAGGAAGAAAAGAATAGGAAAAGAAAAGGCACAGAGCATGGGGAGAAAAAAAGAAAAAAAGAAAAGGAAGAAAGAATTAAACAAAACAACCCCCCCCCCCAAAAAAAAAAAAGGAAAAAAACCAAAATAAAGAAACAAAGAAAGAAAAAAACGCTTAACCACTTCACAAATGAAGACTGACAGACAGATGAAAATAACTAAAGAAAGGAAGAACGAAAGAAAGAAAAGGAAGAAAGAAAGAAAAGGAAGAAAGAAAGAAAAGAAAAGACAACACACCACTTTACGATAGAAAGTGACAGAGAGACAACAACCTCCCCCCCAAAAAAAAACCTAACAAAACAAAACAAAACAAACAAAAAGAAAGAAAGAAAGAACGAAAAAGAAACTAAAGGAAACTAAAGAAAAAAAACAGAAGAAAAGACAGAAAGACTGAAAGAAAGAAATAGGACACAAGAAAAGAAAAAACAAACCTTTACAGTTACTGATAATATCTGTGTCTTTCTTATTCCCTTTTGACATTGGACTGAGAACGCCGTGTGTGTGTGTGTGTGTGTGTGTGGTGTGTGTGTGTGTGTGTGTGTGTGTGTGTGTGTGTGTTGTTGTGTTGTGTGTGTGTGGTGTGTGTGACTCGTGAGTGTGTGTGTGAGTGTATGCGTGACTCTATGTATGTATGTGTGTGTGTCACAGAGAGAGAGAGAGAGAGAGAGAGAGAGAGAGAGAGAGAGAGAGAGAGAGAGAGAGAGAAGAGAAGAGAAGAAGAAGAAGAAGAAGAAGACAGACAGAGAGAGACACATAGAGACAGAGAGAGGCAGAGACAGAGAAGAGAAACAGGCAGATAAAGAGAAAGAGAGAGAGAGAGAGAGAGAGAGAGAGAGAGAGAGAGAGAGAGAGAGAGAGAGAGAGAGAGAGAGTGCGGGGGGTGGGGGGTGGGGGGGTGGGAGAGGCCGACAGAGAGAGGGACAGAGAGACAGATAAAGAGAGACAGACAGACAGAGAGAGACACACACACAGACAGAGGCAAATAAAGAGAGACAGACATACAGAGACACAGACACAGAGAGACACAGATAAAGAGAGAGGACAGACAGACAGAGAGAGACACACACACAGACACAGAGAGACACAGATACAGAGACAGACAGACAGAAGATAGACACAGCTAAAGACAGACAGACAGAGAGATCAATCAAAAATGTTCATTCATTCGTTCATTCAAAAATGTTCATTCATTCGTTCATTCAAAAATGTTCATTCATTCAAAAATGTTCCTTCATTCAAAAATGTTCACTCATTCGTTCATTCAAAAAAGTTCATTCCTTCCTTCATTCAAAAATGTTCGTTCATTCGTTCATTCAAAAATGTTCATTCATTCGTTCATTTAAAAATGTCCACTCATTCGGTCATTCAAAATGTTCATTCCTTCGTTCATTCAAAAATGTTCATTCATTCGTTCATTCAAAAATGTTCATTCATTCAAAAATGTTCATTCATTCATTCAAAAATGTTCAATCATTAAAAAATGCTCATTCTTTCGTTCATTCAAAACTGTTCATTCATTCGTTCATTCAAAAATGTTAATTCACTCGTCCATTCAAAAATGTTCATTCATTCAAAAATGTTCGTTCATTCGTTCATTCAAAAAGGTTCATTCATTCGTTCATTCAAAAATGTTTATTCACTCAAAAAATGTTCATTCATTCATTCAAAAAATGTTCATTCATTCGTTCATTCAAAAATGTTCCATTCATCCGTTCATTCAAAAATGTCCATTCATTCGTTCCTTCAAAAATGTTCATTAATTCAAAAAAAAAAGTTCATTCATTCAAAAAGGTTCATTCATTCGTTCATTCAAAAAGGTTCATTCATTTGTTCATTCAAAAATGTTCCATTCACTCCTCGTGCTGCTGTTGGGCAAGTGTCTCTTCGAACTTAACAAAGACCTTTCTGCACAGTCTGGTGAACTAAGGGGGGTGGGGATTTTCGCCATCTCCCAGCTCACCTTCAAGCGCAGACCTTGCCAGTGCCCTAGTTTCCTTCGCGTTCGTATAATTTTGCCGCCAGCGCCTGGCCTTTATCACAGTTCTTGATTAAACCATTGACGCTGGGGGCAACAACAGCAAAGTGAGAGGCTGTATGACCAGTGGCTTTCTTTCCCACTCATGGAATTCTTCCACTTTACAGCTTAGTCTTTTAGTGATCAACTATGACTCTCTGACTAGGAGGCTTGACTCGCACAGTCCTTAATATGTGCTGCAGCCCTGGGGGCTGGTTGGCCTCTGGAGAACATCTCCAACGCTGACTGTCCTTATGCCCACTTGGCCGAGAGAGAGTGGGGATGTACTGTGGGCAAGGCATCTCCACAATAATCAAATTTCTGCCCAGTTTCCAAAACAGCAAGCTGCCTCCTCTGCTGTTTTGGAGGTCGTCGTCGGACACGGCGGACTAAACATACACGTATAATTATGCACGGCGTTCAGTGGGTTACGGAAACACGAACATACCCAGCATGCATCCCTGAAGTCGGAATGCGGCGACTTTCATGGTTGCGGGGGGGGGGGGGAGGGGGGGGGGGGGGGGGGGGGCAAAAAACCGGTCGCATACGCAAAAATCTCACCATTTTGGTGAACCTCAGAACTCTAGCCGAGGAACGAAGAGAAAGAAGGAAGAAAAGAAAAGAAAAAAGAAAAGAAAAAGAAAGTGTTGTAAAAAATGGTGTGTCGAGATGTCGAGGTCAAAAGGAAAAGAACAGGAAGAGAACAAGATGAGGAAGCAGTGAAGAGAATGAAAAGGGTGAAGGAAGGAAGAGGAGGAAAGGGGGAAGGCAAGCTCTTCTTCACCAAACAACCTGCACTCACCTTTAAAAAAAAAAAAGACAACAAAATCATCTGAAATCAGAATATTCCAATTCAATCCAGTCCAGTTGTACATAGTCCCGCCGACCACAGTAGAGGCCCTATCAGGGCTGTCACCCCGTACAATTTTAAATAATAATAATAATAATGTATGGAATTTATATAGCGCTGAATCTTGTAAAGCAACAAATCAAAGCGCTCAGATGACTTTTAAAAAAAATTAAATATCGAGGATAATGGAATAAGCACTCAGGTGCTTTTTTTTTTTTTTTTTACATCCAGTCCACGTGTGTAAGCGGTTTTGTAAATTCTGTCATCTGTTCCCACCGGCACACAATGGCCTACTCTTCCGAAAAGCGGAACAGGATTTAACGTATGCACAAGATGTTCTGCATACGTTCGCACACGGGGCCTCGGTTTATAGTCTCACCATCTTTCCTCTACATATCAGCATTGCACTGTACTGTGTACGGCACTGTACTGAACGACCTACCACACCACTCCAATCCTGTTGTTTATAGCCCCGCCGACCACAGAGGCCATATCAGGGGCTGTCACCTCGTACAACTTTTAAATCTCTGATGAAAACTGTGCATCAATAAAACAGGGTATAAAACCAACTCTACTGTCGTTCCTTGTATCAACGCCCTGGTCAACCATAAGGGTCAACCCAGGACGGGCACCGCGTTGTGGGGAAAATCCACACATCAACCACACACATGACAATGAGATAAAAACTCCAAAACCAGATTCCTTAAACCAGCCTTGTTCTTAGTGACCAACAGTAACACTTTCACTCATATCAGACGGGGGGGAAAAAAAAAAAGCCACGATGTTCTCAGAAGTCCGAATATGGGTTGGCTATAATGGCAAGGTACTCTGTGGTCGGAGCACTCGCTTTCCCCCAGCCAAGTTAAGCAGCCTCGAGCGTGGTTACCAGTTGGATGGGTGACCGTTTGCGCGCCTTTGCTTCAGTACAGTTCCCCCAGTTCACCCAGCTGTAAATGGGTACCTGCCCTCTTTTAGGGTCAGGGAAGGTAAAGCAGCGAGGGAGAGGAGATGGGCGCCGCCCTCAATATGCTGGCCCCTAGAGAAGTGAGGTCTCTGACGCCTCGCTCCCCTACGACCTTATAGGTTATGGGACTCCTTTACCTATACTCTGAGAAACTGTCACGCACGCAAAATTTTCATCCAGTGTGTACTTTTTAAGTCTCACAGTGATTCCCAAGTGGGATGAGAGTGAGTCAGAGTGTATAATTATACTAGGTGACTGACACCCCTCCTCCCCCCTCCCCGTGTTAAGCTG
>CM054163.1:26551622-26574122 GCA_028751875.1 Rapana venosa
TAAGAGTAGGGCCCTTGTGTGCCGGTGGGAACAGATGATAGAATTTACAAAACCGCATACACACGGGTGTCTGGATGTAAAAAAAAAAAAATTTAAACACATGAGTGTTTTTTTCCATTATCCTCGATATAAAAAGAATAAAATAAATGTTTAAAATAAATAAATAAATGTCTCTCTCTGTCTCTCGCACTCTGTTTCTGTCTTTATCAGTCTCCTGTCTCTCTGTCTCTGTCTCTGTCTCCTTCTCTCTCTCTCTCTCTTTCTCTCTCCCAATCTCCCCACCCCCACCCCTCCCTCAACCCTCTGTCATTGTTTCCTTATGTTGATATTGCAGGAAGCCACAACACTCTTCCTTTAGCTAGACTCATAAACTTCCCTCGGCAGGGGACTATGGAAGATACTGCATCAAACACAATCCAAACCTTTCTCTTTTTTTTACAGGGGTGGGGGTGGGGGGGGGGGGAGGTGGCTCTTTCCATTCCAAGCTGCTGGCTTCTCTCTCATCTCTCTCTCTCTCTCTCTCTCTCTCTCTCTCTCTCCCTCTATTGTATTCTCCTCTCTCTCTCTGTTGTTATCTTAAGTCATATTTTTGTAGCTGACTATTTGTTATACAGTAACATTTTGTGGTTATTATTGTTTTTACCCCCACCAAAATACTGAGCAGTTGGGCAACCCCCTTCATGTAAGGGCCAATGGCCTTTTGATGAATAAATTATTGAGTTGAGTTTTCTCTCTCTCTCTCTCTCTTCCTCTCTCTCTCTCTCTCGTCTTCCCTCTCTATTTTTCTCTCCTCTCTTTCTCTCTCTCTCTCTCTCTCTCTCTCTCTCTCTTCCCTCTCTATGTATTCTCCTCTCTCTCTCCCTCTCTCTCTGTCTCTCTCTTCCCTCTCTATTGTATTTTCTCTCTCTCTCTCTCTCTCTCTCTCTCTCTCTCTCTCTCCCCTCTCTCTCGCTCTCTCTCTTCCCTCCCTATTGTATTCTCTCTCTCTCTCTCTCTCTCTCTCTCTCTCTCTCTCCTCTCGTTCCCTCTCTATTGTTTCTCTCTCTCTCTCTCTCTCTCTCTCTCTCTTCCCCTCTCTATTGTATTCTCTCTCTCTCTCTTTCTCTCTCTCTTCTGTCTCTCTCTCTTCCATCTCTATTGTATTCTCTCTCTCTTCCATCTCTATTGTATTCTCTCTCTCTGTCTCTGTCTCTGTCTCTCTCTCCTCTCTCTCTCTCTCTCTCTCTGTTGTTTTCTTCTTTTCTCTCTCTGGTGGAAAGTTATTATTTTGGAGATTTATATCTTTCAGTGATGTCTGGTTTTTGATATTATTTGATGTATTTCTTCCTGTGGGTTGGATTTAAACAAAACTTTTCTCTCTCTCTCTCTCACTCTCTCTCTCTTCTTCTCTCCTTCTCCATCTCTCTCTCTCTCTCTCTCTCTCTCTCTTCTCTCTCTCTCTCTCTGTCATTGTTTCCTTATGTTGATATTGCAGGAAGCCACAACACTCTTCCCTCAAGACACACAACTTCCTCCGCTGGGGACTATGGAACATACTGAATCCAACATAATCCAAACCTTTCTCTTTTTTTTTTTCTTTTTTTTTTTTGGGGGGGGGGGTTCTTCCCATCCCTCCCTCTGTCTCTCTCTGTCTCTCTCTGACTCTCTCTCTCTCTCTCTCATTCTGTCCTGATGTTGATGTATGCAGGAAGCCACTACACAACACTCTTCCCTTACTCAGACACACAAACTTCGTCTGCAGAGAACTATAGAAGAGGCCGAATCAAACACAATCCACAGCTTTCTTTTTGGGGATTTTTTTTTTCTTCTTCCCACCTGTCTGTCTGTCTGCCTGTCCATCCATCCATCTCTCTCCCTCTCTCTCTTTCTCTTGTTTTCTTCACATTTCTCTCTCTCTCCTCTCTCTCCTCTCTCTCTCCCCTCTCTTCCCTCTCTATTGTATTCTCTTTCTCCCTTTTCTCTCTTCCCTCTCTATTGTATCTCTCTCTCTCCTCTCTCTCCCCTCGTCTCCTCTCTCTCTCTCCCCTCTCTCTCTTTTCCCCCTCTATTGTATTTCTCTCTCTCCTCTCTCTCTTCCCTCTCTATTCTATTCCTCTCTCCCCTCTCTCTCTCTCTCTCTCTCTTTTTCTCTCTCTCTTCCCTCTCTATTGTATTCTCTCTCTCTCTCTCTCTCCCTTTCCCCCTCTATTGTATTCTCTCTCTCTCTCTCTCTCTCTCTCTCCTCTCTCTCCTCTCTCTCTTCCCTGTCTATTGTATCTCTCTCTCCCTCTCTCTCTTCCCTCTCTATTGTATTCTCTCTCTCTCTTCCCTCTCTATTGTATCTCTCTGTCTCTCTGTCTCTGTCTCTGTTCTTTTCTCTCTTCTCTCTCTTTTCTCCTCTCCTCTGGTGGAAAGTTATTATTTTGGAGATTTATATCTTTTAGCCGCATGACTGGTGATGTCTGGTTTTGATATTAGTTGTATTTCTTCCTGTGGGTTGGATTTAAACAAAACTATTCTCTCTCTCTCTCTCTCTCTCTCTCTCTCTGTCTGTCTCTCACCACCACCCCACCACCCCAAAAAACACATTAATACATACACACACGCAGAAACACACACATACACACATGTATATAATACACACACACACACAGTGAGAGAGAGAGAGCGTGCACGCACCACGCATACACATACACACAAGAGATACACACAGTCCCTCTCTCTCTCTCTCTCTCTCCTCTCTCTCTCTCTCTCTTTCTCTCCTGTTCCCCCCCCCCTCCCCCTCCCCCCTCTCTCTCTCTCTCTCTCTCTGCCCCCACCTCTCTCTCTCTCTTCTCCTCTTACTCTCTCTCATCACTCTCTCACCCCCCCCTCTCTCTCTCACTCTCTGTCTCTCCCTCTCCTGTTCTCTCTCTGTCTGTCTCTGTCTCTCTCTCTCTGTGTCTGTCTCTCTCTCTCTCAGAAAATGGTTCCCTGCTGCTTGTAAAAGCACGCCCTTTCCATGTGTGTCAGATTGTATGGCTTGAAAAAAAATGAAAAAAGAAAAAAGGGGGTGGGGTGGGGGAGGGGAGAGAGATGAAGGTAAAAGACTTTCAACAGAACAGTGTAAAGGGAAAAGGCCAGGGGTGGGGATGAAGGGGGGGGGGGGTGGAGTGAAGGGGTTGAAGGGGGGGATGCAAAAGAAGGGAAAGCTACCTTTTGACATAATTATTTAACTTGGTCAGAGAACGCGTGTGTTTTCCATAAGACTACGATTGTAGTAGAACCAAAGAATGAACGAATTTTAGTCATAAAAGGGGTTAATGGCATGAGTTAATATAGCTTGGTTGTTTTGGTGGGGAGGGGGGGGGGGTACTTTGTTGTTTTGGTTTTTCTTTTACAAGACGTCTGGACACTATAAAAAAAATATACACAGAAAATTATTTAATGAAAAAATATTGATTTTATCCAGAACGTAACGAACTTTAATACTAAACAACAACACAAGATCATACAATTTCATCATTGAGCGAGGATGGGAGAAAAGGCCGACTGGAAAGGAAGACGAAGGAAGGGGAAGACTGAGAGAGAGAGAAAGAGACAAAGACAGAGAGAGGGGAGTAGAGAGACAGACAGAGACAGACAGACAGACAGACAGACAGAGACAGAGAAACAGAGAGAGATAGGGATGGTGGGGGAGGGGGGGGTAAGAACAGCCATCCAGCCAGAGACATACAGCCATAGAGAGAGAGAGAAGGGGCGAGAGAGAGAGAGTGAGACAGCAACACTGAGAGAGACAGAGACAGACAGAGAGACATAGTACAGGAAGCAATATATATCGAGACTAAAACGACGGCTATAAACAAACGTAAAGCAAAAAAGCAAGAAAACAAAAAACAAGAAACAACAACAACAACACAACTAGACCACCACCACCACAACAACAACAGAGCACCGTGTACTCGGGCAGAGGTGTTACCATCGCTCGACACAAACTAAACACCAACAAATACACAGACAATATTGTCACCGAAGGAGCAATTGTGCCAAGCTATCAAAGAGTTAAAAATTCTTTCTTTTTTTTATAAAAAGGGGGGGGGGGGGGATATAAAGGTGTCCCATAACCTATTAGGTCGTAGGGGAGCGAGGCGTCAGAGACCTCTCTTCTCTAGGGGCCAGCATATTGAGGGCGGCGTTCATCTCCTCTCCCTCGCTGCTTTTACCTTCCCTGACCCTAAAGAGGGCAGGTTCCCATTTACGCTGGGTAAACATGAGGACCTGTGACTGAAGCCAAGCGCGAAAACAGGTCACCCATCAAGTGGTACCACGCTCGATGCTGCTTAACCTTGCTGGAGAAGGCGAGTGCTCTGACCACTGAGCTGTCCCGTCCCTCCCAATCAACGATGCAGTGGTCCAAGCAAGCCATGTCTCCTAACATATTCAATTTCTTTTTTTTCTTTTTTTCTTTTTCACACCACTGTTCAGTCACTGGCAGATTTCTCTGGCGTGAAAATTCGGGCTTCCTTCCCCGGGGGAGAGCATTGTCGCCCAAGAGCAGCCGCCACCAATATTTTTTTTCTTCCGGTTTCAACTGTGATTGTTTCCTTACCTTATCCGAGTGGGATTTTTTCTACATAATGTTGCTAGGGAACCTCTCTTTTTGGCTCGTGGGTTCTTTTACGTGCGCCTAAATAATCTTGCTAACACACTGACCCTCGGTTATCGTCTCAATCCAAAAGACTGGCACCCAGACCACCACTCATGGTCTAATGGACAGGGGGAAAAATTGGGGCCCAAACGGGATTCGAACCACCGCACACATCCGACCCGGGCTTTTCGCTTTCTAGGCAGGTGCGCTACCTCTAGACCACCGATCCCCATCAGTGAACTAACAAGACTATGACGGAAAGACAGTTACTTAATTAAATCCCTAGTGGGGATGCCAGGGGGCCTGTCAGTATAAATAGCATCCCCACACTCTGGAAATTTTGTTTTCGATAAAATTTCCCTCTTTTCATCACTCTGTTTCTGCCTTGTTCCTTTTCTTCCTGCACCCCCCCTTCTTCATCTAGTTTCTGCCTTCTTTGATCCATTCCTTCTGCCCCCCCCCCCCCCCCCCCCCAGAAAGACTTAAAGATAACAATGCTCTCCCACGCTGAACTCCCACTTTCCCGAGAAAATGGCAATGTACAATTATCAACACTCATACACACTTGCGCCGCAGAGCGCGTGCAACACCACACAACACACACACACACTCCCTCTCTCTCTCTCTCTCTCTCTCTCTCTTCTCTCTCTTACCACTGACCATCCAAAATAAAAATAGACTATATATAAATCGGCTTTTCTTCTTCTTTTTCTTCTCTTCTTCTTCTCCTTCTCTTCTTCTTTTCCTTCTTCTTTTTCTTCACTTCTTGGCTGTTATTGAAGTTGTTCTTTAGTTTTCTTGTCTTTTTTGTCCTTTTTCTTTTTTTATTTTTTTTTTGGGGGGGGGGGGGGGGGGGGGGGGGGGGGCGCGGGGGGGCCCCCCCGGGGGGGGGTGGAGGGTGGCATGGTCCAAAAGGCACTATTGATACAATGATGTAGTTTCATCTGGGGCACATGACCATTGGATGTCTCTCCTCTCTCTGTGTCCTCTGTCTCTCTCGCTCTTTCTCTCTCTCCCCCACCAGTCGTTTAGTGTTTCCACATCTGTCATCCACACTGTTCCCTCTGTTGTGTGTGTGTTGAGTGTGTGTGTGTGGTGTTGTGTGTGTGTGTGTGTGGTGTTGTTGTGTGTGTGTGTGTGCGTGTGTGGGGGTGTATGTGTGTGTGGTATGTGTGTGTGTTGGCTTGTGTGTTGTGTGTGTATGTGTGTTTTGTGTGTGTGTGGTGTGTGTGTAACGTGGTTTGCGTGCGTGCGTCGTGCGTGCGTGTGTGTGTTGTGTGGTGTGTGTGTGTGTGTGTGTGTGTGGTGGTGACGTGCGTGCGTGCTGTGTGATGGCATGTGTCTTTGATGGCATGCAAGTATGGTGTGTGTGGTGAGTATGCGTGCGCGAGAGAGAGAGGGAAAGAGAAGAGGACAGAGAGAGCGGAGAGGGACACACAGATAGAGACAAAGAGAAAGAGACACAGAGAGAAAACAGAGAGGAAAAAGAGACAGAGACCAGAGATAGACAACAAACACATGAGAAACACACACACACACACACAAAACACACAGAGAGAGACAGAGACAGACAGACAGACAGACAGACAGACAGAGAGAGCAGAGGGCTTCAAGTGTAAAAGCCCAGGCAGAAGAAGAAGAAAAACAGGGCGTTGTATGTACGTATATTTCTCGAATGGGGTTAGAGCACTCGCATGCCTTCACTTCACTTCACTTCACCTCTTTCTCTAGAACTCCGATCCTTCCTTCCAGGACTCATTGAGGCCACTGCACTGACTCTGTACGGGCATTGCACCACGGGCAAGATGAACCTGGCGGAGTCCATCCCTCTCTAGGCTGCATGCTGGGTATGTTCGTGCTTTGCGATAATGCATGCAACCGGTTGTATCTGGGCCTGTTTTTTTTTTTTTTTTATTGTTTTTTTTTCTTTTTACGGAAGGCGGATGGGATGGGAGGGAGGGAGGGGGGGGGGGGGGGGGGTAATTAAGGTGTGCGCAAGCTGGTTGTGTTTAGAAGGGGAAAATCTGTTTTTGAAAGAAATACAAAGTAGTGAGTGTTATTAGGAAGGGAGGGAGGATATTGGGGGGAAGGGGTGAGTGGGAATTGGTACACGCACGCAAAACACACACACACACACCACAACACACAGCCCTCTCACTCACTCAACACACTCCTCTCTCTCTCTCTCTCTCTCTCTCTCTTTCCAACACCACACACGAAAATCATCTCTTCCACCTTCTCACTCTCATCTTCCTCCCTCCCCCCCCCCCTCCTTGCCCCCCACCACACCCTCTCAACCAACAAAAAACAAAACCCAAAAAAAGGGTAAAAAAGAAAGAAAAAATCTAACAACTTTCTGTTAACTGATGGTGGACAGATGAAGCTCTGCCCTCGTTCGCACACCTCTACCTTCCTGTTTTGACTGAGAGAGAGAGAGGGGGGGGGGGGGTGGGGGGGGGGGGTAGGGAGGGAGAGAGGGAGAGAGAGGGGAGAAGAGGGAGAGAGAGGAGAGAGAGGGAGAAGAGAGGGGGAGGGGGGGGAGGGGAGAAAGGGAGAGAGAGAGAGAGGTGTAAGGGGGCATCGTATTGCGCCCACGCGCTGAGTGGCTCGCGCGACGTGCGGATGTCCGCTCTCTTTTTTGTTCTCTCTCACTGCCCAACCTTTCTCTCTCTTTCTTTCTTCCTTTCGCTTCCCCTCTCTCCGCTCTCTGTCCTTTTCTTTATCTCTCTCTCTTTCTCTCCCTTTTTTTTTTTATTCTCTCTCTCTCCCCTTGCTTTGTTTTTTTTGTTTTCTCTCGTGTTCCCCCCTTCCCTCGCCCCCCTCGTTCTTTCTTCCTTCTCTACTCGCGGGCGCTCCCCCCCTCTCTGTCTTTCGTCCGTTTCTCTCTCTTCCTCTCCGTCTCTCTTTTCTCTTTTTCTTCTGCTTTATTTCTTCTTTTTCGCTCTCTGTTTCGCGCCCGTCCCTCTCCCTTCTTTTTGTACCTCCCTGGCTCGCTGGTGGCGTGCGTGCACAAACAAGCACAAAACTAACAAACAAAAATACAACAAAAACACAACTGCTTCACCTTGTCTACCTCCCCCCACCAGATCCAAAAAAAAAAAACCATCCTTCCCGTATAGAAAGCGGGAGACCTACCCGCCCGAAGAGACCATGGTCCACCCAACTTCATGTCTCGCCCCCCGCCGCCCACCGCTACAGACAGAGGGCCGGGACCTGAGGAGAGTCAGCGAAACAGAACAGAGAGAGAGAGAAAAAACCAGAGCGCGAGGAGAGAGAGAAAGAAAAAAAAAAGAGACAGACAGACCCGGACCGAGACAGAGACAGCAGGGAGAGAGAACTAGAGAGAGAGACAGAGTACAGACAGGAGAAACAAGATAACAAGTGGAGAGAGCTTGTTCTCTGTTGTTTTGTTTTTGGGTTTTTCATTGTGGGAAAGGAATAAAGGCCTAAACAATAGGGGTTTTCCCCCATCCAGCTCACATGTGGAAGTAGACTGACAGGGAATAAAGAGGGAGACACACAGAGAGATAGCGAGCCTGGAGAGATTTATTTATTTATTCTTTTAAAAAATCGAGTGAATCAATGGAATAAAGCAACTCTAGTCTTTTTACATCCAGTTCCCCGTGGTGTATGCGGTTTTGTAAAAAGAGAGAGAAGAGAGAGAGAATAGAGGAGAGGCGGTAGAGAGGGAGAGGAGGAGAGGAGGGAGGAGAGGAGATAGAGAGAGAGGAGAAAACTTTGAAAACTTTTTTATATTCACAAGGGAAAAAGATAAGCAGCAGTTCTTGGGGGTTTTTTTTTTTTATACATCCCAGCCCTCTGGCATAAACAAAACTGAGAGAAAGAACAGACAAAGACAGAACCGAGACAGAGACCAAGACAGACACAGACAAAGACCAGAGAAAACGCGAATGCATGTTTAAGAGGGCAGTAAAATAAGAAACGTGGCATTTTTTTTGTTAATTCCCAGGAATCAATAAGAGTGGGGGGGGGGGGAGGGGAGGAGGGGGGGGGGGGGGGGGGGGGGGGGGGGGGGGGGGGGGGGGGGGGGGGGGGGGGGGGGGGGGGGGGGGGGGAGGAAACGCAAGCAAATATGAAGAATGAGCAAACACACTGCATAAAAAGCACCAAGAAAAACCCTTTCAACGAATAAAATGCACACAAAGATAGAAAGAGACAAACTGAGACCTAATGGGTGCACGCTACTCAGCGACCTGAGGAAGAAGATTGTGTTTGCTGACAGAGATGGTCCTGCAAACTAAGCTGTACGGCCCACGAGAGGAGCTGGAAAGGCCATGGCCACTATTTCTCCCAAACACATCTGACGGTGTAAACAAGCGAACGAGAGAAGAAAAAGAAGACATAATTAAAGAGGGATAGGCAGAAACATAAAGACAGACAGAGACATGAAGACAGATAAGACAGTGAAGAGTGTCACGTAATGCGAAACATGCATTTGTGTTTACGAGATTCGAACCACGCTCTAGTCACATATCTATGGGAGCCATATTTCATGTGTAACAGCATTATGCTCAGAGAATATCAGTTTTAAATCAGTGAATTATGATGCAATCGCGGAAGATATGACTTCAGGTTGTTGGGGTTTTTTATATGGCACAATCGCAGAGAATACCACTAGCAATTCAGTAAATTAAAAATGATAAAAAGGCGCAATCGCGCAGGGAGTATTATTATCAATTCATTAAAATGACGGCCAAAATTCGGAAGAATGTCGATTATCAATTTAAGGGAAAATGAAACAATCGTCGGAGAATATTATCAATTCAGTAAAAAAGAAGCAATCCAAAAACCCGAAATGAACATTAATAAAGTGAAAGGTGGTGCAGTCGCGAAGTGTATTTTCTTTAACTCTGAAAAGATGGCGCAATCGCAGGGAATACCGTTTTCCATTCAGGAAGAGAAGAGTGCAATCGCGGGGGAATATGATTGTTGATACAGTGCAATATGGTACAGTCGGAAAAGGAAGTCACTACTATTCATTTATCAAATTCTACTTGCATATAAGCAGTTGAGGGCTGTTAAAAGGGGGGGAGGCCTCGAACGCCTTTCTTTCTTTCTTTGTCGGCCTGAAGCATATTACAGGGGTTCCCATAACCATCACTTGGGGAACAAGGTGTCAAGAGACAAAAACTTCTCCAGGGCCAGCATCTTGAGGGCCGGCGCCTCTCTCCTCTACCTCGCTGCTTTTTACCTCCCTGTCCCTACAGAGGGCACAAGGTAACATTTAGCAGCTGAGTGAACTTGTACTGAAGCCCAAGCCCTGACTTTTTTTTTTTCCAAAAGACAAAAAAAGTAATTTTTGGGGAGAACTTATTCTGGTACTTGCTTTGTCATTTCATTCATTCCTTTTATTCTTTTATATCGAGGATATGGAATAACACTTATGTGCTTTTTTGAACCAGTCCCCGTGTGTATGCGGTTTGTAAATTCTGTCTATCCGTTCCCACCGTCACCAATGGCCTACTCTTACGAACAAGCGAACAGGATTTAAAAAAAACGTGTGCGCAAAATGCTTATGCGTGCGTTCGCACACAGGGCCCTCGGTTTATAGTCTCATCCGAAAGGACTTTTGTGGGGGGGAGAGAGGAGGCCTGCACACAGTCACATTCCGTCGTTTGGTTGAAAGGAATAGACTGACTGTGTGACGGAGGCGCGTTATTTTTATTTATAGGAGAAGATGATTTTGAGAAGTGAACAGACAGCGTGACATACATATTATATTCTACGATTGGGTATGGGAACACCAAGCTTTCCTGCGGTGTTTTTGAGTCCATTTGGTCACCTCGTTTTTCCCTTTAGCGCTCGTACTTTGGACTTGTTTCTCAATCAACCAACCTCCCCTTACCCTTCTGTCGCTTAGATTAAGTCTGACACCCTTTCCTCTTTCATTTAATCTTTCCATTTGCTCTGGGGTGTGAAAGCCCACTACTACTGTTTGCTCTTGTTCCTTTCTTTCAGACAGCCAGCAACCAGTGTCTGACGTCCCATTTGTGTTTTCCATCTCCCTTCCCCTTGTATTATCCCCAGAGTCAGCGTAAGAACCAAAGCGTTTATTACACTCATCCCCCCACCCCCTACTAAAATGGTTGATAAATCTTTCACAAGATATTAAGATTTAATTCCCCCTCCTACCCTCTTCTTTCTTTCTGTAACTTACAAAAAGGTAGGGGCTATTATAAGGATTTCCTTTCGTTTCCCTCCCCCTCCCCTTTTTTTCCTTCTGGTCTTTCTTTCCATTGTTTCTTGCTTACTCATAGTCTTTTCTGTACGTTTCTAAACTGTATCAATCCATTCTGCGAAACAAATTTTTTTTTTTGAGTGTACCTATTTTTATCTTTTATACAACACCTTTAAGGTATTTCGTTTAGGATTCCCGTTTTCTTGCATCTCTCTCTTCTCTCTCTCATCTCTCTCTCTCTTCTCTACATCTCTCTCTCTCATCTCATATTATCATTCATCAAATGATTCATCAAATGTTCACCTAAACATTTTTTCGTGTGTTCATGTTCCAGAACCATTTATTGTACTGGTTGGATTTGTCATGTGTTAATTTTTTGTACAGCATTATACTCATTACTAATGTAATGTATTCACTTGATTAAGTAATGTAGTACTTTCCGCCTTCTTCTTGAACTTTTAAAAAAAAAAATTTTTTCTCCAGCTGGAACAAGAATATATCCCTATCAGGTGGAGTTGATCACTTTATTTATGATAAATTTAGGAAAACAAACTATCATCGAAATTACTACTAATGGTGTCGTTTTTTTTTTCCCCCCACAATTGTTCCACAGTATTCGTCAACCTTTTCCTTTTGCTACCTTATGAATTGCTGTTTCGGCATTTTTAGGGGAAAATATCTCAAAATCTTCATTTTGAGTATAGATTACGTTTCCTGGGCATCATTAATCACTTGTACTGTCTCAATTTTGGGGGTACACGCGCACGCGCGCGCGCGCGCACACACACACACACACACACTATATTTTTTTTATTTTTTTTTATTTTTTTTTTTTTATAAACTTTGAATCCTTATGTAATTTCGGGCGCAAACTCAACCTTATATTTAGTAATAAGAATGTTTCCCTCAAGTTGGCCCCAAGTAGTATCTACATTCCCTTAAAGTCCCTTTCGATTAGACTAGTAAACCAGAGGCCCGAATATGCAGAGTAGGCATGTTTCAAGCTCAAAGTCCATCCTATTTATAAATAAAAGTCCACCATGACTGATGGATTTTCGATGACACAAACATGGTCCAGCATGCTCTCGCACTACCGTGGAATGGGATGGGTTCCACAATGTCAATGTGCCTCAAGACATACTGCTCCTAAAATTCAGGTCACTGCACCATAAAACAATCTAAGGGTTTAAAAAAGAGGGAGGTCCTAAAGTCATTTGAATAATATGCATAACTCTAACATCCAAGAGATCGACTTGTTTTTTTGATGTACTCTTTTCCTTCCGTGTCATTTGAAGACGAAACAAACAATTTTTGTTTTAACCCCTTTGTTTAGGGCCTAGACTATATTAGTTTTTTTTTTTTTTATATTTTTTTTTTTGTTTTTTTTTTTTTTTTTCCTCTCCTGAGATTTGTACTTATAACACACACACTAAAACACACACAAAACTGGATTATATTCTTGTTTTAACCTGAGAGTTGGTTTTGTACTTCTAATCCCTGTTATATCGTATTAGTACTTGTAGCAAAAAGTTACATTAGTTGCTTTTGTTGGTTTTTTTTATTTATTTATTTTTATTTTTATTTTTTATAATGATAAAAACTTGTTCCTTTAAAATTTTTTGCAGTGGAACTGAAGATCTGTTCAACAAATCTTAACCGTATTGGATTCAGCACCTTGCATCGTTCAGATTCTGAGGTTTTAGTCTTTCAGTCTTAAACATTACTAAAAACAGACTACCCATTGAAAAATTACTATTATCCACCATCCATGAAGTTGGTTGCAAACGATGCTGAAAAAAAATGAATTCGGGCTGCCTCTTATGTGCATAAAGGCATAGAGTATTATGTATATAACTCGCCAGTTCCAACAAATGTACCAAATCTACACTCTATGTTGCCTGCATGCGTAAAACTCACTACCCAAATCTATGAAATCAAACGTCGTTTCTGTGTATCTACCTAAAGGCCCCAATGACAGCAACAACAGAAATGGTTGCGTACATTGCCATACAAGGGGGGGAATATAATAATAATGGTTCATATGTTGGGGATTTCAATGCACACTCCCCCCTTCTGGTATAAAGACTAGTAAAATCATTAACCAGTAATCGGTTTAAATGAAACATTAATTGATTCTTGTCTTATCTACTAAATGATGGCAAAAAAATGTTACAAGATCCCAGAAAAAAAATAAAAATAATTCGACTCAAAGACCCTAGCGCTTTAGATTCTAACTCTTCATTACTCCTCCATCCCTTGCTCAACTGTAACTGGGAAATAGAAGGAAGATACTTTAGGCAGTGATCATTTTCCAATTGCTATCACTCTTAATACTGATTCATTAGAATGATGACATGGAAAAGATGTTATAACCAAGTATAATTATCGTTATGCGGACTGGAAAAAGTTTAAATATATTTTTGACACAGATAATTGGTGAAAGTATTCAAAGTAATGATTATGATATTATTTAATGCCAATTTTAAAAAATGTGTACTGCAAGCAGCTGATATTCTCTTATCCCTAAGTATTTCATCCCATGAAGTCGAAAAAGCAGTTTCGGGAAATATATGGTGGAATCCTGCCTGACAAAAAGTTGTATATGAACGAAAAAGCTGCCTATAAAGTATATTTTAAGAAATAAACTCATTCAGAAAATCATTTTTCTTATGAAAAAGGCAAAATTTACTTTTGTGATTAAAACCATTGACAAAGCAAACGACAAAATTTTGGTCTTCCTTTTTGCTTTCAAAGATGTTAACACTTGTATAACGATACTGAAAAGTGTGGAATAAATTAAAGTAATATGAAAAGTGTGGTTAGCTTCCTAACTGTCCACTTAAGATTAATAACAAGGAACTTCCAAACTAATTCAGGCAGCGTGGCAGGAGAAACTGAACGTTCATAGAAATTTTACAGACAACATGGAGTGGAAAAGTCTGTCATAAAAATGCAAAGTGTACCAGAGATAAAGAGTGCAACAAAAAGATAAGTATAAAAGACCCTGTGGGAGAAAAAATCATTTCCGTCAATGCTCCCCTAACACGCAAGAACTTAAAATGTCTCCTATCTCTTGGATCAAAAGAACAACCGTAGGTATTATGCTATTTCAAAAATGAATTTTTAAAACAGCTGCCCAGAAAATTTGATAATGTTATTGCTAGAATTATTCAATGCTGCTGGTCTCAGGGGGTCAGGGTCATTTCCAAGCATATGGAAAAAAAAATTATTCAATTTTAGTGCCACCCCAAAGCAGGGTAAATCTAAAAGTATAAAAACAGTTACAGACCCTATCGCGTTAAAAGACTCTCACGGGACAGTATAACTTAATGGAAAAAGTAAATTTTAAACTCGACTAATACATTATTGCGGTAAAACAAAATACTCGCTCCACTATTATCAGGCTGGTTTTCGAAAAGGTAGATCCACAGCAGATCATCTATTAAACTCAAGCACACACAATTAAAACATCAAATTGCTTGTAGGAAAAATTTGCTTGCCACCTTTTTTTGATATAAAGAAAGCATATTATCAGGTACTGGCATAAACTACTACTATATAAATTAAAACTATTGGTTTATTCTGGTAATATTGTATCAATATATTTAAAAGCCATTTCTCTCAGAAAGATGCATGCAGGCCAAAGTTGAAATTCCCCTATTCTACTTTACGATTTCCCACCATGGGTATTCACAGTGGGTTTCAGTCATCGCTCCGTATCTTTTCAATATCTTCTTTATGAAATCTTTCTCCTAAGTGGTCTTTCAGTAATGGCCATACCATGTACAGTAACGCTGATGACATTTGTATGTGGATGAAATTTACAATGAAAAAAAAACAAAAAAAGAGGCATCTAAACTAACATAAAAAATAAGTATCAGCTTGAGCTAAACAAACTAATGACTACATTTTAAAAAATGGACTTTCCGCCTATTCTCCTGGAAAAGACTAGTCTATACTTTTCAATAATGGAGCTAACCCACCATGTTCTACTGTTTTCCAATTAGGGATTGGAAACAGTTTTGGAATATAAACCTTTGGTGAAGTTTTAGGGTACATATTACGTCTACACTAAGTTAGAATTATCACATTGACGATTTAAATACATAAGGCTCGGAAAAGAGGTCTTAACCTCCTCAAAGTTATTAGTAAACCAAGTGTGGGCTCATGATGTACAGTATTAAAACCCTGGCATTATCCATAGTACGTTTCCATACTCATTAATGGCCAAGGAAGCATTTTTCATGCTCCAAAGATCATTATTACAGAAAATGACAAGACAAGACTGCAAGGCTATCAGATTAGCTCTGGGGGTAACCTTTTCATGCATCATCTGTGGGGTATACCTACAAAGGAAATAGAATTTTGGCCATTATAACATATTTCGACAGACTGGCTTTGGCTAAATATCTCTTACGTTGTTCAACACAAAGAAACCAAGTGTGGACAATCCGAAATAGTATCAGATCCGATGTCAACTTTCCTAATAAAAGAGCACATTAATATTCCTCAGTCAACCACACCTAGAACCCTATACTTCTCAATTATTTGATAAAGACAGAATATTCCCACAAAAATAGCTAAATCAAAAGATTCACTCACGCCTTGTCCCCCATGGGAACTTAAGAGAGCGAAATTTGACGTAAATTATTCCTCTTCTAAAACTAAAAAAGTTAATGAAAATATCCTTACTCATCAGTAAAAGAATAAACAAAATACATATCAAATCATTTAAAAAAAAAATATACACAGACGGTTCCCTTTTGAAAAACAACAAAAATGAGGGGTGTCAGCTTTTGTAATTCCATCTTTGGAAAGTATAGAGATCAATTTTCTAATTGAGAAAATCGATCCATCTTTACCACTGAATTATCTGCTATTTTGATGGCTTTTAATCTTATCTACTCTTCTAGATTTTCCTAAAGACCTCTTCCAAACGCTTTTCTGTGTTGATTCCAGGTCAGTCATATACTTGCTCTGAGAAACTTCAGTTCAAAAGAGAGACAAGATCTCATAATCGAAATTAGTCATCTAAAATCATTTTCTGATGTTTACGTGGCACTTGTGTTAAAACCTTTTGCTGATACCCCCTCGCACTGTGGTATTACTTTAATGAAAAAAGGTTGACAGAATAGAAAAGGTGGCGCTAACATCGGGTAGGGATGGTTCTTGCAGCATAAGTGTTCCTCAATTCCTCCACGAGGGCTATAAACAAGTTACAAAATCATGTTGGAAAACACTTTAAAAGAAGCTACCAGGTACCCGTTATTCCTGGAGTGATGATGTAGCCCATGTATTATCTTTAGATAAGATCAAACAAATTTCGTAATTTCCATGAATATAGAAATTTGTATCTATTCTCTACAGGTTTAAGTCTCAAATGCTTTTTTTAAAACAAATTTTCCAAAAAAAAGCAACTTGTATCTGTGGCGAAAAATCTTACCAATGATCATATTCTTTTATCGATGATGCAGAGACTGAAAAACGTTTAAAACACCAGGCCTTCCCAGTTCTGCTTAGCTTACAGCAACATCTCAAGCAATTCCTCTAATGAAACAAATTGTTTTAGTCATAAGACATACTCCTAAGTTTAGACACCCTTTAATAAATGAGGATAGCCTTCTAGTTAATATGACTTGCCACGTAAAAATATCAAAAAAAAAATTAACTGTATCATTTTTTTTCAGTTTCAGAATTCTTAGTTAAAGTGGGGTATTTTTTGTTTTGTTTTATTTGTTTTTTGTTTTTTTTCTTCATAATATTTAGTTTATTGCTATTGATTATTTATTGTGCATACCCTCCTCTACAAACCCACTCACATCACGAAACCACACCCACAGACACACCACTACCCACAACCACACACACACGACTTTCCTCTGATATCACTATTTAGTGAAGGACGTTAAACTGAAGAACTACACACACACACACACTAGCACACAACACATCACACGCACGCACGGCGCACGCACGATACACGCACACACAGTACATCAAAAAATAGATTGGGAAGTATGGGAGGGGATGAACAAAAGAAAAAAAGCAATTGCTAAATCAATGCACTATCTGTAAAGTAAAGATCACTTTGAATTTTATTCAAACACACACGACAGACACAATCACTACTCTCTCTCTCTCGCTCCTCTCTCACTCTTCTCACCGAGCTCTGTCTCCCTTCTCACTCTCTCTCCTCCCACTCTCTCCTCCCCAACTCCTTCCCATGCCTCATCCCATCCGACTCCCCACCATTCTCACTCCCTCCATCCCTCTCTCACTCCTCCACTCTCCTCCATCCTCTCCACCCCTCCCCTCACCCCCTCCCTCCTCTCCATCCCAACACTCTCCCCTCCTCCCCCCTCCCTCTTTCCTCCTCAACCCCTCTCTTCTATCTCTCTTCTCACACCTCTCTCTCCCTCTTCTACCCTCTCTCCTCTCCCCCCTCCCTCCCTCCAACTCCTCCCTCCATGCATCAATACCCTCCTCACTCACACGACACGCTCTACTCTCTCGCTCCTCACATCCTCCTCCTCCCTTCAACCCACCTCCCCACCTCACTCCCTCCTCTATCCCACATTCCTGCCCATCCCTCCTCTCCCCTCGCTCCCACTCTCCCTCCCTCTTCTCCACACGGTCCAGGTGTGGGCCTTCCTTCCCCCCTCTCTCATCATCCTCTCACCCACTCCTCTTCTCCCTCCCTCTCTCCCGTCCCTCTCTCCTCTCCTCCTCTCTCTCACCTCTCTCTCTCTCTCTCTCTCTCTCTCTCTCTCTTCCTCTCAACATGATAATCGTTTTCAATCTTAGGTTAACTAAGTAACATAGAAGGAGGGAACAGCTGAAGCCTAGAAACATACCATGTTAACTTTCACTCCAAACAGCCTCAAGATTACTTCTCACGACACCCAAACAGAATTCTAGGACCCACACATATTTCTAACCCTTTCACGTTTCTTTCACTACATACCCTCCCCCTCCCCTCGCACAATCCACGCCAAGTGTATTCCCCAGAATTCAACCACACAGATGCCTTCCTTGAACTCTAAGCGTGGTTAGCCCCTATTACAAAACTAATATTGTTTTTGGCTCACAAACCCAAATTTCCATTGTAGTTTTTATGAGCTGGAAAGCTACGAATGCCTGCTCGACAAGAATTTCCGAACTTTTAAAACCGGGATGGTAGTAAGGGGTACAAAGAACACAGCCCCACTGTTAAGGTCAGATAAATGATGACTGTTTTACTGTTCTGCTTTCTATCAGTTAGGGTTCCAGAAAAGAGAGCATCGCAACTGTTTCACAGGTTTGTTCTGACCTGACATGGTACTCTTCTTTTCGGTGGTTAGCTGCCCTAGTAAAAAGAGAGACAGAAAAGAGAGGGAAAGTGAGAGAGAGATAGACAGACAGAAAGAAAGAGAGTGCGTGCGTGCGTGCGTGCGTGCGTGCGTGTGTGTGTGTATGTGTGTGTGTGTGCTGCGCAGCACATCCCGGCCTGCCTACCCTGGTGGATATATGCACATACTTGTTTACCTGCCTGCATACATTCTAGACTGCCTACACTTTTTAAACCCTCTCTCTCCCTCTCTCTCTCATCTCTCGGATAGCCTAGATGGATAGAAACATTGCGCTCGCAATTTTGACGACCCGCGTTCGATTCCGTTCAATGGGATATTTTTATTCCCTGGAGTTAACATCAGTGCACACTCCACTCTCACCAAAAAATCCTTCGGATAGACAAGAAACCGAGGCCCCGTGTGCAAAACGCATGCAGAATTTTTCAAAATTTTTTTCCCCCTTTAAACCCCCCCCTTTCAAAACCCCCAAAAGTGAGACAAATCTCATACGAATAGCATCTAATTCATTTTCTGATGATACAGGCACTGGTGTTACCTTTTGCTGATACCCTCGCACTGTGGTATCTACTTTAATGAAAAAGTTGACAAATAGCAAAAGGTGGGAGCTGAACATAGGGATGGGTCTTGCAGCATAAGTGTTCCTCTATCCATCCACGAGGGCTATAACATGTTACAAAATGCATGTTGGAAACACTTTAAAAGAAGCTACAAGGTACCAGTTATTCCTGGAGTGATGATGTAGCCCATGTATTATCTTTGATAAGATCAAATGTCGTAATTTACATGAATATAGAAAATGTTGTATCTATTATCTACAGTTAAGCTCAATGCTTTAAAACTAAATTTTCCAAAAAAGCAACATGTATCTGTGGCGAAAATCTTACCAATGATCATATTCTTTTACGATGCAGAGATCTGAAAAACGTTTTACCTGCCTTCCCAGTTCGTAGCTTACAGCAAATTCTACAAGACATTCCTCTAATGAAACAAATGTTTTGTCATTAAGTCATACTCCTATGTTTAGACTCCTTTAATATGAGGATAGCTTCTAGTTTATGAATTGCAACGTTAAATTTTAACTGTTCATTTTTTCTGTTCAGAATTCTTGTTTATGGGGTTTTTTTTGTTTGTTTTTTGTTTTTTTTTCTTCATAAAATTTGTTTATTGCTATTGTTTATTTATGTGCATACCCCTCTCTCTACAAACACACTCACACACACACACACACACAGACACACACACACAACACACACACACACACTTTCCCGTCTGATATCACTATTTAGTGGAAGGACGTTAAACTGAAGAACTACACACACACACACACACACACACACACACCACGCACGCACGCACCACATACACACACACACAGTACATCAAATTTTGATTGGGAAGGATGGGAGGGGGTGAACAAAAGAAAAAAAAGCAATTGCTTATTCAATGCACTATCTGTAAATAAAGATCACTTTGAATTTTATTCAAACACACACACAGACACATTCTCTCTCTCTCTCTCTCTCTCTCTCTCCTCCTCTCTCTCTCTCTCTCTCATCTCTCTCTCTCTCTCTCTCTCTCTCTCTCTCTCTCTCTCAACATGATAATCGTTTCAATCCTTTGGTAACTAAGTAACATAGAAGGAGGGATCAGCTGAAGCCTTGACACATACCATGTTGACTTTCACTCCAACAGCCTCAAGATTACTTCTCAGCGTCACCAAACAGATTTCTGAGGACCCACTCATATTTCTACCCTTTCACGTTTCTCTTCACTACATACCCTCCCCTCCCCTCCACTCCACTCCAAGTGTATTCTGATTCACCACATCAGATGCCTTCTTGAACTCTAGCGTGGTTAGCCCCTATTAAACTAATATTGTTTTTGGCTCACAATCAAATTTCCATTGTAGTTGTTTATGAGCTGGATAGCTACGATGCCTGCTTCGACAAGAATTTCCGAACTTTAAACCGGGATGGTAGTAAGGTACAAGAACACTGCCCCCACTGTTAAGTCAGATAATTGAATGACTGTTTACCTTGTTCTGTCTTTCTATCAGTTAGGGTTCCAGAAATGAGAGCATCTGCAACTGTTCACGTTTGTTCATGACCTGACAGGTACTCTTTTCGGTGGTTGCTGCGCCTAGTAAGAGAGACAGATAAAGAGAGGAAAGTAGAAGAGATAGCAGACAGAAAGAAGAGAGTGCGTGCGTGCGTGCTGCGTGTGCGTTGTGTGTGTTTTGTGTGTGTGTGCTGCCAGCACATCCGGCCTGCCTACCCTGGTGATATATGCACAAAACTTGTTTACCTGCCTCATACTTTTCAGACTGCTACACTTTTTAAAACCCTCTCCTCCCTCTCTCTCTCTCTGGGGATAGCCTAGTGGTTAGAAATTTGCGCTCGCAATTTGACGCCCCGTTCGATTCCGTTCAAGGGGATATTTTCCCTGGAGTTTAACATTCAGTGCACACTCCACCTCCCAAAAGTCCTTCGGATGGACTAGAAACGAGGCCCCGTGTGCAAACGCTGCAGAACATCTGCGCACACTTTAAATCCTTTCTGCTTTTCAGGAGTGGCCACTGGTTCCGGTGGGAACAGAGACAAAATTTACAACCGCATACACACTGGGACTGCATGTAAAAAAGCACATAAGTGCTTATTCCATTATCCTCGATATAAAAGAACAAACAAAAAATTTATAAAATTTTAAAATGTTTTTTCCCATCCCGCCTTCTCTCCTCCTTGTAAATTATGCTCAAAATCTTGCGTGAAAACAAAGGAATCAAACTGACATGAATTTTGCTAGCAAAAGCAACAGTCAGTTTTAACAGCCCCACACCTCAAGGGTAACCGATAATCCAGAAAGAGGGATGAGCTAACCCCTTTACACACACCTTGTTGACTTTCAATCCAACAGCGTTAAGAAAACTTCCGTTTAACCAAGAAATTTCTTGAAGACCCATTCAAATATCCCCTTTCACATTTCCCACCATTATCACCCTCCATTCCACCCCGTGCTTAGGATTCACCAACCCAATGCCTTCCTGAACTTAGCGTATTACCCCCTTTAGGCAGGATTGCTTTTGGCTCCTGCCAAGTTCCATCCTAGTTGTTTTATGAGCGGGATAGCTAGGATGCCTGCTTTAACAAGACAAATTTTTTTTTAGCTAAAAAGCTGCATATTTGAAGAAGTTATAAGATCCCCCCCCCCCCCCCCCCCACACCTGTTATGTAGATTTTAGAACAACTGTGTACCTTTTCCCATCTTTCTAACAGTTACGTTTCTGAAATGGAAGCATCTGCAACTGTTCACATTTGTTCATGACTTGACAGGCATTGTTTTGTGTGTTGTGTGTGTTGTGTGTGTTTTGTGTGTGTGTGTTGTGTGTGTGTGTGTTTGTGTGTTTGTGCGTGGATGCATGTTTGTGCATGCGTTGTGTGTGTGAATGTGTGAGCACGCGCACACACGCCCAAATACAAGCCTCCAGGCGACCTGCCCTGGTGGATATATAAAATTTCACATATTTGCATACCTGCATACAGTCTTTCAATGCTAACTTTTTTAATCTGTGTGAGCTCCGGGTCGCGCCGCTCTCTCTCTCCTCCCCTCTCTCATCTCTCCTTTTCTCTCTCCTCCTCCTTCTCCACTCTCTCCCTCTCTCCCCTCTCTTCCTTCTTTCCCCCAACCACCCGGTTTTCTTTCTCCAGGGAAATTTAGCTCTCAAAATCTTACCCATCAAAAGTAAGCAAATTGGGCTGATTTTGCAACAACAATAGGGCAATTTTACACCCCACACCTCAAGGGTAACCGGGTATAAAAAAGAGGGATAAGCTAACGCCTTTACCCACCTTGTTGACTTTCAATCCAACAGCGTAAGATAAATTCCATTTAACCAAAAGATTCTTAGACCCATTCAAATTTCCCCCTTTCACATTTCCTCATTATCTACCCCCCCCATTCCCACCCCTTTGGGGCTTAGGGTTCCACCAGATCAGATGCCTCCTGAACTCAACGTATTAGCCCCCTGTAGCAGGTATTGCTTTGCTTCCTCCAAGTTTCCACTTAGTTTTTTTATGACTGGGTACTAAGATCCTGCTTTAACAAAAACAAAATTTTTAACTTAAAAAACTGCATTTTTAATACAAACTCCCACCCCCCTCCCCCCACCTTTAGCAGATAAAACAAATGTGTACCTTTTCCCCCTCTTTCTTTATTTAGCGTTTCTGAAAAGGGGCTCGCAACTTTTACGTTTTTTTCATACTTTACAGGGAACAGTTGATGTGTGTGGTTTTTTTGGGGGTGTGTGTTGTGTGGTGTGTGGTGTGTGTGTTTGTGTATGTAGTGTGTGG
>CM054163.1:26584122-26636622 GCA_028751875.1 Rapana venosa
ACTTTCATAGAAGATAATACTACATGACCTAGCAGCTAAAGGTTGGAGTGTAGCCTGTATGAGAATGACTTTCCAGGGAAAAGTACCCCACATAGCTCCGAGTGGGGTGGGGGGGAGGCAGTGTATCTTATCCCCTTCTTCTGGGGTGTAACAGGTGCTAAAAGAAATTGGGGGGGGGGGGGGGGGGGGGGGGGAGTAGGGGGGAGATTTTTTTTTATTCTTATTAAATTAGACTAAAAGAAATCAGGTTGGGGTTGGGTTTTTCTTTTTGGCAAGAGTCAGAGGCTCCGCTAGAATTGGATGTTGGATGGGGGATAGAGATTTGAACCTTTTTTCCTTGCAGTAGTAGAACAGGCACTAAAAAAAAAAAAGGAAACTTTTTTTTTCTCTCTCTTATCCTGTGGATTAAAGATGATTCTGTTTTTAAATAATGAATCACACAAAGTCATGTTGAAGATGGGGTGAGAAGTAAGTGTGTGTGTTTGTGTGTGTGTGTGTGTGTGTGTTGTGTGTGTGTGTGTGTGTGTGTGTGTGTGTGTAGAGGGTGCTTAAAGATATTACTTCTTTTTCCGTTTAAGATTCTTTGTTTATTTGACTGGGTGCTTTTTAGTTGGAATTGGAGGGGGGGGGGGGGGGGGGGGGAGGGGTAGTTTGTTGTTGTTTGTTTAGGCTTAGGTTGGGTTTGTTTTTGGTGGTTTGATTTTGGGGAGGGGGGGGGGGGTGGTTTGTTGGGTTTTTTGTTGTTTAGGCTTAGGTTGGGTTTGTTTTGGATTTGTTTTTGGTTGTTGTTGTTGTTGTTGTTATTTTTTTTTGGGGGGGATTGCTTGGTTTCTAAATGAATAGACTCAAATGAACTGGTGATGCATTTGGAAGTTGGAGGGGGAGGAGGGATTTGACCCTTCTCTTCAAAGTGGTATAGTTGGTGCTAAAAGAAATAATGTGTGTATATGCGCGCGTGCATGCACGTGTGCGCGCGTGTGTGTATGTGTGTGTGTTCTTGTTGTTGTTGTTGTCTTCAATTTAACGTCTGTTCACTCTAAGTGATATTAGACGAGGGAAATAGAAAGTGTACTGGAAGTTGAGGAAGGAGTGGAAGGAGAAACGGTTAAGTGTGTGTGTGTGTGTGTGTGTGTGTGTGTGAGGTCTGTCTGTCTGTCTGTTCTGTGTTGTCTGTGTGTGGGCTGTTGTGTGTGTGTTTGTGTGTGTGTTGTCTGTCTGTCTGTCTGTCTGTGTGGGGCTGTGTGTGGGCTGTGTGTGTGTGCACACCTTGATTTCTAAAAGAAGAAACTCAACTGGTAATGGATTGGGAAGTGGAGCGAGAGAGGGGGGGGGGGGGGGGGGGTAATCCTTCTCTTCTGAAGCATAACAGGTGCTAAACATTCAATAACTTTTTTTTTCTCTTCTTAATTTTTGTTACTGTTACTGGCTGTTTGGTTTTTAAACGAAGATAATCATCTGGAGATGCACTGGACTGAGACAAAACAAAACAAAACAAAACAAACTAAGGGGAAGGGGAATGGGAGGGGGATTTGATCCTCGCTCGACTTCTAGGTGGTACAGCAGGTGCAAACAGATTTTTCTCCTAAGAACTTCTTTTTTTGGGGGTTTTTTTTTTTTGTTTAGCTGGTTGGCTATTGAATATAGACTCAAAGAGATTGGGAGATTGGGGAGAGAGGGGGGATCTGATTCTTCTCATCCGTGACATAGGCTAAAACACACAAAAAACAAAAAAGAAAGAAAATGTAACCTATGCGGTGGTTGGGGAGCGAGGTGTCAGAGACCTCAACTTCTCTGAAGACCAGCATACTGAGGGCGGCGCCCATCTCCTCTCCCTCGCTGCTTTACCTTTCCTGACCCTACAGAGGGCAGGTACCCATTTACAGCTGGGGGAACTGGGGGAACTGTACTGAAGCCAAGGTGCGCAAACAGTCACCCATCCACTAGGCAACCACGCTCAATGCTGCTTAGGGAGAGTGAGCGCTCTGACAACTGAGCTATCCTGTCCCCCCTTCTGTGATATAAAAGTTGCTAAAAGACTTAGCCATTTGTTTCCCTCTAAAGAAAAAAAATAAACTTTTTTTTATTTTACATATTTTGTATGTGTGTGTGACATGGACAGGGGTGGGGAAGGGGGTAGGGAGGGATGCTTCATTTTTAAATGAAGAAACTCACCTGCCAATGTTGGATAGGGGAAGAGGGCGGTTTGATCCTTCTCTTCTGCAGCACAGTATAACAGGTGCTAAAAGAAAGAAACCTTTTTTTTTTCCTGAACATAATTTTTTTCTTTGTTGATTGGTTGGTTGGTATTTGAAAGATGAGAGGCTGCTGGCAATGGACTGGGAAGAAGGAGAGGAGAGGAGGAGAGGAGAGGAGGAGAGGAGAGGAGGGGAGATCTGATTTTCTTCTCTCCTAGGTGGTATAACAGGTGCTAAAAGACTGGTGAAGTTGTTTTTTTTTACTTCTTCTTCTAGTTCTGCACTAAAACCATTCTTTTCTTCTTCTTTTCTTTCTTTTTGATTGATTTCGGTTTTAGTTTGTTTTTTGTTTGTTTGTTTGGGGGGGGGGGGGGGGGGGTTAATTGGTTTTTATGGTTTATTGGGGGGGGGGGGGGGGGGTTGGTTTTTTTAAAGGGGGAGGGGGGGGGGGTATTTTGTCTTTGACTGAAGAGTGAGTCACTTGCCTGAAAATTTCAACTTGCAGTCTGCTGCTGCTGTGACTTTAAAAAAAAAAAATTTAATGACAGCATCAAGAAACGACCTGCACTCAATTTCACTTTTAACCTTTTTCTTCTCAATATTTTTGAAAATTTACTGGCACCCTCACACTCACCCTCTTGCTAACCCACAACTCAAATAAACTTTTTTTTTTTTAAATCCCCCATCCCCCCAAAACACACACACCAAAACCAAAACAAAACAAAACTAACTGAAAACCCACACTTGCCCCTCATTGAACGATTAAAATGTTTCAACTTGAAAACTTAAACTTAGAAAGCCTGTTCTTGTACTCATTACATGCCCCGGGTTCCACTCCCATATTAAGCTGCTTCTTAGCCACTGCACCAATTAACTTGCACGACCATCTGGTTTTAAATTAAGCCATTACTGAGGCATACATGATACAGCAGCATCTCTCATACTCATTATGTGCTAGGGTTCGAATCCCATAAGCCCCGTTTTGTGACAGTCAGCCCATTAGTTGTGTGAGCATCTGGTTTTAAGCCATAAGTAAGGCGTACATGGTAACAGCATCTCCAATGTTCCTCAGGCTTATTATGTGCTGGGGTTCGAATCCTATACCCCTTCTCCTCTGACAGTAGGCCTATTAGATACGTGACCATCTGGTTTTAAGCCTGACTGAGGCATACAGCATCTTTCCCAGCTCTCCTCTTGTTCTCCGTGTGTGTGTGTGTGTGTGTGTGTGTATGCGCGTGTGTGTGTGTGTGTGTGTGTGTGTGTGTGTTTGCACAGCATGTGTGTGTATGTATGTGTGTGTGTGTTTGCACGTACACACGTGTGGTGTGGTGTGTGTGTGTGGGTGGTGTGGGGGGGGGGGGGGGGGGTGCTGTTCAGTTTTTAACATCTTTTCACTTCAAAAGAGAAGGAAATACTTCAAAGAGGGGTGGAGGTGGAGAGAGAGAGAGAGGGGGGGGGGGGGGGGGGGGGGGAGGAGGGAGAGAGAGAGAGAGAGAGACACTGTGCATGAAAGTGTGTGTTTGTGTGTATGTGTTTGTGAGTATGAGTGAGTAAGTGAGTGAGAGAGAGAGAGAGGTGTGTGTGTGTGTGTGTGTGTGTGTGTGTGTGTGTGTGTGTGTGTGTGTGTGTGTGTGTGTGTGTGCATAATATATTTTATATAATACATATTATATATGCATGTGCACATGCACTTATACAGTAACTTTTTTTTTCAGTGCTCTGTCTCTTAGGTTAAACACTTTTATGAAAGTGGTTTATACTGCAAAGGAATAGGAGCATATCCAAAGATATGTATATGATTTATATTCCCACACACATTATTTGTACATACACACACACAGACACACACAGATTAGGAGCATATCTACATGTATGTATATAATTTATATTCCCACACATATTAATTGCACATACACACACACAAACACACACACACAAACACACACACACACACACACACACACACACACACACACACACACATAGAGGATAGCCTGGAGACGGGATAGCCTGGTGGTTAGCGTGATGTGCTCGTGATCTGCTGACCCGAGTTTGATTCCTGTTCAAGAGGATTTTTCCTTTGGAGTTAACATCAGTGCCGACTCCACTCCTCCCAAAAGTCCTTCGGATGAGACTATAAACCGAGGTTCCGTGTTTGAATGCACACAGAACATCTTGCACACAAGTTAACGCCTGTTCTGCTTTTCAGAAGAGTAGGTCATTGTGTGCTGGTGGGAATGGATAACAAAATTGACTAAACTGCAGACACATGGGGACTGGATGTAAAAAAGCACATGAGTGCTTATTCCATTATCCTCGAAATAAAAGAATAAATAAATAAAACACACACACATGCAAGCACAAACACACCACACACACATACATGCATGCACACACATGCATGCGCATGCACACACATACATACACACACACACACACACACACACACACACACACACACACACACACAGAACTACACTTCTGATGAAGAGAGAAAAAAGAGAAAGAAGGGAGACAATCCAAGAAAGCTAATTTTCTCAAACAAAATGATGAGAGCTACAAAATTTGCACCCCTTTATTAAAAATACCTCATTTCCATAACACTGAAAGTGAATCATAATCTGTTGGGATGATTTGAAATCTTGCATCCTAACCTAACCCTTTTCCCTCTAAATTTACTTTTAATACAACAAAATATATCATAAACAACAAACAAAAAAGAAACTGACTTTATAATTATAATGTTTTTTTCTTTTATTTACTACTGGCAGTGTGGTGTGGTGTGGTGTGGTGTGGTGTGTATGTAGTGTAGTGCAGTGCATTGCAATGCAGTGTAGTGTACTGTATTTGGGTTGTTTAAAACAGGGGGTTTTATTCACACACACACACACACACACACACACCCTTCCTGTGGGTTTGCCAGGGGGCTCTCTCACTCAGTATTTATAAATAGCATCGCCGCTTTCTGGAAATCCTGTGCTAGAAATTTCCTCTTTTCTATCACTCCTGTTGTTCCTGCCTTGTCCCATACTTCTATCCCCTGTTTCGCGTATTCTTTGCCCACCCTGCCCGTTCTTCCTGCCTTGTTTCAAGCAAATCTGAAATTGTTTCCAGTGAACTTCCTAATGAGCTGCCCTGAAGTGGGAATGTGTTGGCTGAGGCCAGCGGGCAGACTTCCTACAGAGTTACAAGCACGACAGAAAACCAGGTACTATGCATTCCACCCAATATGAGGGAACGCAGAAGAAGAAGAACTATTCACCCATTAAGCAAGGAACTAACATGCCATAAAGAACATTAGCAGCAAAGCAACAACAAGCTTGAAGCTGACATTATACCCAAATACAATATCAACAATAATCTGGCAGCTAGATATCCCTATAGTATGACCAAAGAAGAGGAGGGGGGGGGGGGGGAGAGAATGGCTGAACATTATAACAACAGCATTAACATTCACACTCAGTAGAATGAATCTTGATTGAAAGATTCAGACTAAGGTTGGCAGCGTGGGATATTTGGAAGGATTAGGTGGTGTTGATTTTGGCCTTGAAGCGAATGTTATTGGAGTTGACAGAAACCAAATGAGGTGACAGCCCCAATATATATATATATTGGTTTTCGTGGTGGCTGTGAACAACATGAAATGAAATGAAAATGATTAGTTTTTGTTTTGTTAAATAACATGTTGACAGGGGGAAAAAAATAACAAACGTGTGAAAGAATATTACAGTCTTTTGTCCTACTATCATTTCCCAGCAAAAGGCAAGTAAAAGAAAAACCAAACGAAAAGCTTGGTTTTATTTATAAAAATGTTGTATGTCCCAGAAGTTTGAATGAAGTTATCTTAATGGTGGGTAAAAACAGTTGTATACAGTACACAATAATCACCATTGGTGTACCTTAGAGCTCTAGCCAAGGAACAAAAAAAATCTCATATAATTTTCTTTCTTTTGTAAAATAACATGCAGTTACTGTACAATGATAAGGCAAGAGTGTGAATGCTCCAAAGCAATGCATTTTCTTTTTTGATGGTGGTGGAGGGGGAGGGGGTCCTGTTTAAAGTGCAGGTGCCGTTTTTCCCCAAAAGCACATCCATCTGATCAGCTTCTAACCAACAGCTTCTCTGTTTTTCACTTCAAAGTATTATAGTATTTATACTACATGTGCATAAGACACACACACACAACACACACAACACACACACACAGTCACACACACACACACATTCTCTCTTCTCTCTCTCTCTCTCTCTCTCTCTCTCTCCCCCCCCCCTCTCCCCCTCCCCAGTTTCTGTCTATCTGTCCCATCTTATCCTCCCTCTCTGTCTCCAACACATACAGACATTTGATGGAGTTGAGAGAGAAAGACTGAGGGGAGTGGGGAATGTACCTGGTAGGTTTACAGAAGATTTAAAAGAAATTCAATTATTAGCAGGATGGTGTACACAAAACAGCATACCCACAATCCAAAATACAGCAGGAGAAGGAGAAAAGGCATTGTTGTTGCTGCTGTTGTTATGATACATAAGATCAGAAAACAATAACAGTATGATAGAAGCTAGATTGAAATAAAATGGGAAAAAAAAACAAATGCAACAAAATCGAAACTTTGTTTTTTTTAATCAGATAAAATTAAATGAAATAAAATCTTTTTTTTTAAGTACAAATTTTCCATGTCTTGTGTAAACTGTGAAGACTGGAGAAATGTATGTGTGAGGAGACTAGAAGCACATCATTAACTAAAAATCAGAACTAGCAAGTCATGGAAAATGGTTAACACTGAAGAAGGAAACAATTTTTTTTTTAATAAAAGTTTAGCCAAGTTATTCATGAATATAATGCATGAAACAGCCTTTCTAAAACATTCCCTGTTCAGCCTGTATGTTAAGTACCTTATAAACCATACTGTACAATTTTTCTTTAATTAAAAAAAAAAAAGAGAAATAAAACTAAAAGCAATTTTACAAAAGCCCAGTCAAGATCTGTACCCTCTGTTACAAATGTCTCCATAAAACAGCACCTTCCTACCTCTGTGAATGTCTTCACCTGTACACTCCTTCTCGTTCCCTCCGCTCTGCTGCAGATACCCTGTGCTTACAAATACCTAGATTCAACCAGTCCACCGTTGGCCGTCGCTCTTTCTCTGTTTCTGGTCCAGCGATCTGGAATGACCTCCCTCTCTCCCTTCGCGAAAAGCCTACTTACAACACTTTTAAATCCAGCCTCAAGACATACCTATTTCAAACCTAAGACCTCCCCCTACAGTTTCATCTCATAATTATCTGTCCTTGCCTTCAGTGGCCTAAATTCTCATCACCCTGCTGAAGCATATAACCTGTGTGTGTGTTTGTGTGTGTGTGCGTGCGTGCGCGCGTGTGCGCGCGTGTGTTCGTGTGTATTTGAACTTTTTAAACTATTAATCATTGTTGGTTGCATGTGTAGGAGTGGAATGGATGCAAGCGCTTTGGTTTGTTGTTTTTTTTTACAAGATATAGCGCTATATAAATTCCATTTATTATTTATTATTATTATTATTATTATTTATAGAACAAAGTGACCTAATGAAACAACAGCAAACCCCCTCCCCCCCCAAAAAAAAACAAAAACAAACAAACAACAACCATCAACAACAACAAAAAAAACCTCAACAACAACAAAACCAACACTGCATGACACGATGCATAATGACATGACACAGTACAGCACTCAACTCTACTCTACTACTAGACTCCAAACGGAAAGTTGTCATGAAGACAGTGTGCTGGTGAAAACATCAGCTCTCTCTATTTGGCATTTGTAACAAGTATGTGCCAATGCCTGTGAACAATAGCATGCACTGAATACCCAAACAAAAACAGAAACATGATAAAACAAACAGACTAAAAGACCCAAATGAAACAAACCAAAACAAAAAAAACCCAAACAAACAAAACAAAGACCACAACAAACTGTCTCAATTCTGAGTGGAATGGCTATCATTCTCAGCATGGCCTGGTTTTATTGGCCTTAAGAAATGAAATGACTCAGGTACTTTTTATCAGACTGATGGTGTTGGATATTTGAAGATATTCAGGGGTGTTGGTTTTAAGCTTGAACTAGTTAAAGTGAATGTTACAGGAGCCACTAAAACTGAATGAGGTGACAGCGGTGATATATATGGTTTACAGAGTCTGTAGTGCTATAGTATAAGCAACATGAAATGAAACAATATGTCCTGTTGTTATAAGATGCTTTTAGTTCTCATTCTAAATTTGTTTGTTAGCTTCCACATTAGCTTGCTTGCTCATTTTCTTTTTGTGCACTATTTTTCAAGTGGTAGGGTGGGGAGAAATGTTTTGGAGTTCTTTTTATATCTTTCGAGAATTGTTGTTCATTGGCAGGAGGGAGGATTTTCTGGTTGCTGGGCTGGTTGAAAAATTGGGGAGGGGGGCTAAGATTTGGTTTGATTTTTTGTTTGTTGTGGTTCTTAGTTTATTTTTCATTAAAAGAGAGTATAAAGAAAGCAAAAGAAACTTCAATGTTTGTGAGTGGGGTGGGGGGAGTGGATACAAAGTGTGCAGATAATTGTAACAGGAGTGCGTCAATTAAATTGAAAATACATACAGAGCTCCTGCTACACCTGGTACCTTTCAGCTTGTTTCAAGTTCCCGTTTTTCTCTCAAGAACGTTTTCTCTCAAGAACTTCAGAATTCAATCTTGCACCCAGTGTAAACAACATGTGCTCTCATTTATGTCGAGTTGAAAACTTATTTTCTGCCCTCTCTCTCTCCCCTCTTCTCCTCACAAAAGTGGCCTGGTCTGTCTCTTTTGGTGTTTCTGCTGTTCCTTCCACTAGCCTACCAAAAGCACATTGGATACCTCTTTCAAAGAGATCGATAAATCAAAACAAAAAGGAAAGATGACCGTAAACACCTCTGAAGATGTGACACTGTAGTTTTCATTTTCTAAAGATTGTAATTTTTTCGATTGTTATTTTCAGAGGCAAAAACGCCTAATAATGCAGGTGTTTGAATTGAAGCAGACGTCAAAATTGTAAACCAAATCTGCTTCCAATCTCATAAGAGCTTCGGCGGAGAGAGAGCACAAAAATAAACCTCTTCAGGCACGAATGCCTCAAAAACAAATCAGTTCTGTCGGAAAAAAATAAAATCTCTACTTACCCTCCGTAAGCTTGCGCCTTTTTTATGCACCAAGTAATCTCCACCGTGAAGCAGATAAAAAGCATTAACTGCGCGAAGTAGCAGAACACAACAATAAATCAATGAACCGGAAAGAACAACAGTGATCTCCCTTTAATGGACTCGGGGGTCAAAAGAGGTCAAGTTAGGTACTAAGAATTCAAGGAAGTTGTGGCACTTAAGGTGTGTGTGTGTGTGTGTGTGTGGGTGTGTGTGTTTGATGATTTATTAGTTCCGATTTGCACTCGTAACGCCAATTAAATAAATATTGCTCGAGTGATTGAGTGCAAATCAATCAAGAGACCGCGTAACAGTCTCAAGAGGCGTGTGACTCGCTGTTACGTGAATGAAAGTCGTAGGAGCGCTAAACGCCCCACCAAATAATTTATTTACATAACTGAAAGGTGATAGGGGAAATTGTCCTTTAAACTGAAAGAGACGGACACAGATAAACAAAATGAGAAGTGGCTGGGAGACAAAGAAGAAATAAAAAATCAGGAAATTTATGACAAACCGAAAAAGACACACTGCACACAAAGAAAGATGCTGCTGTCACTATTTGTGTGTGTTGTTTTTTATGACTTTTTTTTAAGCTCTTGGGATGTAATAGGGTGGGTGATGCTTTTATTAGATCGTATCCTATACATACCAGAGGTTGTGCTGACAACCTTATTTGGTCCATGTTGTAACTTGTGGGGGGGGGGGGGGGTGTTAAAAAAAATTTGTCATGCTTCTCACTGAAATGTTGGCACAAGTAATCCTTATTGACAAATTCTTTTATGGATGGTTCTGAAAGGGGGAGGGGGGGGGGGGGAGAGAGGTCAGAATCTAGCAGTAAACAGATTATATGAGACAATTGTACATTTATTATAAAAGATAAAAATAAAGCACACTAAAAATTATAATATGATAATGGTGGGGTGGGGGGTTGCTCTCCTAAAATCTTGTCATTGATGAACCAGGGAGCTCTAGCTGAAAAATGAAGATAAAAAAATTAATGAATAAATAGCATGACAATGATAAACAATACTAATTCCGGTAAAGGAAATATATAAAAAATAAGCAATTTATTTCAGTACCAGAATTGTGAAACAAAGAATGATGAATCTTGGACCAAAACAAAAAACAAAAAGGTACATTTGATACAACAGCAGCAACATTAACAACATAGTATTTGCTTCCAGGAGTTTGTTTCAGTTTTGTTTTTTGAAGAGGGAGAGGGGAGGGGGTGGTATTTGAGTTGTTGGTGCTGCTGTTCAAAAGGAGGAAGGGGGGGGGGGGGGGGGTGCTGCCTTTTTTAGGGTAGTAGGGTTTTTGAGGGTAGTAAGGTTTTATTGATAGGGTAAGGGCCGGATGGAATAAAAAGTATGTGTATGCTTATTCTGTTATCCTTGAAAAATAAAGATTCAAAATTCTAAAGGTGTGACACATATGCTCTTTCATTCCTATATCACACATTCTCTACTGTGCATGCTATGATCTTCAGTTAATGCTCTCACACACACACATACATACACACACACACACACACACACAATCAATCATTTTTTCCAGTCTTTATTGGAAAAAAAAAAAAGCACCCTAAGCTTATTGAAAATGAAATGGAAAAAAAAATCCATAAACACAACTGCTCTCTCAAAGTGTTAATAAGGGGAAGTAAATATATAATTTTACATATACAATAAACTTGGGGTTTGCACACAGCAACAAATTTAGTCCCATCGTTTTCCCACACATTAAAAAAAAAAAAGAAAGGTGTTTACAGGATAGAAACCAACTTGCTCTATCCATTCCCATTTGTAAATATTGGTCAAAAGACGGTTACATACTTATAAATACTCCCAGTTAGTAATTCGAGATGAAGCTTTTACCTGCATCCATGTAAGACATCATGATGACATAATACTAATAACTGCTGTAGTGAAATGTCTTATTTCCTTTCTTTTTTTTTTATTCCTTGGCTAGAGCTCTGAGGTTCACCAATGGTGAGATTTTGCGTATGCGAGTCTTTTTACCCACCATTTAGGTAGCTGCATTCTGACTTTGGGGATGGTGTCTAAACACGACCCCTGTGTGCATGCATTTGAATTTTTTTTTTTCACCCATTCTTACCGGCACAAAATGGCCTCCTCTTCCAAAAAATGGAACTGGTGGGGTGTTTTTTACATGTGCACAAGACATTCTGTATGCATTTGCACATGGGGTCTCGGTTTTAAGTCTCATCCGAAGGACTTTCAGGGGAGTGGAGTCAGTGGTGATGTTAACTTCAGGGGTAAAAATTCCCTAAAACGGGTGCCTCTGTGGTGGCTTTGATCCCGAGTCGTCATGTCAAGAGTATAATGCTCTTACCACTAGGCCATCTCGCTTCCTCATTTTCTTTCAAAAGCAGCCACTGAGAAAAGGATTTGCTGGTCTGTGTGCCGAATGAGAGTTCTGACCCTCAAAAGCATCTCGGTAACCACAAAGAAATGGATACTTTCTACAGAACTCCACAAGCTGAATTCAGAAGTTAAGATACTTTCACACCAGCCATGTTTGAACAACATGCTGTTAAAAGTTTCATGAACTCACTTGTAACTTTCTTGTGATTTTTTTTGTGTTTGTTATGGGTTTGTTTTTTTTTCTTTGTTTTTCCCAACATTTTTGGGGGGTTGTTGTTTGTTGTTGTTACTTTTACAAAAAGGAACATTATCTTTTTTGTAATGTTTAAATTTTGTTTGGTTTTTGTTAGGGGTTTTTTGCTTTCTTTTGTTGGTTGGTTTCTGGTTGTTGGGTTTTTTTGTGGGGTTGTTGGTTTGGGTTTTTTTTGTTGTTTGTTTGGGGTTGTTTTTTTGTGGGTTTTTGTTTTGGGGCGGGGGAGGGGGGGGGGGATTGCAGACCCTTACAAATGGGCAGGATGTGCTGAAGAGCAAGGGAGAAAACTCACTGAGTCAGATGAGTTAATGGATGCAACCTCAAATATAAAAAGTAAACCAAACTTGTTATCATTGCCACAGCACAAAACAAATCATCCAAAATTGAAATGAAAGCTTTCTTCATATCACACCAAAACAGTTCCATGCCATTTGATTTTATATTTTAGCACAAAACTCTTAACTACGGTTGCTACGTTTAAACTTGTATTGTTGGGCTTTTTTTTTCTTTTTAACCAAAATTCCGCAAAAGTAATAAGAAGAAACATGCGTGCACACACACACACACACACACACACTGTTTTGTATTCTGTTCTTGGTGTGAATCACTTCAACAGGATGCTGTTACTAGTTTCTATTTTTAAAAAAATTACCAAATTTACCAGTATATCATAATCTGCGTAAATCCGTTCAAATAAATCTGCCTATCTTAAAATCTGATCATAAGTGATATTTTTAAAAAATCAAGAACAAATGACAATTTTCAAGACAGTATCAAAACACTGAAGAAAAAAAAATTTTAATTATCAAAACACATACTTTATCATCACACACTTACAACGAAACCCAAGAATTTATCAAAGCACACTTCAAGCAAAATCCATCTTTAATTATACAGGTGTTCTGCAATGTTCAATAGTTGTCCATTGGTCAATCACAGTTAATGTTTTTTTTAAAGTTACGATACAAAATAACATAATCCATGACATGTTACATAACTTGTTTCTTATGTATGTATGGCTTTGTATTTCACATACAAATCACAAAGATTACATGTTAAAACTAGGGCAAGGTCTACCAATTCAAAATTCAACAAAAAATAATATAAATGAAAAATTGACACATGATTTATCACCAAAAACAAAATGATGCCATTTTAACACGGCGCACCTGAAACTTCTTTTACAAGTTATCAAGTTTGTGTGTTTGGCTTTTAAAACACATATAAAGGCATCTGTACACATGCACACTCACACACAGATCCATGCACACACATGTCTATGCACTCATCCAACACACACACACACACACACCACCTCCAGGAATTGTTAGAACTTCATTTTCCTTTTGTTTATTGTACTTCAGTAGGTTAGTAACATGGGGAGAGGGGGGGGGGGTGAATTTAAAAAAAAAACTTTTATCATTTCACATGCATTGATTCCTTGAAATTCCTTCTCCTATACATTACCAACTACACCCTCCCCACCCTGACACTCACACACACACACCCTCCTTCTTCCACCCTCTCACCTCGTCTAATATCACAACTTGTGAAAAGATGTTAAATGAATTTGAACACACACACACACACAGAGCAAAAGCTCCCAAGTCTACCAATGGTGAGATTTTGCATATGCGACCATTTATCCACTATAAAGGTAGCCGCATTCCAACTTCAGAAACGGTTCTTGTCTGAAGCGGGACTTTTCCTAGACTATGAATGGTGGTCTGGGTGTGAGTGTTTCGTGTGAGGCAACAAACTGAGAGCCTGTGTGCAGCACACATTTTCACAACACGCATTTTCTCAGTCCTTCGGATGAGACTATAAACCGAGGCCCCGTGTGTGAACGCACGCAGAACATCTTGCGCACACGTTAAATCCTGTTCCGCTTGTCGTAAGAGCAGGCCATTGTGTGCTGGTGGGAACAGATGACAGAATTTACAAAACCGCATACACACGGGGACTGGATGTAAAACAAAGCACATGAGTGCTTATTCCATTATCCTCGATATAAAGAACAAATTTAAATTTTTAAAAATTTAAATAAACTCAACTGTCTCCATCACCACTGCTGTCTGTAGGAGTTCCACACAATGCCACCAGGGTTCACATTCTGTCTCTGACTCTGTAAATGAAAATACATGGTAAAAAAAAAATGTATAAAAAATTAAGCGAAAAACTATGGTAACATGAGTTGTCCCTGGCAAAATTTATGTCAGAAAAAGCCTCTTTTACAGAGAAACAAATAACACACACGCAAACCGGGAAAAATGACTTTTTTTAAAAAACAAAAACAAAAAATATGGGTAGCGCTGCTCTTATTGTTACATGCACATTCCTAAGGCAGAGCAGCTCAAGTTTTTATGCAGAGAAATCTGCCATGGCAATTTTTTTATTTTTTTATTTATACATACCACTTTAAGTCACGCAGATTTCTCTGCATGAAATTCGGGCTGCTCTCCCCGGGAAGAGCGCATTGCCACAAGAGCAGCGCCACCCATTATATTTTTTATTTTTCCTGTCTGCAACTGTATTTGTTTCCCTATCAGAGTGGATTTTTTCTATAGAATTTTGCCAGGGACAACTCTCTTGTTGCCGTGGGTTCTTTTACGTGCGTTAAATAATTATGTGTAACACACGGGACCTCAGGTTTATCATCTCATCTGAAAGACTAGCACCCAGACCACCACTCATGGTCTAATGAATGGCGGAAAAAATTCGGGTCCAAACGGGATTCAAACCACCGCACACTTCCAACCCAGACTTTTCACCTTCTAGACAGGCACGTTACCTCTAGACCACCGATCCACCCATGCAATACAAAACAAAATAATACAACACAATACAATTTTCACCATGTACTAAATTAGCTGGGCTAAGCTGACAATGATATACAATACAAAACAATATAATACATCAACACACACACACACAAAAATATATATATATATATATATATATATATTTTATAATATATATATATATATATAAAATATATATATATATCGTTGGCAGCATTAGTAGTCTACAGGATCATTATATCATAACACCTCTGTATCTTAAGGTTAGACACCGGTGTAAAAGGGGCCAAAATTTTTTTTTTTTTTTAGAATAAAAAATTGCTAGATGCAAATATTGAGATTTCCCTGCGTGAATTTAAAGAATTTAGGTTGTTAAAACATGTCTGAAGAAACAGGTTTCTTGTACCTCTTATAGATAAAAACACTTAGGAGTTTGAAACATTTAGTTTTGGCAGCCATTTTGGAGTATTTCCATGGCAACAGTGCATAAAAATGAGCAATTTACAGATATTTAGCATTTACAAGTGATGCCCTTTCAATATATGGTACAACTTCTAGCATGAGCTTGTCAACAAAATTTCTCAGTTTCGAACCCCATGTCCCGCCTTAAGGAGTTGATTCTCCCATAAGGCACCAGGGATGCTTAAGCAAAACCACCACCAAGACCTCTGATAATGGCTCATCCAGGAGTCGAAACTTGAGTCAGGTCGGGCAAATCAAATAATGGTCTTTACTACAAAAAGGGACCTCCAATGCTGTTGCCAAAATACTATACAATTTTTCAGCATTTTCTTTTCTTTTTTTAATTTCTTTTACTCAAATCTTTGGAAGCATTCTCACAATGATGGAGGCATTGTAACGGTGACCTGTTTTTCCTTCGCCACTCTTTGTCATAAATATATATAATATATATATATATATATATATATATATAATATATATATAATATATATATATATATAATATATATATATATATTAGAGAGGACAGACAGACAGAGAGAGAAAGAGAGAGAGAATACAAATCGATATACAGTTGTCATGACATTCAGCCTTGCCTTGGTTACTCTGACACAAAAGCAGACACCTGGGTTGGGGGGGGGGGGGGGGGGGGGGGAGGGGGTTCGGGAGGGGTTAGTTTTCCTTGGGGGGGGGGGGGGGGTGGGGGGGGGGGGGGGGGGGGGGGGGGGGGGTTGTTTGTTTATGTTTTTTATTTTGTTCCACAGCTACAGCTCTGAAAGGTTCACCAATAGTAAGATTTTTACATAAGCGCCCCACAGCGCGCAAATCCAGCATAACTCAGTCTAGGGTCCAGGGCCCAGTACTCTAAAATTGGCCCCCTTCCTTTTTTACCCAGTCCAAGTGTGGTCAGTTTCTGTCATAAATTAGCGCTAGCTGGAATGGAATAGATAGCAGCTGAGAGGAGCTGAAAGTAGGGGAAGGAACTGACAGCTGTGGCCCATTTTTTCCCCCTGGCACCATATAGGTAACCACATTCCAGCTTCACAGATAGTATCTAAAAATGACACCTGTGTGTATGTGTTTTTTTTAAAAAAAATTTGTCAGAGGAGTGGTTTTTCGTTTGTGTGCAAGATGTTCTGTGTGCATTCGGGGTAACGAGGGCTCGGTTTATGGTCTCATCCGAAGGACTTCAGTTAGATTTTCCCCCCGTTAAACTGGGAAGAGAGGGCGAGGCTGGGGCTCAAACTCAGAACCTCACAGTTTCCTTGTTGGGCGGGCGAACGAGTGTCTTAACCATCCTGCTACCTTCCTTCTTTAGACATGTTTTTTCTCTTGCTTCATGTCAAGGTATTTTCACACTGGGACCAAGGTAAGGTCTCATCCCAACAATCTTGTCGGAGAATGAGATCAGAATCGATGTTATTTCCAAGAGAGAGAGAGAAAGAAAAATCCCTTCAGTTTCATGGTTTAGCACAGCCTCCAACCCTACACACCCCGCATCACAAGTCTGGAATATTCAAACCTGTGAACATCCCTGAAGCCAGAATGCAGCCGCCTCAATGGTGGGTTAACAATGGTTGTGTACACAAAACCTCACCTGTGATGGACATGAAAGCTCCTGCCAAGTAACAAATGAGCACAAAAAAAAGTGAAAAATGTTGACTTTTATCTCCGCCCCCCCCCCCCCCCCCCCCCCCCCTCCTCCATAATGTTAAACCATACTTTTATGCTGCATTCTCACGTACGTTCCCATATTTTTAAGCTGCAATCTCACATACATTCCCAAATCGTCACGTACATATATATATATATTTATATATATAATATATATATATATATATATATATATATATAAATAATATATATATATAAAATTGGTGTGTGTGTGTATATATAAAATATATGGTTTTGTGTGTGTATAATATATAAAAATATATAAACACTCTGATTTATACAAGACTTGCAATCAACATAATATGCAAATCATACGCATGAAAGTATCAAACAAAGCAAGTGTCACAAAAACTGTACACACTGCAGAAAGAAACTATACAAAAACATAAAGTTTAAAAAATATATACAAAATCAAACACATCTAAAAAACCACTTTTATATTTTTTTTAAAAATCTAACTCCTATACTAACCATAACATGAAATAAACCATCCAGCAAATAATCTTGACCTGATTAAGAACTAACAAAAATAAAAAAGAATTACAAGTCTAAAATATGTGAAAAGCATATTTCAATAAAAAGTTCAGAAAGCATCTTCAACATTTCAAAATCTATCCAATTACTAGGTGATTCGGTGGCCTAGGGGAACCCCCCGACCCCCACCCCCCCCCCCAAAAAAAGACACTATTATAGGAAAACAGATACACATGCACACAGACAAAAATTTACTAATAAAAAAAAAAGCTGGAGCAGATCTTGTGGCTATAAATGCTCCCCCCCACCCCCTACAACCCCTCCCCCCCCAGGAGGGATGGAGGGAGGGAGGGCTGCTACAGAGGGAGGGGGGTCTACATCCTGCAGTGAAGGGACAATGCGTAGGTGCTAAGGCGCAACAGAAATTACTCCGCAATAGTCAGCTGCTTTTAAAAATTAAAAAACAAAGTTCAAAAAGAGACGATGACAAAAATCTGTATCTGATAAAAACACTCAACATCATTAAAAATGTGTCCAATTATTGGATTATACAATTCTAAGATAAAATATTTAAAAAACCAACACTAATGATGATTCCAAAAAAGAGAATGAAGAAGCTCAATGGATTACATTCATAAAATGTTACTATGATACCACCTACTTGAATAGTCATGTACCCATCAAATAGGAATCCCTATAGATTTTTTACTACAGAAAACTGCTTGATATATTCTTCTTCTTCTTCTTTTTCTTCTTCTTCAAAATGCTCAGACAGCAACATCATGTTGTCCTGTGAGCAAAAATGATTTGCGCTGCCATTAAGCGACTGACAAGTCAGGCCCAGCGTAGGGAGAATTACTATCTTTTATCTTTTAATAATAATTATTATTATTATAATTTATGATAACAATAATAATATATGGAATTTATATAGCACTGAATCTTGTAAAACAAAACAAAAATCAAAGCACTTCTTTTTCTGGGAAAAAGGCAGGAGAATGGACCAAGAAGTGTAGAAAATGGACAAGATGGAGGTAACAGGAAGGAAAGGAACAAGGCAGAAACAAGGAGAGGGATAGAAAAGAGGGAATTCCTCGCACAGAATTTCCAGAAGGTGGGGATGCTGTTTATAACTGACAGGCCCCCTGGCATCCCCACGGGTAGTGATATATTCAAAGTGTCAAACCTGTAAGCACAAATTCATAAGCTGTTGTAGCGCAGACAAAATGTACACATTACTGCTTTTTTTACCAGAGGAAATAGCTTGATGGTATTCACAGTTTCTGTTCATATTTTCATCAGTTCTTTAACAAGCACAAAATACACAATTTTACCAGAAAAAAAAAGCTTGATGGCACTCACAGTTTCAGTTCAGTGAGCATATCTTTGTGAGTTCTTTAACATGCTTCCTATGTTTGTCTATCGTGTTCGACGATGACCTCCAAAATAACAGACGAGGCAGCTGCTGTTTCAGAAATTGGGCAGAAATGTGATTATAGTGGAGATGCCTTGCCCACAGCACATCCCCACTCTCTAGCCAAGTGGGCATAAGGACAGTCAGCGTTGGAGATGTTCTCCAAAGGCCAACCAGCCCCCAGGGCTGCAGCACATAAGGACTGTGTGAGTCAAGCCTCCTAGTCAGAGAGTCATGGTCGATCACTGAAGACTAAGCTGTAAAGTGGAATTCCATGAGTGGGAAAGAAAGCCACTGGTCATACAGCCTCTCACTTTGCTGTTGCCCCCAATGTCAGTGGTTTAATCAAGAACTGTGATATGCATAAACTGAAAAATTATAATGCTGGTTTTTCTATGGAATTTTGTCATGAAAGCAACTTGTGTTCATACTTTTAGTTCATAAACATAATTTCATGAGTTCTTTAACATGCACAAACTTTACTCAACATTATGTTTTTTCCAACAGAATTCTTTTCCATAGAAGAAGGATGATTGTTTTCGTAAGTTCACATAAGCACATACTACCATGATTTACATGACACATTTTCAAGAGTTCTTTAAGACATACACAAATTTCTTTAACATACACAAATCATATTGTTTTCAAAAGTTCAGTTCATAAGCACATACTACAATGATTTCTTTATATTGCTTTCAAAAGTTCAGTTCATAAGCTCAAACTACAATGGTTTCTTTAACATGCACAAATCATAGTGTTTTCATAACTTTAGTTCACAAGCACATACTACCATGATTTCTTTAACATGCACAAATAATATTATTTTCAAAAGTTCAGTTCATAAGCACATACTACAATGGTTTCTTTAACATGCACAAATCATATTGTTTTCAAAAGTTCAGTTCATAAGCACATACTACAATGGTTTCTTTAACACGCACAAGACGTATAGTTTTCAAAAGTTCAGTTCATAAGCACAAACTACAATGGTGTCTTTAACACGCACAAATAATATTATTTTCAAAAGTTAAGTTCATAAGCATGCACTACAATGATTTCTTTAACACGCACAAGACGTATAGTTTTCATAACTTCAGTTCATAAACCACACACACACCACCTCACCACCCACGATTTCTTTAACATGCACAAAAAGATTCCCCAGAGCTCCAAAAACTCCACGCCAACTCAATCTTGTCACCGAGACCCCCCACCCCCCACCACCACCACCCCCACCCCCCAAAAAAAACCACCACACAACAAAACAAAACAAAAAACCCAAACCCAACCAAATCTTGTCAACGAACCCCCCCCCCCCCCCCTCCCACACACACCCCACACCCCAAAAAAAAACAAACAACAAACAAACAAAAAACCCCAAACCCAAAAGCCAACCCAATCTTGTCAACGACCTCACCCAGACCCTTCCCCCCCCCCCCCAAAAAAAAAAAAAAAAAAAACCCAAAAAACCCCCAGCTCCCAGACCATCCCCCACCACCACCACCCCCCCCACCTCCCCACAAAAAAAACAACCCCCAACAAAAACCAAAAAAAACCAACCCCAAACAACCCCACAAAAAAACCCAGCTCATAACCAGGTCAAGTCAGGCTACACAATAAACCCAACAAAAACAAAAACAACCCAACCCAACCCCACAAAAAACCCAGCTCATAACCAAGTCAAGCCCAAGCCAAGTCAAGTCAAATCAAGTCAAGCCAATCAAGCCCAAGCCCAAACCCCAAACTCCAAACCCAACCCCCCAAACCCCCCAAGCTCGCCCCCCCCCTATAAAACTCTCACACGTACTGCACGAGGAACTCGGGGTAGATCTGCTGGTTGCGGAAGACCACGTAGACGCGGGGGCGCTCCGTGCTGTCCACCACCGAGTCGGCCAGCTCGTTGGGCGTGCTCAGCGAGACGGGCGGCGGCCGCTGCATGCCCCTCGCCCCCTGCGCCACGCGCCCGGCCAGGACCCGCGCCACGAACATGAAGCGGTAGCCCTCGTTGCTGGCCGAGGCGTAGTTGTCCGACTGCTTGGCGTCCACGGCGAAGTAGGCTCCCTTGCCCCAGATGGCGCCCACGTTGTTGCCGGCCAGCAGGGGGTCGATGTTCTGGTGCTGGATGGGCTCCACGGAGGAGGCCGGGGTGCCGTGGAACAGGCTCAGCTCGTTGGCGCAGCCCAGGCCGTAGCGGCGCTCGTAGGTCCGCTTCGCTCTAGGGAAAAAAAAAAAAAAAAAAAAAAAAAAAAAAGTATGTTCTTTGGAGCCAGAAGGCCCATAAGAGCCGGAGCTTATGCCACTTCGCTCTGAAGACAAAAAGAAAAAAAAGTATGTTCTTTGGAGCCAGAAGGCCCATAAGAGCCGGAGCTTATGCCGCTTCGCTCTGAAGAAAAAAAAAAAAAAAGTATGTTCTTTGGAGCCAGAAGGCCCATAAGAGCCGGAGCTTATGCCGCTTCGCTCTGAAGACAAAAAAAAAAAAAAGTATGTTCTTTCAAACCAGAAGGCCCATAAGAGCCAGAGCTTATGCCGCTTCGCTCTGAAGAAAAAAAAAAAAAGTATGTTCTTTGGAGCCAGAAGGCCCATAAGAGCCGGAGCTTATGCCGCTTCGCTCTGAAGAAGAAAAAAAAAAGTATGTTCTTTGGAGCCAGAAGGCCCATAAGAGCCGGAGCTTATGCCGCTTCGCTCTGAAGACAAAAAAAAAAAAAAGTATGTTCTTTCAACCCAGAAGGCCCATAAGAGCCGGAGCTTATCCCGGTTTCTTGTAGCGTTAAGCCGAACTGATGGGTTTTTTTTCACCATCACCTGTGACAGGACGCTAGTCTGTCGCCAGATACTTCCCCAGCAGAGCTGGTACCCACTTGTACACCTTGGGTGGAGTGAGGAAAATAGGAGTAAAGTGTCTTTCCCAAGGACACAACACCGAGACCTCTGGATCACGAGTCGACTGCCTAAACCACTCAACCACGGTGCCTCCTTCGCTCTGAAAGCGGTCACAGAAAAAAGTCCTTCGGGATGATGAGAGACTCTAAAAACTGAGCTTCCCCCCCCTCCCACCCACCCCCCCCCCCCCCCCCACCCATGTGCGAACGCACGCAGGACATCTTGCGCGCACGTTAAATCCCTGTTCCGCTGTTTGAAAGAGTAGGCCTTTGTGTGCCGGTGGGGAACCCGGGATGACAAAATTTATTAAAACCGCATACATACGGGGATAGATGTTTATAAAAACAAAAGCACATGAGTGCTTATTCCATTATCCTCGCTATCAAAGAATAAATAAAGAAAGAAATAAGTAAGCATGCACACAGCAGGGGTCGTGTTTAGACATCATCTCCGAAGTTGGAATGCAGCTACCTACATGGTGAATGATCGGGGAGGGGAGGAGGGGAACAGTCACATACACGTAGTAAGTAAACTTCACCATCGCTAAACCTCAGAGCTCTAGCCAGCAAACAAAAAAGTGTTCTGGAATTTCCAGCCTTGAGATACAAAGCAGACACTAACACACACACACACACACACATACACACACACACACACCCACGCGCGCGCACGCGGATGAGACTATAAAACCGAGGCCCCGTGTGCGAACGCACGCAGAACATCTCGCGCACACGTTAAAAATCCTGTTCCACTTTTCGCAAGAGTAGGCCATTGTGTGCCGGCGGAAAACGGATGACAAAATTTATCAAAACCGCATACACACGTGGACTGGATGTAAAAAAAAAAATAAAAATAAAAAAAAAAGCACATGAGCGCTTATTCCATTATCCTCGATTTAAAATAATTTTTAAAATATAAAAAAATTTAAAATAAATAATAAAACATACACACACACACACACACACACACAAAATCGTCTAATATCACCGAGAGTGAACAAGACGTTAAATTGAAAACGACAACAACAACAACACACACACACACAAACAAACAACAACAAACAACAACAAAAAAACCACAACAAAAAACTTACACATTGTAAACATCCCACAGCGACCGGTTCTGGATGCGCTTGATGGAGACGATCTCCACGTTGGCCATGGAGCGCAGGAACTTCTGCTTGACACTGTTGTACTCCTCGCATGTGAGAGCGTCGTCATCGCGCAACTCCTGCACCACCAGTTCTCTCCCATGCATGGAGTTCCAGTGAGGCGGGACGTCGTCCTTGTCTGGCCGCTCGTTCCTCACGCGCTCCACGATGCTGGAAGGAAGGAAGGAAAGAGGGAAGGAAGGAAAGAGTGAATGGAGGAAGGAATAAAACAGTAGTCGTTAACTCATTGGAGTCGCAGTGAAATGGATCCCGCCATTTTGTGGTGACGCGTGATTTTTGGCTATATTTGAAAAATTCAGCAGACTTACCCAACATAATAATGACATACACATTATACATCATTGAAAAGTTTATCATGTCTTCTTTTGAGATTGTTTCACAGTTTTTTTAATAGATGACTGTATTTATTTTTTTTTACACATTTTCAAAATATGTCACTGAATGCTGAAAAATAAAAAGTTTGGAAAATTAGTGCTGGTATCTTAAATGGCTTGAACTATTCATCAACTAGTCCCCTTGAAGCAATGTGATGATTTTTCACCAAAGTCAAGCTCCCTGAAGCTGGCTGAATCCATGTGATGTCACTTTTTGTACAACAGATTTTTTTTTTTTTAAAGAATCATAACACTGGAGTGCCTGAAATCCCAAAGATATCACTTGTTGACATGTCAAACAAAATTGGCCAACAGACAAAAACTAGGCAAGCTTATGGTCAAGGAAAACCAACTGTGTTTAGAAAAATGATTGCCCTACAGGCCAGAGTACTTTCCCTTGAGTTAACCATCACTTTGTGTTTTTAAAAAAATTCATAAGTCTGCCGATTCTTAAGCTTCCGCATGTCACAGTAAAGGAGAGGAGTGCCAAAGCTTAAGCTCAATGAGTTAACCAGCCGCCATGGCGCAGTGGATTTCGGACTGGAAGGTCGCGGGTTCCAATCCCATCAGAGTCATGGGTTTTTTTTCCTGGACTTCAGCTTCAGGTTCCTACCAGCCTGAGTGAGTAGTGTTGCTGTAGGCTCAGTGGGAAGACTGGGGACCACACAGTCGAGCTTCATCCACTTTACGGATGCGGGTTTGAGAGTGTTGTTCCGATTACGTGACCAGCACTGCAGGGTGTCTGTATCTCTCGGGCCCGGTTGACGCCGGGATATGTTATGATAGTAAGCGTAAGAGTACAACCCTGTCAAGTAGTCTCAAAGCATATGCACTTCCACAGCAGCATAATTTTGTCATCCTCATTGTCTTTGATCATCATGCAATAGAATATATATATAAAAAATTGCCTTTGAGGGCCGGATGAAGAAAAGTATTAGAATGCTTATCTTGAAAAATGAAGATTATTCATTCATTCTCTCTCTCTCTCTCTCTCTCTCTCCTCTTCTCTCTCTCTCTCTCTCTCTCTCCTCTCCATTCTCCCTCTCTCTCCTTCCACCCCCTCTCCTTCCACCCCTCTCCCTCCACTCTCTCCACCCCCTCCTCTCCTTCCACCACCTTCTCCTCTCTCCTCCACTCCCCTCTCCCTCCACCCTCTCTCTTCCCCCCCCCTCTCTCCCTCCACCCCTTCTCCCCCTTCTCCACTCCCTCCTCTCCCTCCACACCCCTGCTCTCTTTTCACCCACGTCAGCTCTTCCCCCTGCTCATCCTGTTGTCACTCCTTTCGTACACCATTTTTTTCTTTAACCTCATCACCTAGCCCTTCCAACTCCCCCCCACTCCCCTGTTCCGATAACAAAATGGCCCAACAACAATTCTAGGCAAGCATCTCCAAACTCCACTGTGTTTCCACACCATCTGCCCTCGGCCCAAGCCTCTCCCTTACCATCACTTTTGTTTTTACAAATTCTAAGCTCCGCCATTCTTAACTTCCGCATTCCCATCAACATCCGCCCATGTCCCACAGCTTAACAAAAGTTACCCACCCTCAAGTTTCTAGCCAGTGGATTTCGCATGCTCGCGGTTCCCATCCCTCATCCCGTTCTCTACCCTTCCTCTCTCTGCCCCCCCCCCCAGCTTCTTCCTCACCTGCCCCTGAGCCCTACCTTTGCCTGTGCTCCCCCCTCTGTAACAAAACTGGACCCACACGCGATTCGACCAGCTGTGGAGTCTTCCCTCATCCCCTTCTGTCCTCTCCACTTCCTTCCCCCACCCCCCCCGCCTCTCGGTCCCTCCGGCCGGTGAACCGGGATACTGTACTCGATGTTTGCTGAAAGCATCTACCCATCCTCCATTTCTCCACCTGCTCTTCTCCCCCCCCTTCACCCCTCTTTCTTTACCTCCTCCCTCCATCCGCCCCTCCGATAACAAAAAACTGACCACTCAGTTTCTGAACGCAAAGATAGAATCTTACGTCCCTAAATACTCATCATTCTCCCTCCCTCCTCTTCTCCCTCTCCACCTCCTATCCTCCACCCTCCCCTCTTCCCTCCTATCACCCTTCCTCTTCCCTCCTCCCCTCCACTGTCCCCTCCCGATCACAAAAAAAGCCCCTCATCCAGTTTCTCCTCCCTGTGAGCTTCCACCTCCCTCTCTCTCCCTCCCCCTTCCCCCCTTCTCCCCCCTCTCTCTCCTCCCCCCCCACCCCTCCTCTCCCCCTCACCCCCCCCCTCCCCACCCCACTCCTTCCCCCTCCCCCCCCCCCCCCCCTTGTAAAAAACAAACCCACCCTCCAGAGTTCCTAACCCCAGCTTGTGGAGTCCTCATCTCCATCCCCCCCTCTCTCTCCCTCCACCCCTCCCCCCTCCACCCCCACCCTCCCCCCCCCCACCCCCCCCCCTCCCACCCCCCTCCCCACCCCTCCCCCCCTCCGTACCAAAAAACTTACCCCCTAACAAAAAATTGACCGACCCCCGAGTTTCTGAACCAGCTGTGGAGTCTTGCAGAGGTCCAGAGGGGTTTGCCCAGCCCTGTTCTTCAGGTTGAGGTCAGCCCCGCATTCCGCCAGCATGCACAGAATGGACTGCACCAGCCACTCCTCCTCCCCCTTCTGCCTCCACCCCTGAAAGAAAAACGTACCAGCGTCTGATCAGACGGGTGGTTAAAACCTTTTTCCGCTAGGGGTAAACCAAGGGGGTGGGGGTGGGGGTGTGGGGGAACGGGGATAGCTTAGTGGTCGGTTGGAGTACTCGCTTTTCCTGGTGTGTGTGTGTGTGTGTGTGTGTGTGTGTGTGTGTGTGTGTGTGTGTGTGTGTGTTGTGTGTGTGTGTGTTGTGTGTGTTGTGTGTGTGTGTGTGTGTGTGGGTGTGTGTGTGTGTGTGTGTCTGTGTGTGTGTGTGCATTTGGACTTCTTAGAACTATTACTTGCTGTTGTCAAGTCAAGTCAAAGTCAAAGTCAAAGTCAAAAACACTTGAATCATCCCATGAAGGGCAATTACAATACTGACAGGCACATTGATACCTATAATAATTATCTCACAAGACACAAGAAAAATGCATTTCAGATTGTTATAAGCATTCCAAGATAGCTTAAAAAAAATTATCATACACAAACACAAACCCAGGTGCGCACACACACACCCGGGGTGGGGGTGGGTGAGGGAGGGGGGGGAGAACGGGATAGCTCAGTGGTCGAAGCACTCGCTTTTCCCCCAGCCAAGTTTTAAAAAAAAATTTTATTCTTTTATTTCGAGGATAATGGAATAAACGTTCATTCTTTTTCATCCAGTCCCCCATGTGTGTGCAGTTTTGTCAATTTTGTCATCCCGTTCCCACCATTAGTTAAGCAGCGTTGAGCGCGGTCGCCACTTGGATGGGTGACCGTGTGCGCGCCTTGGCTTCAGTACAGTTCCCCCAGTTCACCCAGCTGTAAATGGGTACCTGCCCTCTTTAGGGTTCAGGGATGGTAAAGCAGCGAGGGAGAGGAGATGGGCGCCACCGCCCTCAATAATATGCTGGCCCCTTGAGAAGCTGAGGTCTTGGATGCCTCGCTCCCCTATGACCACTTAGGTTATGGGACGCCTTTACCTTAACCCTCTGTAGGGTAACCAACCATCTACTAACAACTCTTCCCTCTGTATTTCTCACTACTGGGTTGTGGTACAATATAAATGCGTACAGATCACGTGTACTGGGAAAGAGGGTTCTTTCCATTAACATAGGGATAGTGTTCAGGCCCGTTCGACTTCAATACTTTGGGTTCAATTATCAACAAACTTTTGAAAAGGTAAAGGTGCTCCTATAACCTATGCAGTTGTTGGGGAGAGCAAGGTGTCGGAGACCTCAGCTTCTCCAAGGGCTAGCGTTTTCAGGGCGGCACCCATCTCCTCTCCCTCGCTGCTTTACCTTCCCTGACCCTAGAGAGGGCAGGTACCCCCATTTACAACTGGGTGAACTGGGGAACTGTCCTGAAGTCAAGGTGTACAAAAGGTCACCCATCTACTTGGTAAACCACGCTCAATGCTGCTTAAACCTTAGCTTGGGGGAAAGCGAGTGCTCTGACCGCTGAGCTATCCCCAACTCCACTACTGGGTTATGGTAGCACGTAAATGGGGGCACCACAGGGTCTGGTGCTGGATGTCCCGCCTGTGAAGGGAAGTATGTACATTTCTGAGCATCCGCTCTACACCTCTGCTTCCCGGGGGATAGTGAAGCTGCAACCTCTTGTTTGGCTTGCCAGGCAAGAGGGGTACCCTTCAGAAGGGTGCTGCATAGCCTCTCCCATCGCAACTTTCCACAGCAGGCACCTACGCGTTGGTGTCCCCTGTTTTCGCAAAGACCTGCTGTGGGGAGACCGAGCGCCTGGCGGGATAACCAGGTAGGGTAGGTGGAGCCCGTTTTGCTGACAAAATCCACCTAGGAGAGCGGAAAACTCTGATTTCAAACCCATGCATGGAGAAGGAAAACTGGAAGAGCACCCAGGAGGAAACCCTGTCATGCGCCAAAAGGAGCTGAAATCAGAGGTGTCGGGCCGTCAGGCGCTCCAACCAAAACACGACACCATGTAATACAGCCTTAAATGAGGCAACGCAAAGAAGAAGAAGAAGTAGCACATAAATGCGTACAGTGCACGTGTACTGGGAAAGAGGGGTTCTTTCTGTTAATGTTGGGGTAGTGTTAAGGCCTGTTTGCCTTCAATACTTTGGGTTCAGTTACCAATAGTAAAGGTATGAAGTAAAAGGGTTCCTGTAACCTATGCGGTCATTGGGGACAGTGAGATGTCAGGAGATCTCATCTTCTTTAGCGGCTTGTTTTTATTCTTTATTCTTTTATTTCGAGGATAACGGAATAAGCACTCATGTGCTTTTTTTTTTTTTTTTTTACATCCAGCACCCGTGTGAATGCAGTTTTGTCAATTTTGTCATCCGTTCCCACTGGCACACAATGGCCTACTCTTACAAAAAAGCGGAACCGGTTTTAACATGCGTGCAAGATGTTCTGTTGCGCATTCGCACACGGGATCTCGGTTTATAGTCTCATCCGAAGAGGACTTTTGGGGAGAGTGGAGTCTGCACTGATGTTAACTCCAGGGGGGGGGAAAATCCTCTTGAACGAGATTCAAACCCAGGTCAGCAGATCACAAGCGCATCACTCTGACCACCAGGCTATCCCGTCCCCGTCTTAGAGAGGTGACGTCTGTACACATGTACCTACACCTACCCAGGGATCAGCCTGTTAAATTTCATGTACCCCAGTGGGATGGGGTGGGGGGGGGTGGTTGTTCTTGAAATAAAATCTTGAATCTTGAATCATGACAATCAAACTTTTTCAACAGAGAAATTGTAACTGTCACTTCATGGGGTGATTAAAGTGCTTTTGACTTGACTTGACTTGACTTGGCTTGACTTGACAGAAGTAGATAAATAAGTCAAAGATAATGAACCCTAGCATGAAGATAATGATGATAACTGATGATGATAAAAAAACAATAATGACAAGGTGGAATGGTTAAAAACAAAAGAAAAGACAAAAAACCCCAAGAGAAATCATATTTAAAAATGATTAAAACCAAAAAAACAAACAGTTTCACAGAAGAGGGCAGTTCAGTCAAAGAAAAAAGATAACAACACAGATAAAGAAGATGATGATGATGATAACTGATGATAATAACAATGATACTGAAGAGGTTAAACAAAAAACAAAAAAACACCCCCCCCCCCCCCCCCCCCCCACCGCACCCCCACTCCCCAGATAATAAAGAATCAATTTGTTTGTTTTGTTAAAATCTCACAGGAAAAGCTAGTTTCATCAAAAGGAACACAAACACACATCCTTTGGATCAGACTTTAAACCGAGGTCCCATGTGCGAACGCACACAGAACATCTTGCGCACACGTTAAATCCTGTTCCGCTTTTCATAAGAGTAGGCCATTGTGTGCCGGTGGGAACAGATGACAGAATTTACAAAAACGCATACACACGGGGACTGGATGTAAAAAAGCACATCAGTGCTTATTCCATTATCCTCAAAATAAAATAAATTTTTTAAACATAAATTTTTTTAAACCCTGACAACAAAAATGATGATGATGATGATGATGATGATGATGATGATGATGATAATGATGATGATGATAATGCTGCTGCTGCTGCTGCTGCTGCTGCTGCTGCTGCTGCTGCTGATGATGATGATGATGATGAGAAGAAGAAGAAGAAGAAGAAGAAGAAGAAGAAGAAGAAGAAGAAGAAGAAGAAGAAGAAGAAGAAGAAGAAGAAGATGATGATGACAATGACGACAATGATATGATGATGATGATGAAGACAACGACGATGATGGTGATGACAACGATAATGATGATGATGACGATGAAGAAGAAAAAATTCTCACAGCAGTTGGCAGTTTCGCCATCTGCGCCAGATGCGCCGGTGTGTTTCCATCTACATCCTGGATGTTTGGGTCTGCATCTGAAACAACAACACCACAACAACAGGCACATGAAAACCCATCAACATTTCATCAAAATGTCAACTCTCTATTAAAGGTAAAAGGCAAAGGTGTTCACACAACCTATGCGGTCATTAGGGAGCGAGGCGTCAGACACTCAGCTTCTCTAGGGCCAGCATATTGAGGGCGGCGCCCATCTCCTCTCCCTCACTGCTTCACCTTCCCCTGACCCTAAAGAGGGCAGGTACCCATTTACAGCTGGGGGAACTGGGGGAACTGTACTGAAGCCAAGGCGTGCAAACGGTCACCCATCCAACTGGTAACCACGCTCCATGCTGCTGGGAATGGAACCCAGAACCTCACGGTTTACTTGTTAGGCAGGTGAAGGCCTTAACCATCCTGCCACCTTCCTTCTGGGTGAGGCGTTTGAAAACTGCCATACACACGGAAGGACGGTGGCAGGATGGTTAAGACGTTTGCCTGCCAACAAGTTAACCGTGAGGTTCTGGGTTCAATTCCCAGCCTCGCCCTTTCTTCCCAGTTTGACAAAAAAATCGAACTGAATGTCAAAGTCCTTCAGATGAGACTATAAACCAAGGCCCTGTGTGTGAACGCATGCAGAACATCTTGCGCACACGTTAAATCCTGTTCCGCTTTTCAAAAGAGTAGGTCATTGTATGCCGGTGGGAACAGATGACAAAATTGACAAAACTGTATACACACGGGGACTGGATGTAAAAAAAAAAAGCAACCAAACAAAGCACAAGTGCTTATTCCATTATCCTCCACACACAAAAAAAAGTCATCTGAGCGCTTTGATTTGTTACTTTACAAGATTCAGCGCTATATAAATTTCATACATTATTATTTATATTATTATACACATGAAGCTTCTCCTCCTGTGTGTCCTTGCAGGTTGTTTTTTTTACATCCAGTCCCCGTGCGTATGCAGTTTTGTAAATTTTTGTCATCCATCCGTTCCCACCAGCACACAATGGCCTACTCTTCCGAAAAGCGGAACAGGATTTAATGTGTGTGCAAGATGTTCTACATGCATTCGCACACGAGGCCTCGGTTTATAGTCTCATCCGAAGGACTTTTACGGGGAGTGGAGTCTGCACTGATGTTAACTCCAGAGGGAAAAAATCCTCTTGAACGAGATTCGAACCCGGGTCAGCAGATCACAAGCGCATCCCTCTAACCACCAAGGCTGTCCCGTCCTTCCACGATGAGTGAGACAGAGTGCTTGTTCTGGAAGAATCCAGGGTGTTAAGCTGAGGAACACACAACAACAACAACAACAACAACAGACACAATTTGTCTTTACGCTCTCAAAACAATTCCCATAATGTGACGAATGCTACACCCGAGTAGTTAGGTCCTTTCAACTTCAATTCTGTTGGTCCCTGAAGTCGTAGGTTCGAATCTCGGCGACGTCTGGTCAATTTTAAGGGGGGAGGGGGGTGGGGGGGGCATTTTTACCATCTCCCAGGTCAACTACAAGTGCAGACCTGCCAGTGCCTTAATTCCCATTATATTATATATATATATATATATATATTATATATATATATATATATATTATATATATATTATATATATATATATATATATACACACAGACAGAAGATCAAACACGCTCAATAAAGATCCCGTAATTCATGTCAGCGTTTGGTGGGTTACGGAAACTCGACCATACCCAGCAACCATTCCCGAAGTCGGAATGCGGCTACCTTGTGGTTGGGGCAAAAACGGTCGCATACGCAAAAATCTCACCATTGGTGAACCTCAGAGCTCAAGCCAAACTTGTCACGTCTCTCATTCTTTCTCGTCTGGAATACTGTCATTCTCTCTTGGCTGGTTTGCCGGCATCATCCATCCACTCCCTTCAACGCATACAAAACTCTGCAGCTCGACTAGTCCTTCGAAAGAAAAAATCTGAACACATCACACTCCTCTTTTGCGATCTCTTCACTGGCTGCCTGTCTCACAAAGAGTTGATTATAAGATCAGTACCCTCTGTTTCAAATGTCTCCACAAATCTGCACCCTCTTATCTCTGTAACGGTCTTCACCTGTATACTCCATCCCGTTCCCTTCGTTCAGCCGCAGATACTTTGTGCTTTCGAACACCCAGATTTAAACAAACCACTGTTGGCCGTCGCTCTTTCTCTGTTTCCGGTCCCTCCACATGGAACGACCTCCCTCTTCCACTTCGCCAAAAGCCTTCTTTTGATTCTTTCAAATCTAGCCTCAAAACACACTTATTTTCTACTTGAGATCTTCCCCTGTTATCTGTTCCTACTTTTCAATAGCTGCCTTCACCTCCACCACCCCCACCTAAGTGTGTTGTGTGTATAAATTTGATATTTCTTTATCTTGATATTTGTGGACGGTTGCATGCGTGTGAATGATTTGAATGCAAGCGCTTTGATTTGTTTACTTTACAAGATTCAGCGCTATATAAATCCCATACATTATTATTAGCCGAGGGATGAAAAAAAAATGTGATGAGTGAGACAGCATCCATATTCTGGGTGAACCCCCCGAAGGATGTTTAGCTGAGGAATGTCCAACACCAACAACAACTACAGCGTTTGGACCCGAAACTCTCCCCTCCCTCTCCCCCCCCCCCATTCATTAGACCATGAGTGGTGGTCTGAGTGCTAGTCTTTCGGATGAGACGATAAACCAAGGTCCCGTGTATTACACATCATTATTTAACACACGTGAAAAAACCCACGGCAACAAGAGCGTTGTCCCTGGCAAAAATTCTGTAGAAAAAAGCCACTCTGATAGGGGCAGGATAGCCTAGTGGTTAGAACATTGCGCTTGCAATCTGACAACCCCGGGTTCGATTCCTGTTCAAGGGGATATTTTTCCCCCTGGAGTTAACATCAGTGCCGACTCCACTCTCCCCAGAAGTCCTTCAGATGAGACTATAAACCGAGGCCCCGTGTGCAAACGCACGCAGAACATCTAGCGCACACGTTAAATCCTGTTCCGCTTTTCGTACGAGTAGGCCATTGTGTGCCGGTGGGAACAGATGATAGAATTTACAAAACCGCATACACACAGGGACTGGATGTCCCGCAAAAAAAAAAGCACTAAGGCTTATTCCATTATCCTCGATATCTTCTTCAATCTGCAAGTGGTCGGATCTGGTCTGCAGAGATCCCCGGAGTCATGGCTCTCCATTCTTCCCGTTTCTCGGTCCCTTCAAAGAGCATGTTAGTGCCACTTTTAATTCGTTGCGAATTTTGTTTAAGCTGTCTGTGAATATTGTGCGTTGTCTTCCTCTGCTCTTGTTTCCACAGATTTTGCCACTCCATAACAGTTTCTCTAGTCCGTCAGCCCTCGATATAAAAGAATAAAATAAAATAAATGAAAATAAAAATTTTTTAAAAACAAATACAGCCGAAGAAAAATAACGGGAAGCCACGTTCTTGTGGCAACACGCTCTCATCCCCCCCCCCGGGGGGAAGAGCAGCCTGAATTTCACACAGAGAAATCTGCCATGACTGAAAAGTTGGTATGAATAAATAAGGAGTCCCATAACCTATACGGTCATAGGGGAGCGACGCGTCAGAGACCTCACTTCTCTAGGGCCAGCATATTGAGGGCGGCACCCATCTCCTCTCCTCTCCCTCGCTGCTTTACCTTCCCCTGACCCTAAAGAGGGCAGGTACCCATTGACAGCTGGGTGAACAGGGGGGGAACTGTACTGAAGCCAAGGCGTGGCGCAAACAGTCACCCATCCAACTGGTAACCACGCTCGACGCTGCTTAACTTGGCTGGGGGACAGCGAGCGCTCCAACCACTGAGCTATCCCGTCCCCGTATGAATAAATAAATAAACAAAAATCAACAAGTGGCATCTCACCTCCTCCTAGCAGAAGATCGATGATGGTGTTTTCACAGGACTGCACAGAGTAGTGCAATGCTGTTCGGTTGTTGCTGTCCACAGCGTTTATCTTGGCTCCGCCCTGCAGACATCATACATGCATGCATACATGCGCGCACACACACGCATGCGTGTGCACACACACACATGTACGCAAACACACACACACACATGCACGCATGTGCACAGACACACACATGCGCACACACACACATATGCACACACACATGTTAAAACCTGTTCCACTTTTCAGAAGAGTAGGCCATTTGTGTGCCGTTGGGAACGGATGACAAAGTTTACAAAAACCACATGCACACGAGGACTTGATGTCCCCCCCCAAAAAAAAAAACACCAACCAAAAAACACTTTGAGTGTTTATTCCATTATACTCGAAATAAAAGAAAAGAGGGAATAAATAAATAAAATAGATAAAACAGACACATACATGCATGCATACACGCACACACACTCACACACACACACGCATACACAAACACACACACATGCACACACACGTTAAAACCTGTTCCGCTTTTCAGAAGAGTAGGCCATTTGTGTGCCGGTTGGGAATGGATGACAAAGTTTACAAAAACCACATACACACGAGGACTTGGTGTAAAAAATATTTTTTAAAAACACCAAACAAAAAACACTTTGAGTGTTTATTCCATTATACTCGAAATAAAAGAAAAGAGGGAATAAATAAATTAAAATAGATAAAACAGACACATACATGCATGCATACACGCACACACACTCACACACACACATACACACACACACACACACATACACACACTTGCAGACACACATTTTCTGTCTTTCTTTTGTTTAAAAAGTTTTTTCCCCACTTAAAGTGATATAAAATCGTACACACACACACATACACACATATATACACACACACAATCTCGTCTAATATCACTTAAAGTGAACAGACATAAAATCAAACACACACACACACACACAATCTCGTCTAATATCACTTAAAGTGAACAGACATAAGATTGAACACACACATACACACACACACACACAAGAACACCAAAGCCATGAGACATTCGACAATCAGCAATCATGGATAAACGAGAACAGACACTGCCATGTAGATAGTTATCACCGCAATGAAAAATACTCCAATATGTTTGCGACATTCTCATAAAGTTTTAAATATACTCCAATATGTTTGTGACATTCTCATAAAGTTTACAGATTTTCTCACACATCGGTCTGATAAGTTTCAAAAGTCCAATTGGTTCAAATGCGCTCCAAGCAACCCGGGTTCGATTCCCGTTCAAGGGGGATATTTTCCCCTGGAGTTAACATCAGTGCAGACTCCACTCTCCTCAACAGTCCTTCGGATGAGACTATAAACCGAGGCCCCCGTGTGTGAACACACGCAGAACATCTTGCACTCACGTTAAATCCTGTTCCGCTTTTCGCAAGAGTAGGCCATTGTGTGCCAGTGGGGGACAGATGACAGAATTCACAAAACCGCATACACACGAGGACTGGATGTTAAAAAAAAGCACAGAAGTGCTTATTCCATTATCCTCGATATAAAAGAATATAAAAATAAAATAAATTAAAAATAAATAAATAACAGTAAAAAGAACCCCTCTTTCCCAGTACACACGCACTGTGCACATTTGTACACTACCGTAACCCCAGTAATGGGTGATACGGAGGGAGGGAAGGGTTAGCACATAGTGGGTTACCCTACAGTGGGTTACCTTGTAGGGAAAAGGTTCTTCATCATCATCATCATCATCATCATCATCATGAACTATTACACCCAGTGGTGTGTAGGGCAGCAACAAAGCGCCGCTTCCACTCCTGCCTATCCTGGGCCAACCTAGTCACTGATCCCCAAGAGTGCTGCATGGCCTTCATCTCACTTTCTACAGTCCTCCTCCACGTTGCTTTTGGTCTTCCTTTCTTTCTCCTTCCTTCTGGGGTCCAGTGCAATGCTGTTCTTGTGATTGACTGTGGGTCTCTTCGGAGGATGTGCCCAATCCACTTCCACCGTCGTCTGGTGATGATGGTTCCCATGTCTTCTGTACACTCCTTCACATTCCCTCCACTCTGCAGCAGATACCTTGTGCCTACGAATACCTAGATTTAACCAATCCACCGTTGGCTGCCGCTCTTTCTCTATTTCGGGTCCATCGACCTGGAATGAGCTCCCTCTCTCTCTTCGCCAGAAGCCTAGTTATGACACTTTTAAATCCAGCCTCAAGACATATTTATTTCAAACCTAAGTTTTCCCCCTCCTGTTTCATATCAGAACTATCCCACCATGTCCTATCACCCTGCTAAAGTATACATCCTGTGCGAGTGTGTGTGTGTGCTTTTTGAAAAACATTTGACTATTGCAATTTTATTTCATAGATTTTGTCTGCAAGCGCACCATGTTTTGTAAATATCTGTTTGTTTAAACTATCGATTATTTATCATGGATGCATGACTGCGTAAGATTAGGTTGAATGCATGCGCTTTGATTTGTCTTTGCAAAGATATAGCGCTCTTTAAGTTCCATTTATTATTATTATTATTATTATTATTATTATTCTTGAGGGAAAGGTTAAAAGGTTACAACGTGTTCTACAGCAACACACCATACCTTTTTAACCAGGACCCCCGCAATCGCTGTTCGTCCGTTCATGGCCGCCAGATGAAGAGGGGCCCAGTTGTCTGACCCTCCTGTCATGGCCGCCAAGCGTTGGTTGTGGTTGATCAGAACTTCGACCACACTGCAGGCAATTAAAGAAGACAACAACAACCAAAAAAGATTAATTTTTTTTAAAAGCGAAACAATTTTTTTTTCCCCACTTGCAAAAATGGCTGTTTTTGGTTTTTCGCACAAGGTTTTTGACTTGCGGGCTTTTTTTGTTTGTTTTTTTGGGGTTTTTTGTTCTTCGGCTAGAGCTCCAAGGTTCACCAATGGTGAGATTTTTGCGTATGCGACCGTTTCTACCTACCAAGAAGGTAGCCGCATTCTGACTTCGGGGATGTATGTTAGGTATGTTCCTGTTTCCGTAACCCACCAAACGCTGACATGAATTACTATCTTTAAACAGGCGTATTTGATCTCCTGCTTGTGTATATATATATATATATATGCGAAAGGAAGTTAAGGCACTGGCAGGTCTAAACTTGAAGTTGACCTGGGACATTGTAAAAATTCACGCCCTTAAATCACCAGATACCGCCCAAATTTCGAACCCCATGACTTCATGGAGCCATGAAGTTTTAACCACGGGCTGTAGTGTCCATTGACTTGTGTTATAAAATCCTTAACAAACACGGTTCGAGGGGATATTTTCCCCTGGAGTTAACATCAGTGCAGACTCCACTCTCCCCAAAAGTCCTTTGGATGAGACTATAAACCGAGGCCCCATGTGCGAACGCACGCAAGAACATCTTGTGCGCACGTTAAATCCTGTTCCGCTTTTCGTAAGAGTAGGTCATTGTGTGCTGGTGGGAACGGATGACAGAATTCACAAAACCGCATACACATGGGGACAGGATGTAAAAGAGCACATAAGTGCTAATTCCATTATCCTCGATATAAAAGAATAAAATAAATATATAAAATTTTTTAAAAGATATGTGCACCCTACACATGCACACACAAACACGCATGCATACATGATACATGCACACAATGGCGCGTGCTTGCACATGCATAAACACACACACACACACACACACACACACACACTCATACACTTACGCACACACTATGACACTCAACATTTCAAACAAGGCTAAGCAGGAAGGTGTGCAGGACGGTTAAGACACTCGTTCACCTGCCCAACAAGTAAACACTTTGAGGTTCTGGGTTTGATTCCCAGCCTTGCCCTTTCTTCCCAGTTTGACGAGAGAAAATCGAGCCTGAATTTCAAAAGCCGCTCAAATGAGACTATAGTCCAAGGCCCCATATGCAAAATGCACACGGAACATCTTAAGAGCACACACATTTCGCAATTTGAAAGAGCAGGCCATTTCACGCCAGTAGGAATGGATGAGAACACTTTTCAAAACGCACGCACACAGGTGTCGTGTTCAGACACCATCCCCGAAGTCAGAATGCAGCTACCTTCATGTTGGGGGAATGGTAGGGGGGTGAGTGGGTGTGGAGGAAACGATCACATACGCAACAATCTCACCATTGGTGAACCTCGGAGCTCTAGCCGAGGAACAAGAAAAGAACAGAAACAAAACCATGAATAAGACAAAAGAACCAAAGTCTGAATTTGGTTAGAAAAAACAACAAAAGGACCAAGTCTGACTTTGGTTAGAACAACAACAAAAGGACCAAGTCTGACTTTGGTTAGAACAACAACAAAAGGACCAAGTCTGACTTTGGTTAGAACAACAACAAAAGGACCAAGTCTGACTTTGGTTAGAACAACAACAAAAGGACCAAGTCTGACTTTGGTTAGAAAAAACAAAGAACCAAGTCTGACTTTGGTTAGAACAACAACAAAAGGACCAAGTCTGACTTTGGTTAGAACAACAACAAAAGGACCAAGTCTGACTTTGGTTAGAACAACAACAAAAGGACCAAGTCTGACTTTGGTTAGAACAACAACAAAAGGACCAAGTCTGACTTTGGTTAGAACAACAACAAAAGGACCAAGTCTGACTTTGGTTAGAACAACAACAAAAGGACCAAGTCTGACTTTGGTTAGAAAAAACAACAACAACAAACAAAGTCTGACTTTTGTTAGAACAACAAAGAACTAATTGTTAGAACAACAAAGAACCAATTGTTAGAACAACAAAGAACCAATGAACAACAAAGAACCAATTGTTAGAACAACAAAGAACCAATTGTTAGAACAACAAAGAACCAATTGTTAGAACAACAAAGAACCAATGAACAACAAAGAACCAATTGTTAGAACAACAAAGAACCAATGGTTAGAACAACAAAGAACTAATTGTTACAACAACAAAGAACTAATTGTTACAACAACAAAGAACCAATTGTTAGAACAACAAAGAACCAATTGTTAGAACAACAACAAAGAACCAATTGTTAGAACAACAACAAAGAACCAATTGTTAGAACAACAAAGAACCAATTGTTAGAACAACAACAACAAAAGGACCAATTGTTAGAACAACAAAGAACCAACTGTTAGAACAACAAAGAACCAATTGTTAGAACAACAACAAAGAACCAATTGTTAGAACAACAACAAAGAACCAATTGTTAGAACAAAGAACCAATTGTTAGAACAAAGAACCAATTGTTAGAACAACAACAAAGAACCAATTGTTAGAACAACAACAAAAGGACCAATTGTTAGAACAACAACAACAAAAGGACCAATTGTTAGAACAACAAAGAACCAACTGTTAGAACAACAAAGAACCAACTGTTAGAACAACAAAGAACCAATTGTTAGAACAACAACAAAGAACCAATTGTTAGAACAACAACAAAGAACCAATTGTTAGAACAAAGAACCAATTGTTAGAACAACAACAAAAGGACCAATTGTTAGAACAACAACAACAAAAGGACCAATTGTTAGAACAACAAAGAACCAATTGTTAGAACAACAAAGAACCAATTGTTAGAACAACAAAGAACTAATTGTCAGAACAACAAAAATTGTTAGAACAACAAAGAACCAATTGTTAGAACAACAACAAAGAACCAATTGTAAGAAACAACAAAGAACCAATTGTTAGAACAACAAAGAACCAATTGTAAGAAACAACAAAGAACCAATTGTTAGAACAACAAAGAACCAATTGTTAGAACAACAAAGAACCAATTGTTAGAACAACAAAGAACCAATTGTTAGAACAACAAAGAAATAATTGTCAGAACAACAAAAATTGTTAGAACAACAAAGAACCAATTGTTAGAACAACAAAGAACCAATTGTCAGAACAACAAAGAACCAATTGTTAGAACAACAAAGAACCAATGGTTAGAACAACAAAGAACCAATTGTAAGAAACAACAACAACAAAAGGACCAATGGTTAGAACAACAAAGAACCAATTGTTAGAACAACAACAACAACAGGACCAATTGTTAGAACAACAAAAATTGTTAGGACAACAAAGAACCAATTGTTAGAACAACAACAAAGAAACCAAGTCTGACTTTTGTTTGAGCAACAAAAGAACCAAGTCTGACCTTTATTAGAAAAAACAAAGAACCAAGTCTGACCTTTATTAGAAAAAACAAAGAACCAAGTCTGACCTTTATTAGAAAAAACAAAGAACCAAGTCTGACCTTTATTAGAAAAAACAAAGAACCAAGTCTGACCTTTATTAGAAAAAACAAAGAACCAAGTCTGACCTTTATTAGTAAAAACAAAGGACCAAGTCTGACCTTTATTAGAAAAAACAAAGAACCAAGTCTGACCTTTATTAGAAAAAACTAAGAACCAAGTCTGACCTTTATTAGAAAAAACAAAGAACCAAGTCTGACCTTTATTAGAAAAAACAAAGAACCAAGTCTGACCTTTATTAGAGAAAACAAAGAACCAAGTCTGACCTTTATTAGAGAAAACAAAGAACCAGTCTGACCTTTATTAGAAAAAACAAAGAACCAAGTCTGACCTTTATTAGTAAAAAACAAAGAACCAAGTCTGACCTTTATTAGAAAAAACAAAGAACCAAGTCTGACCTTTATTAGAGAAAACAAAGAACCAAGTCTGACTTTGGTCAGAACAACAAAAGGACCAAGTCTGACTTTGGTTAGAACAACAACAAAAGGACCAAGTCTGACTTTGGTTAGAACAACAACAAAAGGACCAAGTCTGACTTTGGTCAGAACAACAAAAGGACCAAGTCTGACTTTGGTTAGAACAACAAAAGGACCAAGTCTGACTTTGGTTAGAACAACAACAAAAGGACCAAGTCTGACTTTGGTTAGAACAACAACAAAAGGACCAAGTCTGACTTTGGTTAGAACAACAACAAAAGGACCAAGTCTGACTTTGGTTAGAACAACAAAAGGACCAAGTCTGACTTTGGTTAGAACAACAACAAAAGGACCAAGTCTGACTTTGGTTAGAACAACAACAAAAGGACCAAGTCTGACTTTGGTTAGAACAACAACAAAAGGACCAAGTCTGACTTTGGTTAGAACAACAACAAAAGGACCAAGTCTGACTTTGGTTAGAACAACAACAAAAGGACCAAGTCTGACTTTGGTTAGAACAACAACAAAGGACCAAGTCTGACTTTGGTTAGACAACAACAAAAGGACCAAGTCTGACTTTGGTTAGAACAACAACAAAGGACCAAGTCTGACTTTGGTTAGAACAACAACAAAAGGACCAAGTCTGACTTTGGTTAGAACAACAACAAAAGGACCAAGTCTGACTTGGTTAGAACAACAACAAAAGGACCAAGTCTGACTTTGGTTAGAACAACAACAAAAGGACCAAGTCTGACTTTGGTTAGAACAACAACAAAAGGACCAAGTCTGACTTTGGTTAGAACAACAACAAAAGGACCAAGTCTGACTTTGGTTAGAACAACACAAAAGGACCAAGTCTGACTTTGGTTAGAACAACAACAAAAGGACCAAGTCTGACTTTGGTTAGAACAACAACAAAAGGACCAATCTGACTTTGGTTAGAACAAACAACAAAGGACCAAGTCTGACTTTGGTTGAACAACAACAAAAGACCAATTGACTGTTAAAAAGAAAGACCAAGTCTGACTTTGGTTAGAACAACCAACAAAAGGACCAAGTCTGACTTTGGTTAGAACAACAACAAAAGGACCAAGTCTGACTTTGGTTAGAACAACAACAAAGGACCAAGTCTGACTTTGGTTAGAACAACAACAAAAGGACCAAGTCTGACTTTGGTTAGAACAACAACAAAAGGACCAAGTCTGACTTTGGTTAGAACAACAACAAAAGGACCAAGTCTGACTTTGGTTAGAACAACAACAAAAGGACCAAGTCTGACTTGGTTAGAACAACAACAAAGGACCAAGTCTGACTTTGGTTAGAACAACAACAAAAGGACCAAGTCTGACTTTGGTTAGAACAACAACAAAGGACCAAGTCTTACTTTGGTTAGAACAACAACAAAAGGACCAAGTCTGACTTTGGTTAGAACAACAACAAAAGGACCAAGTCTGACCTTTGTTAGATAAACAAAAATAACAGTCTTCCTTTTGTTAGAAAAACATAAACCCAACGTCTGACCTTTGTTAGATAAAAAAAAATAACAGTCTTCCTTTTGTTAGAAAAACATAAACCCAACGTCTGACTTGGTTAGAAAAAACAAAAAAACCAAAGTCTGACTTTGGTTAGAAACACATAAACCAAGTCTGACTTTTGTTAGAACAACAAAGAACCAATTGTTAGAACAACAAAGAACCAATTGTTAGAACAACAAAGAACCAATTGTTAGAACAACAAAGAACCAATTGTTAGAACAACAAAGAACTAATTGTTACAACAACAAAGAACCAATTGTTAGAACAACAAAGAACTAATTGTTACAACAACAAAGAACTAATTGTTACAACAACAAAGAACCAATTGTTAGAACAACAAAGAACTAATTGTTAGAACAACAAAGAACCAATTGTTAGAACAACAAAGAACCAATTGTTAGAACAACAACAAAGAACCAATTGTTAGAACAACAACAAAGAACCAATTGTTAGAACAACAACAAAAGGACCAATTGTTAGAACAACAACAACAAAAGGACCAATTGTTAGAACAACAAAGAACCAATTGTTAGAACAACAAAGAACCAATTGTTAGAACAACAAAGAACCAATTGTTAGAACAAAGAACCAATTGTTAGAACAACAACAAAAGGACCAATTGTTAGAACAACAACAAAAGGACCAATTGTTAGAACAACAACAAAAGGACCAATTGTTAGAACAACAACAAAAGGACCAATTGTTAGAACAACAACAAAGAACCAGTTGCTAGAACAACAAAGAACCAATGGTTACAACAACAAAGAACCAGTTGTTAGAACAACAAAAGGACCAATTGTTAGAACAACAAAAGGACCAATTGTTAGAACAACAAAATGACCAAGTCTGACTTTGGTTAGAACAACAAAAGGACCAATTGTTAGAACAACAAAAGGACCAATTGTTAGAACAACAAAAGGACCAATTGTTAGAACAACAAAGAACCAATTGTTAGAACAACAAAGAACCAATTGTTAGAACAACAAAGAACCAATGGTTAGAACAACAAAGAACCAACTGTTAGAACAACAAAGAACAAATTGTTAGAACAACAAAGAACCAATTGTTAGAACAACAAAGAACCAATTGTTAGAACAACAAAGAACCAATTGTTAGAACAACAAAGAACCAATGAACAACAAAGAACCAATTGTTAGAACAACAAAGAACTAATTGTTACAACAACAAAGAACCAATTGTTAGAACAACAAAGAACTAATTGTTACAACAACAAAGAACCAATTGTTAGAACAACAAAGAACTAATTGTTACAACAACAAAGAACCAATTGTTAGAACAACAAAGAACTAATTGTTACAACAACAAAGAACCAATTGTTAGAACAACAAAGAACTAATTGTTAGAACAAAGAACCAATTGTTAGAACAACAAAGAACCAATTGTTAGAACAACAACAAAGAACCAATTGTTAGAACAACAACAACAAAAGGACCAATTGTTAGAACAACAAAAATTGTTAGAACAACAAAGAACCAATTGTTAGAACAATAACAAAAGGACCAATTGTTAGAACAACAACAACAAAAGGACCAATTGTTAGAACAACAAAGGACCAATTGTTAGAACAACAAAGAACCAATTGTTAGAACAACAAAGAACCAATTGTTAGAACAACAACAAAGAACCAATTGTTAGAACAACAACAAAGAACCAATTGTTAGAACAACAAAAATTGTTAGAACAAAGAACCAATTGTTAGAACAACAACAAAGAGACCAATTGTTAGAACAACTTTAACAACAAAGACCAATATGTTAGAACAACAACAAAAGCCTGACCAAAATTGTTAGAACAACAACAAAGAACCAGTTGCTAGAACAACAAAGAACCAATGGTTACAACAACAAAGAACCAGTTGTTAGAACAACAAAAGGACCAATTGTTAGAACAACAAAAGGACCAATTGTTAGAACAACAAAGGATCAATTGTTAGAACAACAAAGAACCAATTGTTAGAACAACAAAGAACCAATTGTTAGAACAACAACAAAGAACCAATTGTTAGAACAACAAAGAACCAATTGTTAGAACAACAACAAAGAACCAATTGTTAGAACAAAGAACCAATTGTTAGAACAACAACAAAGAACCAATTGTTAGAACAACAAAGACCCAATTGTTACAACAACAAAGAACCAATTGTTAGAACAACAAAGAACCAATTGTTAGAACAACAAAGAACCAATTGTTAGAACAACAAAGAACCAATTGTTACAACAACAAAGAACCAATTGTTAGAACAACAAAGAACCAATTGTTAGAACAACAAAGAACCAATTGTTAGAACAACAAAGAACCAATTGTTAGAACAACAAAGAACCAATTGTTAGAACAACAAAGAACCAATTGTTAGAACAACAAAGAACTAATTGTCAGAACAACAAAAATTGTTAGAACAACAAAGAACCAATTGTTAGAACAAAGAACCAATTGTTAGAACAACAACAAAAGGACCAATTGTTAGAACAACAACAAAAGGACCAATTGTTAGAACAACAACAAAAGGACCAATTGTTAGAACAACAACAAAGAACCAGTTGCTAGAACAACAAAGAACCAATGGTTACAACAACAAAGAACCAGTTGTTAGAACAACAAAAGGACCAATTGTTAGAACAACAAAAGGACCAACTGTTAGAACAACAAAATGACCAAATCTGACTTTGGTTAGAACAACAAAAGGACCAATTGTTAGAACAACAAAAGGACCAATTGTTAGAACAACGAAAGGACCAATTGTTAGAACAACAAAAGGACCAATTGTTAGAACAACAAAAGGACCAATTGTTAGAACAACAAAAGGACCAATTGTTAGAACAACAAAGAACCAATTGTTAGAAAAACAAAGAACCAATTGTTAGAAAAACAAAGAACCAATTGTTAGAACAACAAAGAACCAATTGTTAGAACAACAAAGAACCAATTGTCAGAACAACAAAAATTGTTAGAACAACAAAGAACCAATTGTTAGAACAACAAAGAACCAATTGTAAGAAACAACAAAGAACCAATTGTTACAACAACAAAGAACCAATTGTTAGAACAACAACAACAACAGGACCAATTGTTAGAACAACAAAAATTGTTAGAACAACAAAGAACCAATTGTTAGAACAACAACAAAGAAACCAAGTCTGACTTTTGTTTGAGCAACAAAAGAACCAAGTCTGACCTTTATTAGAAAACACAAAGAACCAAGTCTGACCTTTATTAGTAAAAACAAAGGACCAAGTCTGACCTTTATTAGAAAAAACGAAGAACCAAGTCTGACCTTTATTAGTAAAAACAAAGAACCAAGTCTGACCTTTATTAGAGAAAACAAAGAACCAAGTCTGACCTTTATTAGAGAAAACAAAGAACCAAGTCTGACCTTTATTAGAAAAAACAAAGAACCAAGTCTGACCTTTATTAGAGAAAACAAAGAACCAAGTCTGACCTTTATTAGAAAAAACAAAGAACCAAGTCTGACCTTTATTAGAAAACACAAAGAACCAAGTCTGACCTTTATTAGAAAAAACAAAGAACCAAGCCTGACCTTTATTAGAGAAAACAAAGAACCAAGCCTGACCTTTATTAGTAAAAAAAAACAAAGAACCAAGTCTGACCTTTATTAGTAAAAACAAAGAACCAAGTCTGACCTTTATTAGTAAAAACAAAGAACCAAGTCTGACCTTTATTAGAAAAAACAAAGAACCAAGTCTGACCTTTATTAGTAAAAACAAAGAACCAAGCCTGACCTTTATTAGTAAAAACAAAGAACCAAGTCTGACCTTTATTAGAAAAAACAAAGAACCAAGTCTGACCTTTATTAGAGAAAACAAAGAACCAAGTCTGACCTTTATTAGTAAAAACAAAGAACCAAGTCTGACCTTTATTAGAAAAAACAAAGAACCAAGTCTGACCTTTATTAGTAAAAACAAAGAACCAAGTCTGACCTTTATTAGAAAAAACAAAGAACCAAGTCTGACCTTTATTAGAAAAAACAAAGAACCAAGTCTGACCTTTATTAGAAAAAACGAAGAACCAAGTCTGACCTTTATTAGAAAAAAACAAAGAACCAAGTCTGACCTTTATTAGAAAAAACAAAGAACCAAGTCTGACCTTTATTAGAAAAAACAAAGAACCAAGTCTGACCTTTATTAGTAAAAACAAAGAACCAAGTCTGACCTTTATTAGAAAAAACAAAGAACCAAGTCTGACCTTTATTAGAAAAAACAAAGAACCAAGTCTGACCTTTATTAGAAAAAAAACAAAGAACCAAGTCTGACCTTCATTAGTAAAAACAAAGAACCAAGTCTGACCTTTATTAGAAAAAACAAAGAACCAAGTCTGACCTTTATTAGAAAAAAAAACAAAGAACCAAGTCTGACCTTTATTAGTAAAAACAAAGAACCACGTCTGACCTTTATTAGTAAAAACAAAGAACCACGTCTGACCTTTATTAGTAAAAACAAAGAACCAAGTCTGACCTTTATTAGAAAAAACAAAGAACCAAGTCTGACCTTTATTAGAAAAAACAAAGAACCAAGTCTGACCTTTATTAGTAAAAACAAAGAACCAAGTCTGACCTTTATTAGAAAAAACAAAGAACCAAGTCTGACCTTTATTAGAGAAAACAAAGAACCAAGTCTGACCTTTATTAGAGAAAACAAAGAACCAAGTCTGACCTTTATTAGAAAAAACAAAGAACCAGTCTGACCTTTATTAGTAAAAACAAAGAACCAAGTCTGACCTTTATTAGAAAAAACAAAGAACCAAGTCTGACCTTTATTAGAGAAAACAAAGAACCAAGTCTGACCTTTATTAGAAAAAACAAAGAACCAAGTCTGACCTTTATTAGAAAAAACAAAGAACCAAGTCTGACCTTTATTAGAGAAAACAAAGAACCAAGTCTGACCTTTATTAGTAAAAACAAAGAACCAAGTCTGACCTTTATTAGTAAAAACAAAGAACCAAGTCTGACCTTTATTAGAAAACACAAAGAACCAAGTCTGGCCTTTATTAGAAAACACAAAGAACCAAGTCTGACCTTTATTAGAAAAAACAAAGAACCAAGTCTGACCTTTATTAGAAAAAACAAAGAACCAAGTCTGGCCTTTATTAGAAAACACAAAGAACCAAGTCTGACCTTTATTAGTAAAAACAAAGAACCAAGTCTGACCTTTATTAGAAAAAACAAAGAACCAAGTCTGACCTTTATTAGAAAAAACAAAGAACCAAGTCTGACCTTTATTAGTAAAAACAAAGAACCAAGTCTGACCTTTATTGAAAAAAACAAAGAACCAAGTCTGACCTTTATTAGAAAAAACAAAGAACCAAGTCTGACCTTTATTAGAAAAAACAAAGAACCAAGTCTGACCTTTATTAGAAAAAACAAAGAACCAAGTCTGACCTTTATTAGTAAAAACAAAGAACCAAGTCTGACCTTTATTAGTAAAAACAAAGAACCAAGTCTGACCTTTATTAGAGAAAACAAAGAACCAAGTCTGACCTTTATTAGAAAAAACAAAGAACCAAGTCTGACCTTTATTAGTAAAAACAAAGAACCAAGTCTGACCTTTATTAGAAAAAACAAAGAACCAAGTCTGACCTTTATTAGAAAAAACAAAGAACCAAGTCTGACCTTTATTAGTAAAAACAAAGAACCAAGTCTGACCTTTATTAGAAAAAACAAAGAACCAAGTCTGACCTTTATTATAGAAAACAAAGAACCAAGTCTGACCTTTATTAGAAAAAACAAAGAACCAGTCTGACCTTTATTATAGAAAACAAAGAACCAAGTCTGACCTTTATTAGTAAAACAAAGAACCAAGTCTGACCTTTATTATAGAAAACAAAGAACCAAGTCTGACCTTTATTAGAAAAAACAAAGAACCAAGTCTGACCTTTATTAGAGAAAACAAAGAACCAAGTCTGACCTTTATTAGAAAAAACAAAGAACCAAGTCTGACCTTTATTAGAGAAAACAAAGAACCAAGTCTGACCTTTATTAGAAAAAACAAAGAACCAAGTCTGACCTTTATTAGAGAAAACAAAGAACCAAGTCTGACCTTTATTAGAGAAAACAAAGAACCAAGTCTGACCTTTATTAGAAAAAACAAAGAACCAGTCTGACCTTTATTAGAAAAAACAAAGAACCAAGTCTGACCTTTATTAGAAAAAACAAAGGACCAAGTCTGACCTTTATTAGAAAAAACAAAGAACCAAGTCTGACCTTTATTAGTAAAAACAAAGAACCAGTCTGACCTTTATTAGAAAAAACAAAGAACCAAGTCTGACCTTTATTAGAAAAAACAAAGAACCAGTCTGACCTTTATTAGAAAAAACAAAGAACCAAGTCTGACCTTTATTAGAAAAAACAAAGAACCAGTCTGACCTTTATTAGAAAAAACAAAGAACCAGTCTGACCTTTATTAGTAAAAACAAAGAACCAAGTCTGACTTTGGTTAGAACAACAAAAGGACCAAGTCTGACTTTGGTCAGAACAACAAAGAAGGAAGGTGGCAGGATGGTTAAGACGTTTGCCTGCCAAAAATTAAACCGTGAGGTTCTGGGTTCGATTCCCAGCCTCGCCCTTTCTTCCCAGTTTGACCAAAAAATCGAACTGAACGTCAAAGTCCTTCGCCTGAGACTATAAACCGAAGCCCCGTGTGCGAACGCACGCAGAACATCTTGCGCACACGTTAAATCCTGTTCCGCTTTTCGAAAGAGTAGGCCATCGTGTGCCGGGTGGGAACAGATGACAAAATTGACAAAACCGCAGATAAACACAGGGACTGTATGTAAAAAAAAAAAAAAGCACATGCGTGCTTATTTCATTATCTTCGATATAAATTTTAAAAAGTCATCGAAGCACTTTGATTTGTTGCGTTACAAGATTCAGCGCTATATAAATTCCATACATTATTATTATTATTATTATTAACAACAACAAAAAGGACCACAGCCTGACCTCTGCTGGCCGTTGATGACCGCGACGTGCATCACGTTCAGCCTCTCCTTGTTGACGCGGCTGCCGTCCAGATTGTCGCAGTCTAGGAGCAGTTTGATGATGGCCTGGTTCTCCCTCTTGATGGCGTCGTGCATGGGCGTGTCCCTTTCATTGTCCTGGGGATCATTGTCATGGTCATGGTCATTGTCATCGGGATCTCCAGGCGTTAGAATCGTTATAGGGGGGTGGCCTTTGTTGCGAGGATTTTTGGTACCTTCTACTAGCCACACAGGATCGTGAAGCATGGAAAAAAGATCTCTGTCGCGTCTTCTCTCATGTCCCCCCCTACGTCCTTTGAGACATGGGACTGAGTGAATGAGTGAGTGAGTGAGTGAGTGAGTGAGTTGTTGTTGTTGTTGTCGTCAACGTTGCTGCGATTATTGACGTGATCATTGTGAAGGGTTTGTTACTGGTGTGATTTGTTTCATTGTCGGTGCCATGATTATTGTTTTCATCATCGTCACAGAACGACAGATAAACAAGTAATGAAATGATACATAAACATTATAACAGCAGACAAGGCGCAACAACACACTCTCCTATGGCAACCTAGTCCATATTCCACACAAAAAGAAATCTAGCTTCAGCTTCAAAACCCGACTCAACTCAATATAATCCAATCCAATCCAATCCAATCCTGTCAAGTCAGGTCCACAGAAACACAACAAGCTTACCCAGCATACATTCCCGAAGTTGGAATGTGGCTACCTTCATGGTTGGCAAAAACGATCACATACGCAAAAATCTCACCACTAGTGGTGAACCGGGGGGGGGGAGGAGGGGAGGGGGGGGGGAGGGGAGGGGGGGGAAGATAGTCCAAGGTAGTCCAGTCCAGTCCAGTCCAACCCATCCTACTCCAATATAACCCAATCCAAACTGCTATAAGCGAGTCCAATCCAGTATGGCCCCGTTCCAGTCTAATCCAATCCATTCTAATCTGATCCAAACCACTATAAGCAAGTCCAATCCATTATGGCCCAATCCAGTATAATCCAATCCATTCTTATCTGATCCAAACCACTATAAGCGAGTCCAATCCAGTATGGCCCAATCCAGTATAATCCAATCCATTATAATCCGATCCAAACCACTATAAGCTAGTCCAATCCCATATGGCCCAATCTAGTCTAATCTAATCCATTATGATCCAATCTTGTTTATTTTTATTTCATTTTATTCTTTTATAATAAGGATAGATGGAATAAGCACTTATGTGCTTTTTTTTTTAACATCCAGTCCCCGTGTGTATGTGGTTTTGTAAATTCTGTCATCTGTTTCCACCAACACACAATGGCCTACTCTTACGAAAAGCGGAACACGATTTAACGTGTGCGCAAGATGTTCTGCGTGCGTTCGTACATGGGGCCTCGGTTTATAGTCTCATCCGAAGGACTGTCGGGGAGAGTGGAGTCTGCACTGATGTTAACTCCAGCGGGAAAATATCCCCCTTGAACGGGAATCAAACCCGGGTCGTCAGATTGCGAGCGCAATGTTCTAACCACTAGGCTATCCCGTCTCCAAACCACCACAAGCGAGTCTGATCCAGTACGGATCAATCCAAGCCATTATAATCCATTCCATACAAATACGAGCGAGCCTGCTCCAGTATGGCCCTGTCCAGTCTAATCCAACCCAGTACAATCCAATCCAGTCTAATCCAATCCATTGCAATCCAATCCTCAGACCCTGGGCGAGCAGGCTCACCTGTATGTTGATGTCGGCTCCGTTGCTGACCAGGACTCGAACACACTCCACCAGATCCTGGTCGATGGCTATGTGCAGCGGAGTTAGCCCCTCTTTGTTCTGAGCGTTTTTGTTAGCTCCCCTCTTGCACAGCTCTTCCAGCACTGCCGTCTGCTCCCTAGAGAGAAAAGAAAAGAACAGAAAAGAAAGGTTCCGTCAGACATCGGCTTTAAACTGGAAGAAAAATGATGGCTGTGATGAATTTATTCCGTCAGACATCGACCGTCGCTTCTGTAAACTGGAAGAAAATATAAATTCCATACATTATTATTATTATTCCTATATAATATATATATATATATATATATATATATTATATATATATATATATATTCCATGGTCGGAGCATTCGCTTTCCCCCAGCCAAGTTAAGCAGCGTCGAGCTTGGTTACCAGTTGGATGGGTGACCGTTTGCGCGCCTTGGCTTCAGTACAGTTCCCCCAGTTCACCCAGCTGTAAATGGGTACCTGCCTCTTTAGGGTCAGGGAAGGTAAAGCAGCGAGGGAAAGGAGATGGGCGCCGCCCTCAATATGCTGGCCCTAGAGAAGTGAGGTCTCTGATGCCTCGCTCCCCTACGACCTTATAGGTTATGGGACTCCTTTACCTTCCTCCTATATTCCATTCCTATATAAATTCCATACATTCTATCTATCTATCTATCTGTCCCATAGTCTGCCGACCGTGGGGGCACCCTCAAAGACTCAACAACCAGTTCCCTCCATTCCTCTCTCTGTTCTGCCTTTCTCAGGGTTTTGTTGAGTTCTAGGCCTGTCCATACATTATTATTATTATTATTATTATAAAATAATGGACGTGATTAATTTATTCCGTCAGACATCGACTTTAAACTGGAAGAAAATGATGGATGTGATGAATTTATTCCGTCAGACATGACTTTAAACTGGAAGAAAATGATGGACGTGATGAATTTATTCCGTCAGACATCGACTGTCGAAACGATGTGATGAATGTATTCCGTCGGACATCGACTGTCACTGCTTTAAACTGGAAGAAAATGATGGACGTGATGAATCTATTCCGTCAGACATCGACTGTCGCTTCTTTAAACTGGAAGAAAATGATGGGCGTGATGAATTTATTCCGTCAGACATCGACTTTAAATTGAAAGAAAATGATAGATGTGATGAATTTATTCCGTCAGACATCCACTGTCGCTTCTTTAAACTGGAAGAAAATGATGGACGTGATGAATTTATTCCGTCATACACCGACTGTCGCTTCTTTAAGCTGGAAGAAAATGATGGATGTGATGAATTTATTCCGTCAGACATCCACTGTCGCTTCTTTAAGCTGGAAGAAAATGATGGATGTGATGAATTTATTCCGTCAGACATCCACTGTCGCTTCTTTAAGCTGGAAGAAAATGATGGATGTGATGAATTTATTCCGTCAGACATCCACTGTCGCTTCTTTAAGCTGGAAGAAAATGATGGATGTGATGAATTTATTCCGTCAGACATCGACTGTCGCTTCTTTAAACTGGAAGAAAATGATGGATGTGATGAATTTATTCCGTCAGACATCGACTGTCGCTTCTTTAAACTGGAAGAAAATGATGGATGTGATGAATTTATTCCATCAGACATCGACTGTCGCTTCTTTAAACTGGCAGAAAATGATGGATGTGATGAATTTATTCCGTCAGACATTGACTGTCGCTTCTTTAAGCTGGAAAAAAAAGATGGATGCAATGAATCTGTGTTGAAAGTTTTCTGAAACAAAAGTAAAAAATTGAGAAATTTTGTTGTTGTCGTTGTTGTTGTTGTTGAGTATGAATTATGTTTTCAAAACAAAGTAAAACTAAGAAATGATGATGTTGTCGTTGTTTTTGTTGTTGTTGTTAAATATTTCCCAGCTTCACACCCTGGGTGGGGGTCACCCAGAACATGCACTCTTGTCTCTCTTAACCCA
>CM054163.1:26654122-26671622 GCA_028751875.1 Rapana venosa
TGGTTTAATTTAATGGTAAAAGATGTAATAATGTAGTATTCCAGTATAATCATTAAGAAATTCATTCTTAGATAGATGGCTTGATGAAAAAAAGCAAATGCATTGCTTATTCAATGTACCATCTGGAAATAAAATTTTGACTGACACGCTCTCTCTCTCTCTCTCTCTCTCTCTCTCTCTCTCTCTCTCTCTCTCTCTCTCTCTCTCTCTCTCAGAGGCATATTCATGCACACGCCGTTATTTGATGATTTAATATGAAAACCCCTCTAAAAAAAAAATTTGTCTTTTAAAGTTTAACAGTGGTTTAGAAGCTGAATTGACTTGTTAATAAAAAAAAATTTTTAATTTTCCAGAAGGTGGAGGATGCTCTTCTCTTTATACTGACAAGGGGTCCCTGGCATCCTGACAGTGGGGGGGGGGGGGAGTAACATCGTGGTTCGATTCTCGACTCACCCTCTGAAGAACGCTGCGAATGACGATCCACATCCTCGCGTCTTCATACTGCACTCTCAGGATGGTGGGGTGAATGAACGCCACGATGGTTCCAACCTCTTTCAGGCACTGGGCATGCAAAATAACCGCCGTTTTATTATTATCTGGGGGGGGGAAGGGGGATGGGGCGGGAAACAACAACAACGAAACAACAACAAAAATTGAGGGAAGGGGGTGGCAGGGGGGTGGCAGGGGGGTGGGGGGGGGGGGGGGGGGTCGGGGGGGGGGGGGGGGGGGGGGGGGGGGGGGGGGGGGAGGGGGTGCAGGATAGCCTAGTGGAAGGAAGGTGGCAGGATGGTTAAGACGTTCGTTCGCCTGCCAACAAGTCAACCGTGAGGGTTGTGGGTTCGATTCCCAGCCTCCTCGCCCTTTTTCTTCCCAGTCTGACACCCCCCCACCCCTCCCTCCAAAAAAAAAAATCGAACTGAATGTCAAAGTCCTTTCAGATGAGACTGTAAACCGAGGCCCCCCTATGTGTGAACGTGCATGCAAGAACATCTTGCGCGCACACGTTAAATCCTGTTCCGCTTTTCGGAAGAGTAAGGCCATTGTGTGCCGTGGATGGAAACAGATGACAGAATTGACAAAACCGCATACACGCGGGGACTGAATGTAAAAATAAAGCACATGAGTGCTTTTATTCCATTATCCTCGATATAAAAGAATAAATAAATAAATAAATATGTGGTTAGAGCGTTGAGCTCACAATATTTTTTTTTCTTCTTTTTTTCTTTTTCCTATTCCTTGGCTTGAGGTCCAAGTGTTGACCGATGGTGAGATTTTTTTTTTTATTAACGTATCTTAACAGTTTTTGCCCCACCATGCAGGTAGCTGCAATCAGGCTTCGGGTGTGTATGCTGGGTATGTGCTGTGTGTGTTTCCGTAACCCACTGACATCAAGAGGTACGGGGTGGGGTCTTTAATGTGCATGTTGATCTTCTGGGTGTGTGTGTGTGTGTGTGTGTGTGTGTGTATGTGTGTGTGTGTGTGTGTGTGTGTGTGTGTGTGTGTGTGTGTGTGTGTGTGTGTGTGTGTGTGTGTGTGTATACATACATATATATATATCTTCTGTATATAATATATTATATATATATACACACACACAACAAAAGACAGATAGATAGATAGATAGATATACAGGAGATATATAGATATATATACACAGAAGATATATATACAGATAGATAGATAGATAGATAGATAGATAGATAGATAGATAGATAGATAGATAGATATAGATAGATAGATAGATAGATACACACACAAACAGAGAAGATATATATATATATATATATATACAGAAGATAGATAGATAGATTGATAGATAGATAGATAGATAGATAGACAGATACATACATACATACATACATACATACATACATACATACATACACACATACACACATACATACACATAAAGGGAACAAAGGCCCTGGCAAGTCTGCACTTGAAATTTATACCTGGAAGATTGTTTTTAAAAAAAAAATCCCCACCCTTAATTCACCAGACGCTGCCGAGATTCGAACCCACGACTTCATGGGCACGTGGGATTGAAGTCGACTTGTCTTAACCACTCGGCTATATAGCGTCTCCTCAGCTCACAAACTGACAGCATGGGCCTAAGCCATAACATAGGACATCCATTTGAGGGGATTTTTCTCCCTGGAGTTAACCTCAGTACAAACTTCACTACCCTGAAAGTCCATCCGATGAGGCTATAAACTGAGGTCTTGCGTATAAACACATAAAGGACACCTTAATAATAATAATAATAATAATAATAATAATAATAAGTATGTTCTTTCGAGCCAGAAGGCCCATAGAGCCGGAGCTTATCCCGGTTTCTGTAGCGTTAAGCGAACTGATGGTTTTTCACCACCCCTGTGACAGGACGCTAGTCTGTCGCCAGATACTTCCCCAGCAGAGCTGGTACCCACTTGTACACCTGGGTGGAGTGAGGAAAATAGGAGTAAAGTGTCTTTCCCAAGGACACAACACCGAGCCGAGTGGGGATCGAACCCGCGACCTCTGGATCATGAATTGACCGCCTAAACCACTCGACCACGGTGCCTCCCTAATAATAATAATAATAATAATAAATAGAACTTATATAGCGCTATATCTTGCAAAGACAAATCAAAGCGCATGCATTCAACCTAATCTTACACAGTCATGCAATCAATGATAAATAATCAATAGTTTAAACAAACAAGTCAAAACCCGCTCTGCCTTTGAGAAGAGTAGGCTATCTGAATCCCATGCTGGATAACCTCTTAACTGCCCAGTGCCAGTGCATCCTATATGCCGGGGAATACAATTCTTATGTGCCACTTGCTACGTTCATGTCCCTCTTACTCAGAAATGACTACATGAATAATCCGGATAGTCTTACCCAATGACAGTATATATATATATATCGTGGATTGTTTCCAGGCAAGCTCAAAGTAGTTAGCATATTTCACCGTGAAAATATATTTAAAATGTAAAAAAATCGTCAAAATATACAGTTTCTTCATCACCACTGTCATTCTGAGTACTCCCCATCTCAGTAACGTCAAACATAAGTCCAGGCCAAATCTCATTCATTGTTTTTTAAAATGCACTATCTCCTGAATAATACACAATCGTTTTCATCACTGTCAGGTAAATCTAAAGTTTTATTTGCCCCTTTGTCAGCTGTGTAAAGTTATTGATACCTTCAACGAGAAGTGTCAGCCATTTTGAACAAGAACTGCCCAAGCAGTCATGCATAAAAACACAAAATACGAGCTAAAAAAACGATCGTTTTCGCCATGGTTTTTGCAGCTGGATGTTGCCAAGCAACAGGAGAGTGATCTCCACTAATTTTGGGAGTTCTTTCCCTTTAACTGTAGTCAAGGAAGCTGGCTTGTTTACTTCGGTTCGACACCCCGGAAATTTTCTGGGTTGTAGGCGTATAGGGTGCACATTTAGCCCCGGAAAATTTCCTGGGTGGAGCAGTCTAGTGGTTAAGAATGGATGACAAATTTTTGTTAAAAAACACACATGCACACTGGTGTCGTGTTTAGACATCATCCCCGAAGTCAGAATGCAGCTACCTTAATGGTGGGCAAACCGTCGCATGTATGCAGAATTTTCACTTTTGGTGTGTGTTACTGCCAACATTATTATCAACAACATCAATTTCATTAACAACGTTAATACCATCATGATTAACAACATCAACATCATCATGATTAACAACATCAATATCATCATAATTGAACAACATCAATATCATCACATGGTAGTAGTTTTTTTGTTTCTATTCTTTTATTTCAAAGATAAAGGAATAAGCACTCATGTGGTTTTGGTTTTGTTTTTTGGGGTGGGTTTTTTTTTACATCTAGTCCCCATGTGTATGCAGTTTTGTAAATTTTGTCATCATTCCCACTGGCACGCAATGGCCTACTCTTAAAAAAATAAAAAAGCGCGATAGGTTTCAACATGTGCACAAGATGTTCTGGATGCGTTCACACATGGAACCTCGGTTTATAGTCTCATCTGAAAGACTTTTGGGGGGAGTGGAGTCAGCACTGATGTTAACTCCAGAGGAGTGTGAGTGAGTGAGTGTGTGTATGTGTGTGTGCGTGCACACGCACGTGTGTGTTTTGTGTGTGTGTGTTTTGTGTGTTTTGTGTGTGTGTGTATTTGTGTTGTCTACATACGTGCCTGCACGCATGTATGTGTGTGAGTGAGTGCACATGTACGCACGTTGCATGTGTGTTGTATTGTATGTAGTATGTATCCATGCATGTGTGCATATGCACACACATCCGTGCGCACACACACGCTCATGCGCGCATGTCTGTGCGTTACCCCGCTACTACAGACCTGGACCATGCCGTCATTCCAACCACTGTGGTTTCCTTCTGCAGTTTCTTAAACGTGTCCAAGTCCACATCCACCTTCACCTTGTCTCCTCGCTTCAGGTGCACATTGTCAGGGTTCAACACATCTGCAATTACACAAAAAAATGAAAAAAAAGTTTTAAAAAATATTTTGAAAACCCTCTGAAAACGAATGTCCTGATTTCTCCCCTCCCCACTCACACACACTCCACCTCCTCCTTACCCTCACCCCATTCATATATATAAATATACATATATATATACACACACACCCCCCAAATCCCAAACAACCAAACCAAAAGTGTCAACCAAAAAGAAAAGTAAACAAACAAACACATAACTACCCAAACCACCACTCAACCACCCACCCACCACCACCCACCCAAGCAACCACCACCAACACCACCCAACCAACCACACAACCACCCACCCAACCAACCAACCACCCAACCAACCACCACCCAAAACCAACCACACACCACCCACCAACAACCACCACAAACCACCCAAGCAACCAACCACACAACACCCAGCACACCAACCACAAACCACCCAAGCTACCAACCAACACAACCACCCAAGCTACAACCACACAAACCACACAACCACCAACTACCAACCACACAAACCACACAACCACCCAATCCAACTACCCAAACCAAACCAAACCACCACCCAAACCAACACCCAAACCACTCACACAACTACCCACACAACCAACCACACATCCAAACCACCCAAACCAAACCAAACCAAACCAACACGCAGACATGTTTTTTGTTGAGTCAAATAAGTCGACATGACTTCAAGGGCAGTAAAATATATTCTGAATCAGAATCTGACACGCAGACAGAACACTGAGACACAGACACAGACAGAACACTGAGACACAGACAGAACAGTGACACAAAACACAGACAGAACACTGACACACAGACAGAACACTGACACGAACAGACACGAACACTGACACAGACAGAACACTGACACACAGACAGAACACTACACACACACACACACACACACACAACACACACAACACACACAACACACACACACACAGAACACTGAGACACAGACAGAACACGACACACAGACAGAACACTGAGACAAGACAAGACACAGACAGAACACTGAACAACAGACAGAACACTGACACACAGACACAGACAGATCACTGAGACACAGACAGAACACCGAGACAAGACACAGACAGAACACTGAGACACAGACAGCCAACACACGAGACATAGACAAAGCCACAGACACAGACAGAACACTGAGACACAGACAGCAGAGACAGAACACTGAGACACAGACAGAACACTGAGACAAGACACAGACAGAAACACCGAGACACAGACAAACACAGAAACACTGAGACACAGACACAGACAGAACACCGAGACACAGAACAAGCCACACACACAGACAGAACACCGAGACACAGACAAGCCACACACACAGACAGAACACCTGAGACACAGACAAGCCACAGACACACACAGAACACGAGACACAGACAAGCCACAGACACACACAGAACACGAGACACAGACAAGCCACAGACACAGACAGAACACCGAGACACAGACAAGCACACGACACAGAACAGAACACCGAGACACAGACAGAAGACACAGATACACAGACAGAACACTGAGACACAACAACAGAACACAGACACAGACAAGACACAGACACACAGACAGAACACCAGACACAGACAAGCACAGACGACACAGACAGAACACCGAGACACAGACAAGACACAGACTACACAGACAGAACACTGAGCACACAGACAGCCACACACACAACAGAACACAGACACAACAAGCCACAACAGAGACAGAACACTGAGACAAGCCACAGACCACAAACACCGAGAACAGACAGAGCACACACACAGACAGAACACGAGACACAGACAGAACACTGAGACAAGCTTACACAGACACAGACACACACACGACACGAGACAGACAGACACAGACAACACAGACAGAACACTAGAAACCAACACAGACAAACACGGACAGGACAGACACTGACACAGAACAACCAACACAATAATGTCGGATGAGAAAGGCCGCCGCAACCAGCAGGCCGAGGCCACGCTCGGCAAACCTGAGCCAGTAAAATTCGCTGGATGCCGACATTACCTCGCCCGCATGTCGATAGAAAGTGCCTCCTTTCTTGGAGCGGCCGAGGTTCACTTTTGCCTCGGCCCCCCCTGTGCGCGAGGGTTATTCTTTTTGTGGTGGTTTATTATCCTCCGTTGGTTTGTGGTCGCTGGAAGTCCATTCATTTTATTTTGCGAGCGCCGCTGGGGGGGGTGGTTTTTTTTTTTGTTGTTTTTTTTTGGGGGGGGTATGGGTTTGGTTTTGGGGGGTTGGGGTTGTTTTGTTTTTTTTTGGGGGGGGGGGGGTTTGTTGTTTTTTTTGGTTGGTGGGGGGGGGTGTGGGGGTTGGTTGTTTTGGGCTGGTTTTTTTTGAGGGGGGTTGGGTTGTTGGGTTTTTTTTGTGTTTGTTTTTTTCGGGGGGGGGGGGGGGGGTTTTTTGTCGTTCTGGGGTGAGTTGGTTGGGTTGTTTTTTTTGTTTTTTTTTTGGGGGGGGTGGTTAATTGCGTCAGCACTGAGGAGAGTTTGATCGTTACCGGCATTTTTTTCCTCCACTACTCGCTCTCTCTCTCTCTCTCTCTCTTTGGGGACGGGATAGCCTAGTGGTTAGAACATTGCGCTCGCAATCTGACGACCCGGGTTTGATTCCCGTTCAAGGGGGATATTTTTCCCTTGGAGTTAACATCAGTGCAAACTCCACTATCCCTCCCCAAAAGTCCTTCGGATGAGACTATAAACCGAGGCCCCCGTGTGCGAACACACGCAGAACATCTTGCATGCACCTTAAACCCTGTTCCGCTTTTCGAAAGAGTAGGCCATTGTGTGCCGGTGGGAACAGATGACAAAATTTACAAAACCGCACACACACGGGAACTGGATGTAAAAAAAGCACTTGAGTGCTTATTCCATTATCCTCGGAGGGGGGGGGGGGGGGGGGGGGGGGGGGGATCTGAGCGCGTGCTTTGATTTGTTGCATTACAAGATTAAGCGCTATATAAATTCCATACTTTTTTTTTTTTTTTTTAAAGAGTCGCGTAGGGCAAATCTCACCATTGGTAAACCTTATAAAAAATATAGATATGAAAAATAAATCAAATACAATTCTTGTTGTTGTCGTTGTGTGTGTGTGTGTGTGTGTGTGTTAAGGGGGGGCGGGGGTAACAAACTTAGTCTGAGCAGTTGTCTCCTTTGCTGTTCCCCACTTCCTGCCTATTTCTTCATTTATTCTTTCTTTATTCTTTATTTTGAGAATAATGGAATAAGCACTCATGTGTTGTTTTTTTTACTTTACATCCAATCCCCAGGTATATATATATATATGCGGTTTTGTAAACTTTGTCATCTATTCGCATTTTTTGTTCAGTGACAAAAAAAATCACCCCCTCCCCAAAAAAAAAAAAAAAATTGCTGTGAGTGAGTTGATGACCTTTATAAAAACAAGTCGTGAAGGAATCAAGTTAGTTGATGACAAAGTACACAGTGTGTTCCTTCTGGATTTTAGCCTCTGCAGACACAAAGAAAGTGTGATTCCTTTCTTTTATGGTAATAAGATGAAGTGAGGGACTGGTCACAAACACACACACACACACACACCACAACACACACACACACACATACACACATGTATACACACACACATGTATACACACACCACACCCAACACCAACACCCAACGCACCACACATATACCCCCAACACAAACCCACACCCACAACACACACACCCAACACACACTCACATGTATACACAACACACACACACAACACCCACACCCACACAACACAACACCACACACCAACACACATACACATGTATACACACACACACACACAAACACACACATAACACACCACACACACCCAACACACACACCCAACACATACACACCACAACACACCCACACAACACAATACCCTAAATGTACACACACCCCCACAACACACAAACATACACGCACCCACACACACAAACACACACACACCACAAACACACACATCAACACAATTTCCCCCACACAAACACATGCACACACACAACCTCCTTCCCCAAACACACAGTACACACACACATATCCCCCACACACCCCCACAACACACATACATGCACACACATATACACACACACACACACACACACAACACACACACACACCACAACACACACACACCCACACAGTATACACACACACAAGTATACACAACACACACCAACACACACCCAAACGCACACAACATATCCCCCACACAAACACCACACACTCACACAACCAACACACCAACACACTTCTACCACACACCAACAACACCACACCACAACACACACCCATCCACACACACTCACATGTATACACACACACACCACCAAACCCCACACCACAAACACACACACACACACCACACACACACCACACACCCACACACATACACACACACAACACACCCAACAACACATACACCCTGTATACACACACCCCCACAACACACAAACATACACGCACCCACACACACAAAACACACACACACTCACAAAACACACACACTCAACACACATTCTCCCCCCCCAAACACATGCACACACATACCTCCTTCCCCAAACACATGTACACACACATATCCCCCACCCCCTCCCACCACACATACATGCACACACACACACACACGCACGCACACACACACGCACACACACACACACTAATCAACACAAGACAACTACAACATACCATCTTGACTTCCATAGTTCCAATGAAGGCCTCGACTGACCTCTGCTCCTTTCACCAACCCATAGAACTGGCAACGTTTCGACGAGTTCCTTGGTGGCACTTTTGACCTGAATTTCCACACAAAACAAAACGTTTTCACTTTTCGAGGAGTCTCTCTCAAGGTTAACTCAGTCCCTACGATCCCCACTGCGATTGCAGGATTTAACCTTCGGATTGTTTAAAGCTCAATCAGTCAACGGCTCGTTCGAAAATCCAGCAGCTGGCTTTCAACTTTGACCTTGAGACTTTTTAAGCTCAATGACGTCAAATTTTTTTTTCTCGAAAATCTGGCAGTAAGCTTTCGACTTTGACCTTCCACCTACATGTCAGCGATAAACCCTGAAAATGTTCATGTACAATTTGTGTTGAGTATGTATTTTTAGCAGTGAATTTTTTTAAATTTTTTTTACTTATCAACACAAACAGCCAGAATACAGAGATACACCTAGTAAAAAAATTGGCCAGTATGGAGCGAGTTAAGTCTATGAGGGAAAAAAATCCCCTTGAAAGTAAACAAAACAACCACAAAAATAAACATGGCAACAAGAAAGTTGATCTTGGCAAAATTCTGTAGAAAAAGACACTTTCTTCAGGAAACAGATAAAAGTACGGACAGGAACATAAAAAAAAGACAATTTCTGCAGGAAACAAATAAAAGTACAGACAGGAGCATGAAAGAGAAAAATTGCAATACAATACACTGGAGAGCAATACCATAAAGCACAAAAAAATTTTAATTTATTTTACTCTTTTATTTCGAGGATAATGGAATAAGCATTCATGTGCTTTTTTTCACCCAGTCCCCGTGTGTATGCAGTTTTGTAAATGTTGTCATCTGTTCCCACCGGCACACAATGGCCTATTCTTCCGATAAGCGGAACAGGTTTTAACGTGTGCGCAAGATGTTCTGCGTGCATTTGCACACGGGGCCTCGGTTTATAGCTCATCCGAAAAACTTTTGGGGAGAGTGGAGTCGGCACTGATGTTAACTCCAGAGGAAAATCCTCTCGAACAAGAATCGAACCCGGGTCAGCAGATCACGAATACATCACTGTAACCACCAGGCTATCCCATCCCCCACAATATGCAATACAAGACAATGCAATAGCACAGCAACCCACTATGAACCAACTATAATGTCACACAATATCATAACATACATTACAATACAACACACTAATATACAAAACCACACAATATCATTGCACATTACAACACAACATACAATATCACACAATATCACTTGCATAAATTATAATACAAGAAAAAAAATGTCACACCATAAACTATGATACAACATGATATACAATATCACACAATATCATTGCATACATTACAATATAACATGATATACAATATCAGACACTATCATAGCATATATGACAATACAATACAAAATACAATATCACATAATGTCCCTGCATACATTACAATACAACACAATATAAAATATCACACAATATCACTGCATACATTACAATAAAATTTACAATATTACACAATATTATTGCATACATGACAATACAATATACAATATCATACAATGTCATTGCATACATTACAATACAACACAATATACAATATCACTGCATAAATTACATAATATCACTGCATACATTACAATACAACATGATACACATCACACAATATCATAGTGTACATTACAATATAACATGATATACAATATCAAACACTATCATGGCATACATTACAATAAAACATGATATACATGATGATGATGATGATTATGATAATGGAAATAATGACAGTAGTAGTAGTAGCAGTAGCAGCAGCAGCAGCAGAAGTAGCAGCAATAGTAGTAGTAGTAGTAGTAGAAGTAGTAGAAGAAGTAGTAGTAGTAGTAGTAGTAGTAGTAGTAGTAGTAGTAGTAGCAGTAGTAGTAGTAGTAGTAGAAGTAGTAGTAGTAGTAGTAGTAGTAGTAGCAGTAGCAGTAGCAGTAGCAGTAGCAGTAGTAGTAGTAGTAGTAGTAGTAGTAGTAGTAGTAGTAGTAGAGTAGCAGTAGCAGTAGTAGTAGTAGTAGCAGTACAGTAGCAGTAGTAGTAGTAGTAGTAGTAGTAGTAGTAGTAGTAGTAGTAGTAGTAGTAGTAGTAGTAGCAGCAGAAGTAGTAGTAGTAGCAGCAGAAGTAGTAGTAGTAGTAGTAGTAGTAGTAGTAGTAGTAGCAGCAGCAGCAGCAGCGTAGCAGTAGAAGCAGTAGTAGTAGCAGCAGCAGAAGTAGTAGTAGTAGCAGCAACAACACCAATAATAATAATAATAACAACAACAACAATAATAATAGTAATAATAATAATAATAATAATAATAAATAATGATGATGATGATGATGACGACAACGACGACGATGATGACGACGATGATGATATCAATACATGGATTTTTACAGCGCTGAGTCTTGTCAAGCAAACAAATCAAAGCGCTTGTCACATGACACCACAGCATACAATACAACACAACACAATACAACACAACAATGCAATGAAACCAAATGCAACACAACACAACACAACACAAAACCAACAGAACCACACACAAAAATGCTTACAACTCGCCAATTTTTTTTTTTCCATTAAAATGATAGTCATAAAAACACTTTTTTTTAAAAAGATAACAACAACAGTAAAAGTATGTTCTTTCGAGCCAGAAGGCCCATAGAGCCGGAGCTTATCCCGGTTTCTGTAGCGTTAAGCGAACTGATGGTTTTTTCACCACCCCTGTGACAGGACGCTAGTCTGTCGCCAGATACTTCCCCAGCAGAGCTGGTACCCACTTGTACACCTGGGTGGCGTGAGGAAAATAGGAGTAAAGTGTCTTTCCCAAGGACACAACACCGAGCCGAGGGGCGATCGAACCCGCGACCTCTGGATCACGAGTTGACCGCCTAAACCACTCGACCACGGTGCCTCTCAACAACAACAGTAGTAACACCTTAAACAATTTTTTTTTTTACAATCAATTTTTAAAATCCCAAAGCCACTTACAGCTTGCAGTCAGGGGTGATGTATCTCATGAAAGCGTGAGATCGGTCGTGACGGTCAGCGTGGTAACAAGTGGAGCACAGGTCATAATCTGTGCACACCGCACACTTCCATCGAATGCCGGTGACCCCGACTGTCCGACACGCGTCACACGTCACCGACGCATGCTTGACACCTGCGACACATCAACGGGTTGCTTACGTGTACCAAAAGGGGTTGTCCCTCTTCGCCCCCTCTTCTCTACCCTCCTTCCCTTCCCTTCTTCCCCAAGCTTATAGTGTGACTACACTCCCTCCCCCCTCCTATTCCTATAGCCCCCACCCCCTTACTACCTACCATCCTATCGCTTTTACAAGTTCATCAATGAGTATGTGTGTGTTAAGTCTAAAATATAATAAATGTGTCGTACCACACACACAGAGACACATAAACACACACACACACACACATATATATATATATATAAAATGTATGGAATTTATATAGTGCTGAATCTTGTAAAGTCAACTGTCCTTTTTTTGTGAATTTTTTTCCCCTCATGTTTCTTTATTTTATCATTTTTCTCTCTGTCCTTTTTTGTAAAAAAAAAAAAAAAATTTCCATTTTCCTCATGTTTCTTTATTTTATCATTTTTCTCTGTCCTTTTTTGCTGTGAAAATTTTTTTTTTTCCATTTTCCTCATGTTTCTTTATTTTATTATTTTTACGTCTAAGCTTTTCATGAATATTTGTGTGCGGTTTTGTTTTATTCAATTTTTCCTTACGTTTCTTTATTTTATTATTTTTCTGTCCCTTTTCATGAATATTGTTCTCATTTTATTCTCTATATCAAAAAAGCATACTATCGTGATAATATATAACAATGTACATTATGATGAACTTGAATCTTCTTCCTCTCTCATTCGTTCTTTACACCGTCGGATGTGTTTGGGAGAAAATAGTGGACAAGTCCTTTCCAACTCCTTTCGTGGGCCGTACAGCTTAGTTTACAGGGTTATCTCCGTCAGCCACACAATCTTCTTCCTCAGGTCGCTGAATAGCGTGCACCTCTATAGGATGTGCTCACCATTGGGAAAGGTAAAGCAAGCGAGGGAGAGGAGATGGGCGCCACCGCCCTCAATATGCTGGCCCCTTAGAAAAGCTGAGGTCTCTGACGCCCTCGCTCCCCTACGCCCTTATAGCTTATAGGACTCCTTTACCTTTTTTTTTTTTATACAAGGGAAGAAGGAACGAGTTTCAGCGTTGCGGACCTGTGATGGAACTTGAATAAAATATATATAAAAAAAAAAAGTATGTTCTTTCGAGCCAGAAGGCCCATAGAGCCGGAGCTTATCCCGGTTTCTGTAGCGTTAAGCGAACTGATGGTTTTTCACCACCCCTGTGACAGGACGCTAGTCTGTCGCCAGATACTTCCCCAGCAGAGCTGGTACCCACTTGTACACCTGGGTGGAGTGAGGAAAATAGGAGTAAAGTGTCTTTCCCAAGGACACAACACCGAGCCGAGCGGGGATCGAACCCGCGACCTCTGGATCACGAGTTGACGCCTAAACCACTCGACCACGGTGCCTCCCAAAATATATATAATGCTATATAAATTCCATGCATTATTATTATTATTATTATAAAAACGGTTAAAAAAGTACAAAATTGTACATCTCACCAGCAGGACCGATATCGAATATACGCAGGTCAAATTTGTCGTCTTTGCCAGCCCGGTAGGTTTTCTCTTTGTCGACAGAGTCCCAGGCCACATGCACTCGGCCATGGTTCATTCCGCGCCCCGGAATTCCCGTCACGGTTCCCAGATGACCTTCACCTCCGTCATCGTCGCCGTACGACCAATCAGGCCCTCGCACCACACGAATGCCTGTCTTTGTTGTCATGGCTTACTTTGGAGAGATACTGGGGGGAGAAAAAATAAGCGAGAAAATGAGTTAGTGTGTGTGTGTGTGTTGTGTGTTGTGTGTGTGTGGGGGTGGGGAGGGTGGGGGGTGTAGTGTGTGTGTGTGTGTGTGTGTTGTGTATGGGGGGGGGGGGGGGGGAGGGGGGGGGGGGGTGTAGTGTGTGTCAAAGTCAAAGTCAAACTTTTATTTTCAGATGGTACATTGAATAAGCAGTGTATTTGCTTTTTTTCATCAAGCCATCTATGTGTGTGTGTGTGTGTGTGTGTGTTGTGTGTGTATGTGGGAGGGGATGGGGGGTGTAGCAGGTGTAGTGTGTGTGTGTATGTGGGAGGGTGGGGGTGGGGGGTGTAGTGTGTGTGTGTGTGTGTTGTGTGTGTATGTGGGGGGTGGGGGTGGGGGGTGTAGTGTGTGTGTATGTGGGAGGGTGGGGGTGGGGGGTGTAGTGTGTGTGTGTGTGTGTGTGAAGTCAAGTCAGGTCAAGTCTAGTCAAGTCAAAATGATCTTTAATGAGGGTAAAAGATTAAGTTTACACAACTTTTTTTCATCCTGCCCTGAGTGTGTGTGTGGTGTGTGTGTGTGTGTGTGTGTGTGTGTGTGTGTGTGGTGTGTGTGTGTGTGGTGTGTGTGTGGAGAGAGAGAGAGAGAGAGAGAGAGGAGAGAGAGAGAGAGTGATGTGTGTGAGGGTGTGTGTGTTGTGTGTGTATGTGTGTATGAGTGTGTGTGTGTGTGTGTGTGTGTGTGTGTGTGTGTGTGTGTGTGTGTGTGTGTGTGTGTGTGTGTGTGTGTGTGTGTGTGTTGGGAGGGATGTGTGGTGTGTGTGTGTGTGCATATTGGGGGGAGGGGGTATGTGTAGAGTGTGTGTGTGTGTGTGTGTATGTGTGTGCGTGTGTTGTTTGTGTGTTGATGGTGTGTGTGTATGTTGTGTGTGTGTGTTGGGGGTGGGGTGGGGGGGGGGGGGGGTGGAATTATGTGTAGTGTGTGTGTTGGGGGGGGGGGGGGGGGGGCAGTATGTGTAGATTGTGTGTGTGTGTTGGGGTGTGGTGTGTGTGTGTTGTGGGGGTGTGAGTGCTCTTTTATTTTGAGAATAACGGAATAAGCACTCATATAATTTTTTTTACATCTATGATCCAGTCCCTGTGTGCATGCATGCAGCTTTGTAAATTGTGTATGTGCGCGGAGGGAGGGGGGATGGGGAGGACATACAGTCCCTTTGCTACACTTTTTTTACTTTTAAAGAATGTTTTTTTAATGTATTCTATCACTTTATTTAAATCTATTTACTTATTCATTCATCCACTCAACCATTTCTTAATCCATTTATCTTTTTGACTCAAAATGTGCTTAAACTTTTTTGGGGTTAAGTCTTCTTTCTTTTTTTAACCTGTGCAGCTGCTAAAACCAAACTCAGTGATTTCCTCAGAAATAATTTCATGAGAGAGAGATAGAGTGAGAGAGAGAGAGAGAGAGAGGAGAGAGGAGAGAGAGAGAGAGAGAGAGGAGAGAGAGAGAGAGAGAGAGGGGGGGGGGGGTGGCAGACACACAGACAGAGAGAGACAGAATAATAGACAGCGAGACCAACAGACAGAGAGAGAGAGAGAGAGAGAGAGAGACAAAGACAGAGAGACAAAGGCAGAGACAGGCAGACAGACAGACAGACACACACACACACACACACACACACACACACCACACACACACACACACACACACACAGGGACAGGGGATGGGATAGCCTTGTGGTTAGAACATTACGCTCGCAATCTGACGACCCGGGTTTGATTCCCGTTCAAGGGGGATATTTTCCCCTGGAGTTAACATCAGTGCCGACTCCACTCTCCCCCAAAGTCCTTCAGATGGAACTATAAACCGAGGCCCCGTGTGCGAATGCACGCAGGGCATCTTGCACACAAGTTAAATCCTGTTCCCCTTTTCGTAAGAGTAGGCCATTGTGTACCAGTGGGAACAGATGACAGAATTTACAAAACCGCATACACACTGGGATTGGATGTAAAAAAGCACATAAGTGCTTATTCCATTATCCTCTATATAAAAGAATAAATGAATAAATAAATTAAATAAACACACACACACACACACACACACACGCACACACACACACACACAAACACACACACACACACACAGATCAACAACTGATTCTTGGAAACTTCCCACAATGTTAGGAATATCATTACAAAACGTGTTCACTCTTTCATTAAGAAAATTCCACACACACAGAGCAGGAAACTATTTGCTTATTCAAAACTCAGACACTGCTCTATGGGCTACTGCACCAAGTTACTGCTGAACATTTCTCCCACAATCACTAATAATGTTTGCAACCTGCCTGTTTATATGTAAAGGTATCAAATATATATATAGGAAACATCAATCAGGTCAACAAGAACCAAAACTCCCAACTGAATTTTACTCAACTAACAATAACAACGCTTTTCTTTGTTTCCTACATGTGGGATGTTAAAATTGGACATTTCAACTGACTTTTCATAAATTATTCTATACAAACTGTATAAGTCTTTGAAACTATGACTACAGACATCATATACATTGACAATTTCTTGTTTTCAACAAGGAAGGAATTTCGTTCCTACATAAATTATAAATCACTACAGAAGTACGTCTCTGTTTCTCTGGGAAATGTTGCTTCCGACAAATTGTCAAAAATATCATGGACGTGTCTGGTCTAGGCGACAGTTGGTTACCAGGAAGTTAGACTAATTTTCAACCATCTTTAAAAACTGCCATAAAACCATTTATTCTAAAATTTAGAATCACCATGTTCATATTTTGCTACCCTTTTTTTTAAAAAAATGCTGTTAAGACGTGAAACAAATTTCACCGTACCTTTAGTGCTTTAAACTGCAACTAGGGTATATAGTCTGACCGTTGCACCCACAACCGAAAGTAGTTGAAAGAAATCGGGAAACTACGTAGCTAAAATAGAAACACGGGAGAAAACTCAACACTTCCGTCAAGTAAGCCAAAAGTCCGGGTCTCTGATCAACACAAACTTATGACTAGACTGGTCTCAGTTCTTTTTATTTCTGAAAAAAAAAAACATGCATGCACAGAATTCAATACGTCATCGAGTAGTGTCTGCCCGTCAATTGTTCCTCGGATCATCTTCTTCTTTCCCTTGAATTCTTCTCCTCCTCCTCCCCCTTTTCCTTCTTCCTTTTAATTTTTTTTTCCTTTTCCTTACATTCCATCTTTCATCTTCTTCCTCTTCCTTCTTCCTACATCTTCGCAGTTCTTCTTCTTACTCATCAAGCCATGTATCTAGGAACAGAAACAACTTGATCAATAATATCTAACTACATTATTACGACAACCCACAACAA
>CM054163.1:26676622-26689122 GCA_028751875.1 Rapana venosa
ACCCATCCTACAGGAAACAGTACAAGGAGGGAGACGAAGAGGCAGACAGAGAAAACGATGGGATGACAACACCAGAGAGTGGACTGGCCTTGAGTGGAACGAATTGCTACGAAAAGCAGAGGACCCTGAGGAGTGGAGGAAGCTGGTTGCAAAATCTTCATTAGTGCCCCCACGGTCCAAGGGACTACGGGAAAAGTGAGGTGAGGTGAGGAAGTTGCGCAGAATATTCGCAGAGTGCACTTTTAACCCCCAAAACACACACACACACACACACACAACACACACACACACGTTACAATCTTTCTCTACAGATAAGATGTTAACTAACCAGCACTTTGATCAACATTGCACAGGCGCCGCTAAAATAAACACACCACGTCACTGCTGCAAAGACGGTAGACTATTTCCGGTGCATCTTTACCTAACTTGAGGTGCACACACACCTTGTTTGTCGCATATTTTACCTAACACCCAACAAATCCACACACTGACCTGAATGACACACTTAACTTAACGCTATAACCTTATAATTTATGTTTGTGACCATTTTCATTGGATTGGACCCCACCATTGGTGTCGGCTGTATGACGATATCAATGTAAGCTAACTCAGTGAAATCAGTTTCTATTTTTGGTTTTAGCTAGTCATTCCTGTATTAAAAAAGTAAAGAAAGGCCTGACTCGCTATTTTTCCTTCAATGCTATTGACGAACACTCCATATATGTGCACAGTTTGCAAAGAGTAAAGTGGGAGCCCCCTGCTCGCTTGCTCGCGATTTTTCTCCCTCCATATTGTAAAGGTGATTGAACCGAAAGGAACTGAATTCTTTATCAACGAATAAAAAAGAAACACAAAAAAACCCTGAGAGGCTCTGAAGTTTTAGATTTTTTTTTTAAAAGAGTCTCTTCCCAATGCCTTGTAGCCAGTCACAACGTCGGTAGGCCTATTCAATGCTTGTGCTTGTGGGTTAAAAAAAAAGAAAGAAAAAAGATTAACACGTGAAGGACTGACTCCTCAAAGAGTTAAGGAAGAAGTCAATTTCAGGCAATCTGATCGAAAGAAAGATTTGGCCTAGTGTGCAGTCGAGTCAAAACGGTGAGTAGGTTAGAGTTAATTTCTTTTCTTTCGTTTGTTTTTAGTTGTAAGATGGATGCTTTGTTGCAAAGGAATGCGTCATAGATCTATATTCGTCATGTGCATAGGTGCTGCCTCTGTGTCTTTTGTTTTTCTGTCTGTCTGATCTCTCTCTCTCTCTCTCTCTCTCTCTCTCTCTCTCTCTGTGTATAAGTGTTGGGTTATTATTAAGATGTATCCCTACGGGCCAAAAGCACATGAGTGCTTATTCAATATCCTCGAAATAAAAGAATTTGTCATTGTCATTCTCTCTTCTCTCTCTTCTCTCTCTCTCTCTCTCTCTCTCTTTTCTCTCTCTCTCTCTCTCTCTCTCTCACTCACTCAAAATTTACAAAACTACATACACATGGGGACTGGATGAAAAAAGCACATGAGTGCTTATTCCATTATCTCCACATAAAAGAACGAAATCTCTCTCTCTCTCTCTCTCTCTCTCCTCCTCTCTTCTTCTCATCTCTCTCTCTCTCTCTCTTCCCCTCTTCTCTTCTCTCTCTCACACGGCGACTGGATGTAAAAAGCACATGAGTGTTATGTTCCCTTATCCTCGATATAAAAAAGTTCTCTCTCTCTCTCTCTCTCTCTCTCTCTCTCTCTCTCTCTCTCTCTCTCTCTCTCTTCTCTGTCTCTCTCCTCTATTTGTTGTGGAATATGTATCATCACCTTTGACATGCCCAGTATCTGTCTCTCTCTCTCTCTCTCTCTCTCTCTCTCTCTCTCTCCTCTCTCTCTCTCTCTCTCTCTCCGCGCACACACACACACACAGAGTGAATTAGTGAATTACCAGGAAATGTCAGTTCACAAATTTCTAAGTATCTGACAAATTCATCTTATTTTCTGGCATTTAGTCTCTTTTCATATCTATGTAATTGTATCCTATGTCATATAAACCAATTCATACAGAAAAACGCCATTTTTTAAAAATCAACTGAATTTTTATTTTGATCACATCTGTGCTTTTTTTTTGGCCTTTCTTTACCTGTTAAGGACAAAGTTCTGTTAGAGACACAACAGAAAACACTAATGTTCACTGTCTTGGTAAGTGAGTTGTCCTATTCAGGTACAGACAATGGACTTCGTGTCACAGTAATCTGAGTAGGTCACTGGATGTGGGTTACCATAGTGGCACACTGTATAAAGAGACGGGGTTGAAAAGAGCACACAGCTACTTGCGTGAATAACCTCAGAGACAGAGAGAGAGAGACAGAGAGAGAGAGAGGAGGGGGGGGGGGGGGGTATAGGTTGTCTCCCGACAATAGTTCCAGGCAAGCAAAGTTCTTTACTTCGAAGATACTAGATAAGCACTGTAATCCTTAAAATAAAAAAAAGTATACAATACCCTCTCTCTTTTTTTCTTTTTTTTTTTTTTTTTTTTTGGGGGGGGGGGGGGGGGGGGTGTGTAGGGAGTAGAGGGGTGGAGGAGAGGTTAGGTTGAGGACAGAGCGATGTTGTTAAATGGATCCTTTGTCCTTAACTCGATTAAGCCATTCAACGGCGCAAATCTAATCCCCCCCCCCCCAAAAAAAAAAAAAAAGTGAAAGTATTTTTAAACTGCTTAGCACAACATTTTCTATCAACATACTTGAAAACGCAACCGAAAACAATATGCAATATACATATATTTCACAAATTAAAAAATTCAGTCAAGACAATTGAAAAGTTCTCCTTCACTTTCTTGTGAAAATCTGTTGTCTCACACTTAATGAAGATAATCTAGGAATTGTCAGATTTTAAAGCGAATTTCTTGCGATTTGCAGTCTATTCATTAGTGAAGGAAAAGAGAAGGGTTTGTTTTTCTTTTCGTTGTGTTTTTGTCTTTTTGGGTTGTTTTTTGTTGTCGTTGTTTGGTTGGGTTTTTTTAGGGGGGGGGGGGGGGGGGGGTTGTTCTTTTGGCCAAAGGAAGCTGACAACCCTTGTTCGATTCCCGTTCAAGGGGATATTTTCCCCTGGAGTTAACATCAGTGCCAGACTCCACTCTCCCCAAAAGTCCTTCGGATGAGACTATAAACCGAGGCCACGTGTGCGAACGCACGCAGAACATCTTGCGCACACGTTAAAATCCTGTTCCGCTTTTCGTAAGAGTAGAGGCCATTGTGTGCCGGTGGGAACAGATGACAGAATTTACAAAACCGCATACACACGGGGACTAGATGTAAAAAAAAAAAAAGCACATAATTTGTGCTTATTCCATTATCCTCGATGTAAAAGAATAAAAAAAGAAAAAAGTTCTTATCTACGTTGAGCCTGTCCACTTTACGCCAATGACCAATTTAAGGACACAACATGTGTCGTACTTCTGATCTGATGGTCACTGAGGGCACGGGTTCCAGTCTCCACTGAGGTGTCTGTTTGAAGGGATATTTCTCCCTGGAGTTAACATCGATACTGACTCCACTCCTCTGGAAATTCTTCCCACGAGACTGTAAACTGAGGATCCTATGCGTGATGAGACGATAAACCGAGGTCCCGTATGTTATACATAATTATTTAACGCACGTAAAAGAACCCACGGCAACAAGAGAGTTGTCCCTGGCAAAATTCTGTAGAAAAAAAAAAAGCCACTTTGATAGGGAAACAAATAACAGCTGCAGTCAGGAAAAAAAAAAAAAAAAAAGGGTGGCGCTGCTCTTGTGGTGACGCGCTCTTCCCGGGGAGTTCAGCCCGAATTTCACGCAGATAAATCTGCGTGACTTAAAGTGGTATAAATAAATAAATAAACCATCTTGCCTACATATTAAAACCTTATCCACCTTTCGTAGAAGAGTAGGCCAGCTATGGCTGGTGCGATGGATGATGACACGAACATACCCAGCATGCACCGTTCTAGCTGGGGAGGTATGGGCTCCGCCAAGTTCAACTTTCCCGTGATACACGGCCTGAAAACTTCAGTGCAGATCCCCCAACAACTCCTCAAGGAGTTAAAAGAACGTAGAAAGAGCAATTCGTAGGTCGCTGCTCCCGTGCAGTGATTTTTATCTATTTATTTTTAAAATTTATTTTTATTTTTTATTTTAAGGATAATGGAATTTTATTTTATTTTACATCCACTCCCCGTGTGTGTTTGTTGTGCCCTACAGCGCCTGGGCTTTATCACAGTTCTTGATTAAACCACTGACGCTGGGGGCAACAGCAAAGTGAGAGGCTGTATGACCAGTGGCTTTTCCACTCATGGAATTCCACTTTACACCTTAGTCTTTAGTGATCGACTATGACTCTCTGACTAGGAGGCTTGACTCGCACAGTCCTTATGTGCTGCAGCCCTGGGGACTAGCTGGCCTTTGGAGAGCATCTCCAACGCTGACTGTCCTTATGCCCACTTGGCCGAGAGAGTGGGGATGTACTGTGGGCAAGGCATCTCCACTATAATCAAATTTCTGCCCATTTCCGAAACAGCAGCTGCCTCCTCTGCTGTTTTAGAGGTCATCGTCGAACACGACGGACGAAACAGATGCAGTTTTGTAATATTTTTCATCCGTTCCCACCGACACACAGTGGCCTACTCTTCCGAAAAGTGGAACAGGGTTTTAACTTGTGCCCAAGATGTTCCGCAAGATGTGATAAGGTTTTGTGTGTCTTGCTCACAGTTGCACCCCTTGTTTGTTTGTTGAAAGGGGGGGGGGGGGGGGGGGGGGGGGGGGAGGCGGGCTGAGGGGGAGCGTCTTTTTAAAAAAAAATTTTTTTTTTACTGCATGTAATGATGATGATTATTATTATGATGATTATTATTTTAAAGCATGTAAGTTTGGTTTCTTTTTATGCGGTAGCGTTCGTTGCAGAAAAAAAAAGTTTTCATATTATATCTTCTCCTTTTTTATCATCATCATCATCACCACCACCATTTTCTTCTTCTTCTTTATCATCTCATCATCATCATCATCACCACCACCACCATTTTCTTCTTCTTCTTTATCATCTCATCATCATCATCATCATCACCACCACCACCATTTTCTTCTTCTTCTTTATCATCATCATCACCATCATCATCACCTTCTTCTTCTTCTTCCTCCTCCTCCTCCTCCTTTTTCTCCTCCTCCTTCCTCTTCCACCTCCTCCTCCTTGTCCATCATTATTATGTTTTCGTTAGTGTTGTTACCGTAACATTAATTTGCGCTATTTAACTTCAAGAGTGTGTGGTAAGTGAGTGGGCATGGCTGTGTCTGCTTCTCTGCTTCTCTGTCTGTTCATTATTTCTATCTCTTTTTTCCCCTGTTCGTTCCTCGGCTAGTAGAGCTCCCATGTATGACTGTGTTTGTGACCTTTTTTTTTTTTTTTTTTTTTGCCCACCATGAAGGTAGCTGCATTCCGACTTTGGGGATGTCTGTCGATCTCTGTCTCCTTCTCCAAGGAAACACACACACCGCAGCGCGCCGCACGCACGCACACGCACACACGCATATATATATATAATATATATATCATTATATAAATTATATATATATATATATATATATTTTTGTGTGTGTGTGTGTGTGTATGAAAAAAGAGGAAAGAGGAATAGAAATACAGTCTCCCAAAATAACTAACTCAGATGGTATCACAATAATAATTATGTCAGCACGAATTCAGTTTGAAAACGACCGTCTATGCCTGTAAGCCTATTTATTTCGTGGGTTTGGTTTGATTGTAGTAGAGACCAAGTAAAGTTATCCGATTAAGGGACTGTAAAGTTCCTCAGTCCCTATGATGAGACTATAAACGGAGGTCTGTGTGCAACGCTGGAATTTGGTACACGTTAAAATCAATTCGAAGAGTAGGCTAGGTCTTTTTGTGTGTGTGTGTGTGTGTGTGTGTGTGTGCTGATGGGAGGATGAGAAAATTTACAAAAGTACATGCGCACGGGGACTAGATGTAAAAGAGCATATGAGTGCTTATTCCATTATCCTCTAAACGAAAGAATAAATAAATAAATAAAAAATAATAACTGCCATCAACTATCATTAGTACCTGTATTTAATGCACACATGCTGTTCATATAGGCTAGTGTAGCATGGGGGAATAATTCAACATGCAGATCCATGCAGTTCTCAACAAAATGTCAATGGACGATGTGTTATTGGCTGCGTTATTTTCACCAGTGTGTGTCATAATGTACCTATCGATTGAGAAGACGGGTGCGAGTGTACCTGAACAAATTTAGCAAAAGAAATCAGCGTTTGCAGGGTGTGGTATGTTCGTTGACTGCTGAAGGGCTGAATATACTGTAAGTAACGGGCGCGTGCGCGCGCGCGCGCGCGCGCACACACACACACACACACACACACCATACGTTAAAATCAACATGGAACATTATAAGTATTGAATGTAATTTTAGTCAAAGCAAGAAAAAAAAAGTGAACATCTTGAAAATTATCAGTAAACAGCTGTGGGGGCTAGGATATTTTCACTGTAGTGCATTTGTCAACATCTCCTTATTTGTTAAAAATTAACCTTTTCCAGAGAAGTATTTTTTTTATGTACCCAGACTATCTATTGAAAAATCTCTAAAGCATAGACTACAGGGGGTATATATAACCTTGCTTTAGGTCTACCTGCCCATTCCCAGAGTTTAAAGCTGTACAGTGCATCAGGGGTCTTACCCTTAGTAAGACTACAGCAGCACATCAGGAGTCTTTGCTATTATTAAGACTACAGGAGGGAGTGCTGCTTGCAGTAATTTTATCTTGCGAAGTTTGTTATAAATGATTTAGAAACAGTGGTTAACCTTAAGTTTGATAAATATTTTCCAAACAGAGCCAGATCTAGAATCTGTAACATCACATACTAACTTTGAGAACAGTTGGAAAAAAATTCTATACAAACCTTGGGTTGACTCAGTCAGACTGAAGTATAGCACAAAGGGAATTGAAAAGCCCATGATTTGTTGTCAGTTGGGCAATATTGATGTAACGAGAGAGAGAGAAAAAAAAAGTTTCATCTCTGGTATGAGATTCCTTGCTCACTCTCAAGTGTTCACAGAGGGATTCATGTAAAACATGAAGCTTGCGCTGGTACAAAATCCAGATCTAAATATTGAAAACACATTGTAGCTTTGAGAAGATATGTCTGTGAAGATTTTTTTCTTCTCAGCGCGTCTAGTCGCAATATCAATGCCTATTAAATATTGTCATTTTTCCAAAAGTCATCTTTCAGTTCCAGTTTTTGTTTTTGAATTCATGCTATCAATTCTTTGCAAACAAAAGTTAGATCTGAAGTCGTCATCGTCATTTGATCCATCTTCCATGTATAACTTTCTGTCAGAATCTGGCTGTAGTTTTATTACATTGAAAAAGTTACACACACACACACACACACACACACCATTGGAAGATTATAGGAGAGTTTCTTGCAGTAAATTTGTGTTACGAAGTCTGACTGTTCAAAACGGTTTGAAATCAGTGGTTGATCTCAAGTCTGACACCGATTTTCCAAAGAGAGCTAAATCTATATCATCACAAACTACATTGAGAACATACACATCAAACATTTTTACAAACGCTGGGTTGGAGCCAACAGAAATGTAGCACACCGGATGTATTACCCCCTATTCCATTCTGGGAACTCAAACGAGCAAGGTTTGACATCAATTATATTGATCTAGCGAAAAACGACAACATCAATTTAGTATCTTCTCATTTCCAAAATTCTTTTGGAAGAAAAATATCCTAATCACTTAAAAGTATACACAGATGGCTCAGTATTAGATAATAATGCTAGTGCTGCTTATATCATACCAGATCTAAAAACTGAAAACCACTTTCATCTTGGAGAAGGTATATCAATATTTTCAGCAGAACTAATCGCAATATTGATGGCCCTACATTTTCTCACCAGTTTTCCCAAAACAATCTTTCAAATACTTTTTTGAGTAGACTCCAAATCAGTAATTTATGCAATTAATTCTTTGCAAACAAATGTTAGATCTGAAGTCGTCATTGAAATATGCCATTTGATTCATCTTTTATCATTAAACGGCTCAAAAATAACTTTCTGTTGGATTCCATCGCACAGTGGTTTTTACTACAATGAAACAGTTGACATTCTTGCAAAAAAAGGAGCGAAGGGTTTATCAGAGGTGACACAATTAGTACTCCCCTTTTCATTACAAGAGTGTTATCATATTGTAATAAAATCACAACAAAAGTTATTTCAGTGTGAGGAAAGGAGACTTGGTTGCCTAGAGGCACACAAAGAATTACGTAAATTTGAGTCTTTCGTCAAAATACGAGAACATGATGTATACTGTTCAAAGCAGATTGTTTCCTTAGCTTGTAGATGGAAATTGAAATGCTTCAAGACAAAATAGGCTGGAAATGCTTTTTGCATATGTGGTAATAATATAACAGCAGATCATATATTAACATGCCGCTGTTTAAAAAGGCACATTCCCGTTTTGATGGCATCCTTCTCCATCAGGAATATTTAGCAGTCTGTCACTTATGTACGACTTTTTTTTAGATCGCTTATGCATAGTCTAGTTGGTTTGTTATTATGATTGCTTTGGACTTTAAAGACACTCAAGTCCAGAAATTATTTTTTCGAGTTTGTTAGATTAAAAAAAAAATTATCATTATCCACAGCTGTTGCATTCCTATTGTTTATCTTGTTTGTTTCATAGAGGGGGCTAGAGATATTGTGTTTGTAATTGGGTTTTTGGCTGTTGTTGGGTGTTTCTCGCTCTTGTTTTAAGGGTAGGTGGGGGTGGGGTTGCTTCTTGGGTTTCTTTTGAGGGCAGGGGAGGGGGGTTACACACATTAAGATAGGTTTGGGTTTTTTCACGTGAAATTCAGTAGTTGAAATTTTATTTACATTTTTCATTGGAATTACTGATTTTGTTAGAAATTGTTAGAATTGCATTTTCCTGTTGTTTATTGTAGTCCAATAGGTTAGTAATGTAACGGTGGTTTTTTTCTTCTATAATTTTGGTTGTTGTTTTTCTATATTTTTTATTTTAAAATTTTGTTTATCATTTCGCATGCATTGATCTCCTGAAATTCCTTCTCCTGTACAGTACCAACTACACCCTCCTCCCTTGACACTCATACACCCTCCTTCCCCCCCCCCCCCCCCCCCCCCCCCCCCCCCCCCCCCCCCCCCCCCCCCCCCCCCCCCCCCCCCCCCCCCCCCCCCCCCCCCCCCCCCCCCCCCCCCCCCCACCCCCCCCCCCCCCACCCCTGCCCCGTCTAATATCACAACTGTGAAAAGACGTTAAAAATGAATTTGAACACACACACCTCTGTACTTTTCCTGGTAGTTATTATTTTGTTGTTACAGGGGGGAGGGTCGGGGGCTGTTTTGTTTGTGGTTGAAGTTTTATTTCTTCACGTAGATCTTCTAGTTGATGCCTTTTCCTCACTTTCAGTGGAAATTTAGTCATTGAAATCCATTTGCATTATTCATTGGTATCATTGATTTGTCAAGTTCATTGTAGTTTAGCAACATTAGGATGAATATTATTATCATTATTCAGGGTTTTATGAACAATCTGATATTCCTTCTCCCAAACACCACCAACACCCCATTTGCCCGTCTGATATCACAACTTGTGAAAATGACGTTAAGGATCTAAATGAATTTGGACACCCACACCGCATAGTAACACCAGAGAGAGAGAGACAGACAGACAGACAGACAGACAGACAGACAATTTTCATTTCTCGGCTAGAGCTCCAAGGTTTACCAATGGTGAGATTTTGCGCGGTGCGACCGTTTTTTTTGCACACCATGAAGGTAGCCGCATACCGACTTGGGGGATGATGTCTAAACACGACACCTGTGTGTATTTTTTTAAAATTTAATTTAATTTTATTTTTATTTAACATTTTGTCATCCGCTCCTGCCGGCTCGCAAAGGCCTACTCTTTCGGAAAAGGAGAGCCGAGTTTTAGCCTGTGTGCAAGATATGCGATGGCATATGGGACCTCGATTTATTATAGTCTCACCAGAAGGATTTTCGAGGGGGGGATGGAGTGGAGCCGGTACTGATGTTGTTAACTCCAGGGGAAGGATTCTTCATGAACGGCACAGCTGTCAGTTTCCCCCAAAAGGCCTGCTGTTTCGAAAAGGAGAGCGAGTTTTAGCCTGTGTGCAAGATATGCGATGGCATATATGGGAACCTTGATTTATTATAGTCTCACCAGAAGGATTTTCGGGGGTGGAGTGTGTGTGTGGGGGGGGGGGGGGGGGGGGGCATGGAGTGGAGCCGGTACTGATGTTGTTAACTCCAGGGGAAGGGTTCTCCACGAACAACTGTCAGTTTCCCCCACTTTCAGCTACTCTCAGCTTGCTATCCATCCCATCCCATCCCATCCCATTTGGGGTCCAGCTGGTGCTTAATCATAGCAGGAACTGATCCACACTTGGATGGACTCTGGGTGAAAAAGGAAAGGGCGTACTCATTTTAGCACTGGGCCCTGGACCCTTGACTTGAGTTATGCTGGGTTTGATGGCTTGGATGGGTGCCTCAGCGTCCAGCAGTCAACTCAGGACTGCAACGTTCTAACCACTAGCTAGGTTATTGCCGTCAGCGCCTGGGCTTTAGCACAATTCTTGATTAAACCATTGACGCTGGGGGCAACAACAGCAAGGTGAGAGGCTGTAGTATGACCAGTGGCTTTCTTTCCCACTTATGGAATTCCACTTTACAGTTTAGTCTTTTTAGTGATCGACTATGACTCTCTGACTCGCACAGTCCTGGCGATGTGCTGCAGCCCTGGGGGCTGGTTGGCCTTTGGAGAACATCTCCAACGCTGACTGTCCTTATGCCCACTTGGCCGAGAGAGTGGTGGTGTGCTGTGGGCAAGGCATCTCCACTATAATCAAATTTCTGCCCAATTTCCGAAACAGCAGCTGCCTCCTCTGATGTTTTGGAGGTCATCGTCGGACACGACGGACAAACATACAGGTTATTGCCCCCTAAGGGGGGAGGGGGGGGGGGGGGGAGACAGAATAAGTCTATAGCTCAACCGTGTGGTGGATAAGGTAAGCGAAACCAACCACAAATTTTTAAACACAGAGATTGACGGAGGAGGGGGAAGAAGAAGAAGAAGAAGAAAAAAAAATCTAGTCTGGCGTCATAGTAAGATGTGACGTCGCTAATGCAGAGTTGCCAGCGTTGAGTCTGCGATAAAATGGAGAACCTCGCGCAAAGATGTTTTTCATGTAAATAGTTCTTTATTTTCCCCAGAGGACGGAACCTACACATAATGATGTGTATGCCAAAATAGCTCATCACTTGTGGACTAAGTTCACTCCTCTTGGAGTCCGTTTAGTGTGACGTCACTGGGTAGTATGGACATGGTTTGTTGTTTTTTTAACCTGAAAGATGCACACAACTGTTGGTTGCAGTGAGAAGGTGTACCTGCCTGCATGAATTCCACGTGTGTTCCTGAGGAGTGGTCGGGTTTTTCCGTGGATGTGGTTTTTCCGTGGATGTGGATATTTCGCAACCTGTTTAAATTTTAATCTTAGTTCTGGGTTGTTGTTTTTCAGTTTTTATTTATTTTTTGGGGGTATAGGCATTACAGCGTGCATGATATTACATTACATTACACACACACAACACACACACACACACACACACACACACACACACACACACCCTTAGCCCAGACCTTAGGGTCAGACCATAGACGCGGTCACTGCTGTTTTTATCATCGTGAGCCAAATAGCTACACTGATCAAGTTACGCACGTGAGACTAATATGCTCTGAAAGATATTACGAGCTCGCCTTTCTTGGGTTACGAATGAGCTGTCGCATTGAAAGGATGGGAGTAAGTACAGCTGCCACAAACAAACGCAAACAAATCTACAGTAAGGGTAAAGGTAAAGGGTAAAGGAGTCCCATAACCTGTAAGGTCGTAGGGGAGCGAGGCGTCGGAGACCTCACTTCTCTAGGGCCAGCATATTGAGGGCGGCGCCCATCTCCTCTCCCTCGCTGCTTTACCTTCCCTGACCCTAAAGAGGGCAGGTACCCATTTACAGCTGGGTTAACTTGGGGAACTGTACTGAAGCCAAGGCGCGCAAACGGTCACCTATCCAACTGGTAACCACGCTCGACTCTGCTTAACTTGGCTGGGGGAAAGCGAGTGCTCCGACCACTGACTGGGCTATCCCGTCCCCAATCTACAGTGGGGCAGAAAAAACCCCTTACCATTAATATCTCATTATCATAAAGGCTTGATATAAATTACTAATGGTATTAGGTCTTGCAGCAGAGTTTAAGTGCATTATACATTTTTGCTGGGATATATTTTTGCCTAATGTCATTAAAGGTGGGACGACATAAAACAGAAATTGTACGTACTTCTGTTGCTTCATTTCATGCAGAGTATATATTTTAAAATACATATTAGTCTTAGATAAGGTTTGATGTCCTATACGCTTAAACA
>CM054163.1:26696622-26699122 GCA_028751875.1 Rapana venosa
TTGTGCGTGTTTTCACATTAACTTTAGTTATATTAGACAAAATAGTGTGAGTGTGTGTGTGTGTGTTTTCATATTAACTTAAGTGATATTAGACAAAATAGTGTGTGTGTGTGTGCTTTCACATTAACTTAAGTGACATTAGACAAAATTGTGTGTGTGTGTGTGTGATTTCACATTAACTTAAGTTATATTAGACAAAATAGTGTGAGTGTGTGTGTGTGTGTTTTCACATTAACTTAAGTGATATTAGACAAAATAGTGTGTGTGAGTGTGTGTGTGTGTGTTTTCACATTAACTTAAGTGATATTAGACAAAATAGTGTGAGTGTGTGTGTGTGAGAGGGAGAGAGAGAGAGAGTGCGAGCAAGCATGTGTGTCTGTGTACATGTTTGTGTATAGATGTGTGTGTTATAGTATGTGAGCGGACATGTATAAAATGTGTGTGCGTGTGTGTGTGTGTGTGTGTGTGTGTGTGTGTGTGTGTGCACAAGTATTGTATACACTACAACAACTAAGAATATGTACATGGTTATGATATTATAATTAAAAAAAAGAAAAGAAGAAAGAAAAAAGGGGGATGGGTTCTAACATATCAAAATTGCAACAAAATCAAATTTTGCTTTTGTGACAGAAATATTAAAAAAACTGAGTTGTCAAAAATGACAGACTTGGGCTTTTACTCTTGAAAGGCTTTCACTATTTGTAACATTTTAAGATTATCAGATTTAATATGTCTGTGAGCTATAAACAAACAGGATCAGTGTTTCTAGAATTAAGCTCCCATGGAGGAATATTGATTACTGAATGACAATCAAGGAGCAACAATTTTTTTTTTTAAAATTCACTCCTGATTTTTCAAACAGATCAGATATGAAACTCCCTATTGGTGTTAAAGAACTTATTTGTTTAGCTGTTTTAGGATAAAGGGATTCAGTCTTTAAATTAAGTTCCAGCATACTCAAATGTATGTGATATCTTCGATTTAAGGTCTATTCACATTTAGTGATGTTAGACGGGATATTGTGTGTGTGTGTGTGTGTGTGCGTGTGTGTGTGTGTCTGTGTGTGTGTGTATTTGTGTGTCACTCTGTGTGTGTGTGTGTGAAGTGAAGTCAAGTCAAGTCAGAGTGATCTGTATTGAGGGTGAAAGATTGTTTACACAGCTTTTCTTTTCATCCTGCCCTCACACACAGAGCATATAGTGTGTGTGTGTGTGTAACTCTGTGTGACTGTGTGTGTGTGTGTGTGTAACTCAGTGACTCTGTGTGAGTGTGTGTGTGTGTGTTGTGACTGTGTATGTGAAGTCAAGTTAAAATGATCTTTATTGAGGGTTAAGTTTAGTGTTGACACACCTCTTTTTCATCCTGCCCTCACAACTCTTGTGTGTGTGTGTGTGTGTGTGTGTGACTGTGTGTGTGTGTGTGTGTGTGTGTGTGGTGTGTGTAGAGTCAAGTCAAAATGATCTTTAAGTTTAGTGTTTTCACACCTCTTTTTCATCCTGCCCTCACAACTCTGTGTGTGTGTGTGTGACTCTGTGTGTGTGTGTGTGTGTGACTCTGTGTGTGTGTGTGTGTGTGTGTGTGTGTGTGTGTGTGTGTGTGTGTGTGTGTGTAGAGTCAAGTCAAAATGATCTTTAAGTTTAGTGTTTACATACCTCTTTTTCATCTGCCCTCTTACACACAGTGTGTATGTGTGTGTATCACTGTGTGTGTGTGTGTGTGTGTGTGTGTGTGTGTGTGTGTGTGTGTGTGTGTGTGTGTGTGTGTGTGTGTGTGAAGTCAAGGAAAACAATATTTATTGAGGGTAAAATATTAAGTTTACACAACTTTTCTTTCATCATGCCCTCATACAGCCCTCATACACTCTGTGTGTGTGTGTGTGTGTGTGTGTGTGTGTGTGTGTGTGTGTTGTGTGTGTGTGTGTGTGTGTGAGAAGTCAAGTCAAGTCAAGTCAAAGTGATCTTTATTGAGGGTAAAAGATAAAGTTAATAAAACCAATAAATATTATAATATTAGTGATAATGACAACAATGATGATGATTACAGCAGGAACAACAGCAGCAACAAACAATAACAACAACAGCATGGTGATTGTAGGCCTGCAAGCAACAACAAGAAAGATGATGATAATGATGAGGATTGCATCAGGAACAACAGTAACAACAAACAACATGATGGTGATTGTAAACCTTGTAAATCAACAACAATAATGATGATGGTGATGATGATGATGATAAAATACCTTATGGAGACTCTGAGCGGAGTACCATTGCATTTACTTTGTTTCAAAACACACATACACACACACACCACTCACACTCACACACACACACATGCATGCACCATGCACAGAGTGTTGCATTATTGATTTGCTGACCCGGGTTCAAATCTTGTTCAAGAGGATTTTTCCTCTGGAGTTAACATCAGTGCCGACTTCACTCTCCCCAAAAGTCCTTCGGATGAGACTATAAACGGGGGTCCTGTTTGCGAATGCACGCAGAAC
>CM054163.1:26704122-26706622 GCA_028751875.1 Rapana venosa
GAGCACTCGCTTTCCCCCAGCCAAGTTAAGCAGCGTCGAGCGTGGTTACCAGTTGGATGGGTGACCGTTTGCGCGCCTTGGCTTCAGTACAGTTCCCCCAGTTCACCCAGCTGTAAATGGGTACCTGCCCTCTTTAGGGTCAGGGAAGGTAAAGAAGCGAGGGAGAGGAGATGGGCGCCGCCCTCAATATGCTGGCCCTAGAGAAGTGAGGTCTCTGACGCCTTGCTCCCCTACGACCTTATAGGTTATGGGACTCCTTTACCTTTTACCTTCCTTTATTACTTCCATAGCAGCAGCATTAGGTCATCATCGTCATTCTCATTGACCATCATGCAATAACTTTTTTTTTTTTAAAGCCTCTTAATTCGATGGCTTCAGTTAGTTAGTTGCTCTGGTCACATGGTGACCTTATTGTCGGTTTCCCCCAAACACTTCTGTGCCTGTAGGTGAGTTTGTGTCAAAAGCCTTTGGGCTTGGAGGTTTGCGGGGCAGGATTGTTAGAGGGACGTTGTGGTGAACGTATTCTTGGGCGGGCATCTCACTCAAGTCTAGCTCCGCGATTGAGTTGATACTGTCATTAGCAGGGGGCTTTTTGCATAGGATACGTAGGATATTTTTACATAGCAGGTGGTGTCCTGCGTATACAGTTAGCTCAGTACAGGAACCTCTGAACACGACCGGAGTGACCTAGGTAGGAGCAGTGCAGGGTCCCTCTGGCTGGTGGCCCTCCGGCGGCCTGACGTTGATGGGCCTCCTTGCAGACCGACATCCGACCCTGAAGATGCGACATAACGGATCTGGGTATGGGCTGTGGTGGAGAGATCGGAATGAGCGGCGTGGGAACAGCAGGACAGGAACGTCACAGAAGATGAGGCAGCTAAAAAAAAAAAAAAAAAAAAAAAAAAGGTTTCAGTTATTAGGGCTGACCACATAAGTTTACTGTTTTTATTATTATTGTTATTTTACTTTTTAAAAAATTTCGATATAATGGAATAAGCTCTCACGTACTCTTTTTAAAAAAAATTTTAAATCCAGTCTCTGTGTGCGCACAGTTCTGTAACCATTGTCATCCGTTCCCACCTGCACAAATGCCCTATACTCTTCCATAACGCGGAAAAGGTCTTAACACGTGCGCAAGATGTTCTGCATGCCTCTGCGCATCGGACCTTGGTATAATAATAATAATAATAATAATAATACACGGAATTTATATAGCGCTATATCTTGTGAAAACAAACCAAAACGCTTATAGAAGTGTATATATATATTTATATATATATAGTCTCATTCGAACGCTTATGTGGGGAGTAGAATCGGCATGATGTTAACTCCAGAGGAAAAAATCCCTTTGAACCAGGCGTCTCAGTGTTGGCTCGAACCCGGGCCATCAAATCGCGAGCGCAACGCAACAACGTTCTAACCACCAGGCTACCTTGGATCTTAAATGGATCGGTGGTCTAGAGGTAACGCGCCTGTCTAGAAAGCGAAAAGTCCGGGTCGGAAGTGTGCGGTGGTTCGTATCCCGTTTGGACTCGAAACTTTTCCCCCATCCATTAGATCATGAGTGGTGGTCTGGGCGCTAGTCTTTCGGATGAGACGATAAACCGAGGTCCCGTGTGTTGCACGTAATTATTTAGCGCACGTAAAAGAACCCACGGCAACAAGAGAGTTGTTCCTGGCAAAATGATGTAGGAAAAAGCCACTCTGATAGGGAAACAAATACTGTTGCTAACAGGAAAAAAATAAGAAGAAAAAAATGGGTGGCGCTGCTCTTGTGGTGACGTGCTCTCCCCGGGGAGAGCAGCCGAATTTCACGCAGAGAAATCTGACGTGACTTAAAGTGGTATAAATGGTAAAGTGGTATAAATAAATAAATAAATAAATAAATACCTAGATCCTGGAGTACAGGGTTTTAACTCTCACTGGCAGCCATTCTGTCTAGTCTGTGTGTCTTGTCAGTTTGTCTCTCTCTCCCCTTGGTTTAAATAGTTTTATTCAGAAATGAGTATTAGCCTTGAAAACAAACAGCATTTTGGTATCATAGCAACAACAAGCTTGTAGCTTATGGTGTGTGTGCTCAATTAAACAATGAAGATTATTAACATGAACATAACGGCTGCTGAGCTGCAAAATGTAAACCAACAACAACTACAAACATTGTCATCAATTGCAATCTTTGCTAATGTAAGAAAAAAGGAAAACAACACAAAGAAGCATATCAATTTGTCAAATAAACACACATAAAAACAAACAAAAATAGTTGGAATAGGAAAACCAGAAGAGAGAGAGAGAGGAGAGAGAGAGGAGGAGAGGAGAGAGAGAGAGAGAGAGAGCAATTTAGGAAAATAACATCCACAAGGCCAAGAATGCTATTAGTTAATATAATACCAAGGGTATAATTTACATAAGCAGGACAATTATTAAAAAAATTGTGTAAAAGGTAAAGGTAAAGGAGTCCCATAACCTATAAGGTCGTAGGGGAGCGAGGCGTCAGAGACCT
>CM054163.1:26709122-26711622 GCA_028751875.1 Rapana venosa
TCGTGCTTAGTTTCTGCCGACCCAGCCCATTCATTCTCCACTTTTTGTTGGTGTTGTTGTTGTTTGTTTGTTTTTTCCCCCCAAGCCAATCTGATAGTTTTTTGTTCTGATGAACTCTCTGATGAGCTGCTGCCGTGACAGCCAGAGTGCACATCTCCTGTAGAGTTTACAACAAGCACAGGAGAAGACCAGGTACCAGGCATTCCACCCAGTATGGCCAGTCCTTCATATGAGATTGTCTGTCTGTCTTTCTGTCTGTCTGTCTCACTCTCTGTCTGTCTGTCTGTCTGTCTGTCTCTCTCTCTCTCTCTCTCTCTCTCTCTCTCTCTCTCTGTCTCTCTCATATCTTGGTTTAATGTTCATAAATTCAGATACAGAGAACATAATATTGACGACCTCAGGCTGCTATGCCCATTATGTAAGCGAGCACCGGAGGATGAAGTACATTTTGTGTTGTGCTGTCCAGTGTTAGAGGATGTTAGGCAGAACTACATCCCTGTTAAATATAGTAGACAGCTCTAATCTATTTAGACTCTGTTTACTCCTGGCATCAAGTCAGCCTGAGGTTGTGCGCAGCCTCACTTTAAATTTGTGTAGAGCTTTCAGAATAAGAGAGATATTGTTATCCTAAGTCATATTTTTGTAGCTGACTTTTTGTTATACAGTAACATGTTGTCTTTACTATAATACTAAGCAGTTCGGCAACCCCCTTCATGTATGGGCCAATGGCCTTTTTGTGAATAAATCATTCGAGTTCTCTTGGGTTACGGACTGGAAGGTCGCGGGTTCGATTCCCATAAGAGTCATAGGGATTTTTCGGACTCCGGCCGGCTCCTACCCAGAGTGAGTGTGCTGTGGGCTCAGTGGGAAGACAGGGACCACACAGTCGAGCTTCATCCACTTAACGGATGCGAGTTTGAGAGTGTTGCTCAAATTACCTGACCAACACTGCAGGTGTCTATCTCTAGGGCCCGGGTTGACGCCGGGATATATTATGATAGTAAGTGTAGAGTACAACCCTGTCAAGTAGTCTCAAAGCATATGCACTTCCACAGCAGCAGCATTACGTCATCCTCATTGTCATTGATCATCATGCAATTAAAAACAAATTGCCTCTGATTCGGGTGGTCCCGGTTTCTCTGGTCTCAGGGTGACATCAGATTCGGGTTTTCCCATACACTTCTGTGCTGTTGTGGTGAGTTTGTGTCAAAGCCTTGGGTTGGAGGGTTTGCGGGGGACGGTGTTTGGAGGGACGTTGTGGTGGTGCCACCTGGGGTGGGCAACACACTCAGTCTGGGTTTCCCCGACTGAGCTAATACTGTCGTTAGTAGGGGGCTTAAATAGGTGGTGTCCTGCGTATGTTAGCTCAGAACAGGCACCAATGAACACCACCAAAGTGACCCAGCAGCAGTGCAGGGCCCCCCTGGCTGGTGGCCCCACGGCGGCCTATAGTGATGGGCTCCCTGTGGACTTCCGACCCTGGGGTGAGACATAACAAATCTGGGTTTTGGTTGTGACGGGGGGGGAGTTGGAATGAGCGGCGTGGGAACAGTAGGACGGGGGTCGTCAGAAGATGAGGCGCAAAAACAAAAAACAAAAAAAACGTGAGTTATATCTTGGTTTCTAAGGGAAATTTTGTAATGATTTTTATTTTGGTGGTTTTGGTCACATACATTTTGGGTTTTTGTGCTCCTTTTTTTCTCACTTAATTAAGCGCTCGGCAACCCCCCTTCATGTATGGGCCGATGGCCTTTTTGTGAATAAATCGTTCGAGTTCTCTCTTCCTCTCTCTAGCTTCTCACTCTCTTCTTACATCTCTCTTTCTCCTTCATCTCTTTTCTTCTCTACCTCTCTCACCCTCTCTTCTCTCTCTCTCCTTCATGTTTCTTAAGTCATAATTATTTGTAACAGATTTTTAATATTGTGAGTGGTTTGTGGTTATAACATTAACTTTTTTTTTTTGGGGTGGTGTCTTCCTTTTTATTATTTTCTCACTAAAATACTAAGCAGCTCGGCAACCCCCCTTCATGTATGGGCCAATGGCCTTTTTGTGAATAAATCGGTTCGAGTTCCATTCTCTCTCTCTCCCTTCTCCTCCACTCTCATCTCTCGTCTCTCTATTTCTCATCCACTACTCTCTCTCTTTCTCTCCCTTCCTCTCCTCTCCTCCTCCTCTCTCCTCCCCTCTCCCTCCCTCCCTCTCTCTCGCTCCTCCTCTCTCTCCTCTCCCTCTCCCTCCCTCCTCTCCCTCCTCTCCTCGCTCTCCCCCTCCCTCCCTCTCTCTCTCTCCTCTTTTCCCACTCCTCCCTCTCCCTCCTCCTCTCCTCCCTCCTCTCCTCTCTCTCCTCTCCTCTCTCTCCTCTCCCTCCCCTCCCTCCCTCTCTCCCCTCTCTCTCCTCCCCTCTCTCCCCTCCCTCCCTCTCCTCTCTCTCCTCTCCCCCTCCCTCCTCTCTTTCTCTCCCCCTCTCTCCCTCCTCCTCCTCCTCCCTCCCTCCCTCTC
>CM054163.1:26721622-26736622 GCA_028751875.1 Rapana venosa
CACCAGAAATACAATCAAAATATTCAGTAATGTGAGCCCCGAGTGTGTGTGTGTGTGTGTGTGTGTGTGTGTGTGTGTGTGTGTGTGCGCGCGCGCGCGTGTGTGTGTGCGCGTAAGAGAGAGAGGGAGGGAGGGGGAGAGAGAGAGAGAGAGAGAGAATGACAATGACAATGACAAAGGTTTATTGTGATAAGCAAGATGCCCATTCACAAGGGGACAGTGGGAGGGGGGCTGGGCACAAAACATATATCTTATACCGAGAACTCAATTGATTACAGCCCAAATCGTCATCATGGCATGGATTCCATAACATGGTTATAGGACAGATTGAAACACAATTTTTGTTGCATAAATTTTGCAAAGGGCAATGGGAAAGAGGAGGGTTACACATGACTTTATGTTGCGATTCGATTACAAATAATACATGAGAAATTACATGATGCATGAGAGAGAGAGAGACAATTGACACAATTGACAATTGACACAATTTTATTGCTATTTAGCAATCAAGCCATATAGCACTGCGGCGCAGTAACAACGATATCGAACGCGACGCGATTACAATGACATGGAAACCATGGCAGTAGGGGTATGTACATCAAGATTCGATACATTATTGTCTGTGTCTCAAGTGTCACAATTTTCAAACCAGCCTTTCCTTTTCCAGTCTACAGCCAGCGAAGTCAGCCCATGTAAGACCAGATCAGGTCGGAAGATGATGTAACTCCTGCTCAGCACTCGCCACCACTGTCCCTGTGTGTTGTGTGTTAGTACACTGTTTCCCCGAAGTCTGGCAAGCCTGACACGTTCTTCTGGCAACATGTTTTTCTCTTCTTGCTTGATGTACCAGAACACACACTTAGATTCCTCGCCAGGATCTCCATTCCAAGAGTATTCCAGGGTGATGTCATCTGATTCACACATCACAATGTTTTGATCAACCGAACTATGTACCACCACCTTTCGAAACCGTGTGTTTCTCTTGCTGTCCCTTAATCCAGCTGCACACGTTTGTCAGTTAGAGTAGACACTTACTGTTTCACAATACCAGTATCAGAGTCATCCACTGTGCAGCCAACTGTCAGCTCTTCCTGCACATCAGACGCCTCAGAAGACACACCGATCTTGCTGTCTGTTGCTGGATCACACAGTAGATCAAGTGAATCTGGTGTGGCCGAGGCATTCAATTCACTGCTGACACACAGTTCTGTGTACACACTGGTTTGTTTTTCTTCTGTTTCCACATCGAGCAGGGAGTCAATGTTACACAAGACCGGCTCTTCCAAGACACTGTCATTGTCACATTGGCGACTTGCCTGTCTTTCTTGGTGTTGTCTGCTTCTTTGAACATCACGACGGATTTGACATGGGGGCTTTTTGCGATAGTACTGAACACGGAGTTACCGTTCAGCACCGGATCCGCCATTTCTGTTGACACTGGCTTGTCAGCTGGCTTCATTCGCAAGACAACACAACGCTGCCGCTCTCCCCCGCGACTTTCCAACTCGATACGACGTTGTCGATCAGCAGGGCATTTAAAGTTGTTATTACAGTTGCTGAAAGGCCAGTAACTGACATTTTGAAGCTAAAATGCAAAAATTTGCAGCAGCTTACTAACAGCACACCCTTTCAGTTCTCGTCCCATCACGTGGTTTCCCCAGAGAGAGAGAGAGAGAGAGAGAGAAAATAACACGACAATAGTCTATTGTCATCCGCTCTTGAGCCCAATCACAAGGGAACAATGAGGAGGGGACTGGGTACAACACTCACACACACACACACACACACACACTGAGCTAAGAAAAAACGAATTTACTATATAAAGCCCAAAATAACCGTTATGGCATGGATTTCATATGAGAGAGAGAGAGAGAGAGAGAGAGAGAGAGGTTTATTGTGGTAAGCTTTTAAAACCCATTCACAAGGGGACAGTGGGAAAGGGACTGGGCACAAGACACATAATAATTATTTAACCGAGAAGAAAGAACGGTTCACAACAGCCCAAATAATCATCAGGGCATTGATTCTATAATATCGTGGTTTTAATAGCGGCAACAAACATACAGGTATTATTGTATGTTATGGTAACTGGGGTTATTTGGTTGGGTTTTGTTGGGTATTTTTTTTTAGCAGAAAGAGAAGAATGAAGAAAATTTATTGCTGTTTTAAGTTTTATAAGCCATTCAGCAGCATGTTTTTGTTTTGTTTTGTGTGTGCGTGCGCGCCAACTGTGACGCAAAAACTTGGACATGGAAACCAAGCTCATACAATTTTGTACTAAATGCGGTAAGCTTTAAGCCCTTTCACATGGGAACAGAGGTTCAGGGAGGAAAATGACAACAACAACCACCAAACAATCTAGAAACTTTCAAACAATGCCTACAACACAATGATCACCATGACAGTTCCCTCCGCTCTGCTGCAGATACCTTGTGCTTACGAATTCAACCAATCCACTGTTGGTCGTCGCTCTTTCTCATTTTCTGGTCCATCCATCTGGAACGACCTTCCTCTCTCTCTCTCTTCGACAGAGGCCTACATATGACACATTTAAATCCAGCCTCAAGACATATTTGTTCCCAACCTAACTTTTCTCCTCTTTCCTCTCAAAACTGCCCCTGCCTTCAACAGCCCAAAATCCCCATTACCCTGCCAAAGCCTACAACCCCTGTGTTTGTGTGTGTGTGTGTGTGTGTAGGTGCCGTAGATTTGAATTTTGTTTAAGCTTTTGATAGTTATTGGCTGCACACACACACACACACACACACACACACACACACACACACACACATATATATATATATATAGTGTGTGTGTGCGTGTCTGTTTGTGTGTGTATGTGTTTGTGTGTGTGGTGTTGCATGTGCATGTGTGTGGAGGATGGATGAGTGCAAAGTGTGTGTGTGTGTGTGTACATAATACATAGAGAGGGACAGAGAGAATGCGTCTTAATGCATTTCCACAAAAAAGTTAACACCAGCATAATTTTATGGTAATTAATTTTACTGTATATTCAAAATAATAACAAAAATAACATAGACATAATCATGATCAAAACAATGACACAACATAACAAAAGAGAACTTGGAAAAAAAAGATTCAGTCATATTTTGATTCCTTTTGGACACCATACAAAGATAATGGTTACTGCAAAGTTTTTGCCTAGGGATGTCAGTCAGACAAAAGTTAGGGACCAATAACCCCAAGTGAACAATTGTTATATATTCAAACAGCAAACTGTAGCTAGTCAGAATGATACAAGCAGTACTTAACAAGTATTTTCATGAAAATGATCCCAATGAAAAGGTGCCCATCCCTGAAAACATCATCTGCTGAAGGGAAGGGAACTTACAATGGGGCATTGGGGCAGGCAATGCTGTAACAATGTAGCTCACTCAGCCAGGCAGGGCAAAAATGCTATGGTAAACGCGCTGCGTCAGACGAGCATATTGTGGAATTTTTTTCAATTTCAAAACTAAATTGTGCGATTATGCAATAACCATAGTCATTATAATTTGGTACACATATTAACTGTAATATATTCTTTCATATCCATTTGAAAGATTTTGTGTAACTTTTAGTTTTACCCCATTATTTCTACTGCCTACACTATTAGCTGTGTTGTAGTCTAGGCCTAGCCTAATAGGCTAATGATGCAACACACTTGAGACTGGCCCAGCTTAACAGGTGGACAGCAATGATGCAGGGTAGGGCCTACAGGGAAGGAGGGTGCACGGCACACACACACACACACACACACACACACAACCAGAGGTGTTACAGCACAAAGGTCCACCACTTCACCACATCACAGCTCTTTGTTGGAGACCAAATATTTGTATTGAATTCGTCAATATCTCACATTTGTACTGAATTTTATAAGCAGAAATTTAACATTTTGTTCACTGATGAAGAATGAATCCTTGTGTATAATTTTCAAATAAGTCACATTTGATCAACTTTTAAAAACACACCTTCTCTGGAGAGCCTCTCCTGCCACATCTTACTCCTAGGCCTCCTAGACTTATCCCCCCAGAGAGAGAGAGAGAGAGAGAGAGAGAGAGAGAGACAATGACAATGACAAATTCTTTTATTTCGAGGATAATGAATAAGCACACATGTGCTTTTTTACATCCAGTCCCCGCCCGTTAGGGATACATCTTAATCATAATAACCCAATACTTATACAGTCTTACAATAAAAAAAAAGGGGAAATAACCCTTTTCAAAACAGCTCCCCCCCCCAACAACCCCCCCCCCCCCCAAAGCAAGCAAATAAAAGAAAACCTAAAAATACCCCCCCACCCCTACCTCCCCCAAAAAACCCTAACCAAAACAAACAAACAAAAGAGAAAGAAAAACCAAACCAACAGAAGAAGATAAAAAAGAGAAAAACAGACAAACAACAACAACAACAACAGAGCTAAGAAAAATAACACAACCAAACTTAATAAGTCATAAAGATAAACAGAGAGAGAGAGAGAAGAGAGAGAGAGAGAGAGAATGAATGATCAAGGAATATTTATTTTTCAAGGGTTACACACACACTCACACACACACACACACACACACACACACACACACACACACACACACACACACACCACACACTCACTCCCTCACACACACACACACACACACACACACACACACACACCACACACTCTCTCTCACTCCCTCACACACACACACACACACACAATGAATGAATGAAGGAAGGAATATTTATATTTCAAGGGTTACAGAGAGAGAAAGGGAGACTGAATGGATGAATGAAAGTGAATAATGAATAATTATTTAATTTTCAAGGGTAAGAGACAGACAGACAGACAGACGGAGAAACCGTTGGTTTTTTCCCTTCCCCTTTCGATTTATGGATCAGTCAGTAGGCCCTAGGCCTACGTGGTGTTGTACCCTTAGGCCTAGGCCTAGGCCTATCAGAGAAATGTCCCTATTGGTCAAGGTTAGGCACAGCACATGATAGGCCCAGTGCATTCAGTTAACCCTTGTGCGCCTAGACTGTTTAGTCTGGTTCTCGAGTCCAACCAGAAGCACTGTAGGTGTCTGTGTATCTCTCGGGCCTGGTTGACGTCAACATAGGGTGGCGTGGGGGGTGGGGTGGGGGGGGGGGGGGGGGGGGGGGGGGGGGTGGGGGGGGGGGGGGGGGGGGGGGGGGGCGGGGGGGGGGGGGGGGGGTGTTGGGGAGGGGGGGAGTTTACAGTTTGAGCTTTCAATCTTCATCCATTTTTAATGGATGCTGATTTTTGGAGTGTTGCTCAACTTACTTGATCTGACACTTGCAGGTGTCTGTATCTCTCAGGTCTGGTTTAGACCGGGATTTCTCTCTCCCCTTCCCCCCTCCTCCCCACGGGGATGCCAGGGGTAGGGTTGGGGTGGCGCTGTCAATATAAATAACATCTCCACCTTCGGGTAATTCTGTGCTAAAGAATTCCCTCATTTCTATCCCTCTCTTTGTTTTTCTGCCTTGGTTTCTTTTTTTCTTTTTTTTCTCCTGTCACCTCGTTCTCGTCTATTTTCTTGCCTTCTTGGGTCCATTCTGCACGCAGAACATCTTGCGCACACGTTAAATCCTGTTCCGCTTTTCGTAAGAGTAGGCCATTGCGTGCCGGTGGGAACGGATGACAGAATTGACAAAACCGCATCCACACGGGGACTGGATGTTAAAAAAAAAAAAGTACATGAGTGCTTATTCCATTATCCTCGATATAAAAGACTAAATGAAAAAATGAATGAATGCTAAGACACCATCCCCGAAGTCGGAATGCAGCTACCTAGTGTGGGGGGGGGGGGGGGGGGGGGGGGGGGGGGGGGGGGGGGGGGAGAACGGTTGTCTAGGTAAAAAATCTCACCACTGGTGAATCTCGGAGCTCTAGCCAAGGAACTAAAAAAACAAAACAAAAATCTTAAGAAAAATAAAATGTAGATACCGTCATTCAACCCTATAGGGCTGGGGGTGGGGGGGAGCGGCTGTCAGTATAAATAGCATCTCCACCTTTTCTGGAAAATCTGTGCTACGAAATCCCTCTTTTCTATCCCTCTCTTTGTTTCTGCCGTGTTCCTTTTTTCTTCGTGTTATTTCCTTCTTTATTTTCTGCCTTCTTGGTTTCATTATTCTCCTGCCGCCTTTTTTTTTCTTCTTCCCCCCCCCCCCCCCCCCCCCCCCCAAGAAAGACTTATACAGTAGCAATTCTCTCTCATGCCGAAGTCGGATGCACTGGGCTTGACTTGTCAGGCGCTTAACGGCAGCGCAACGCAACGCATGTTTTTGCTCATGTGACAGACAACAGTAGTTGCTGTCTGAGCGTTCCACGATGATGATGACGACGACGACGACGAAGAAGAAGAGGAAGGAGAAGAAGAAGAAGAAGGAGGAGGAGGAAGAGGAGGAGGGGGAGAAGAAGGAGAAACCGTCACACAATCAAAGGGGTTTACACCACTACCCAGGCAGGTGCTCCTAATATAAAGACCACCACGTACATATGTACACAAGTGGTCAAGTTGCTATCAGTAGGCTTACTTTGTGAGGGGTGTCCAGTTTCAGTAGGAGGGTGAGAGAGACGCAGAGAAAGAGCGAGAGAGACAGAGAGAGAGAGCGAGACAGAGAGACACAGAGAGAGAGCGAGACAGAGAGAGACACAGAGAGAGAGGGAGACAGAGAGAGAGGAGACAGAGAGCGAGACAGAGAGAGACACAGAGAGAGAGCGAGACAGAGAGAGAGCGAGACAGAGAGAGAGATCGAGAGACACAGAGAGAGAGAGAGAGGGTGTGTGTGTTGTGAACTGACTAGGTGCAAGGTGCAGTCTCGACAATGCCAAGAGGACAATACAATCTAGAGCTCAAACAGACCACCACCTCCTCCACCTCCACCAAGGCATCAGTGAAAAAATCGGACAATGCTGTAGTGCCTATCAGCCGAGATGGGAAAGCCTTGGAGTCACCTTCCCCTACTGCTTCTAAAAGTGAGAAGTAAGAGTTGATGGGTTGGTTTTGTGTGTGGTGTGTGTGTGTGTGTGTGTGTGTAAGGGGGGTGGGGGAGGGATGTGTGTGTTTGTGAAAGAGTGGGGTCAGGGAGGGGGGGGGGGGGTGGATGGGTGCGTGTGTGTGTGTGTGTGTTTATCTATTTTAGTTATTTATTTATTCTTTGTTATATCGAGGATAATGGAATAAGCACTCGTGGGCTGCTTTTTTTTTTTATACATTCAGTCCCTGTGTGCATGCAGTTTTGTCAATTTTGTCATCTGTGTCCACCAGGACACAATGGCCTAACTCTTCCGAAAAGCGGAACAGGATTTAACGTGTGCGCAAGATGTTCTGCATGCGTTCGAACACACGGGGCCTCGGTTTATATAGTCTCATCCGTCGAAGGACTTTAACACTCGGTTCGATTTTTTTGGTCAAACTGTGTGTGTGTGTGTGTGTGTGTGTGTGTGTGTGTGTGTGTGTGTGTGTGTGTGACTACAGCATAAGTTAATAATCATGGCGTGGATTCCACATCATGCATGGTTTAATTAGCTACCACAATCACAGGTATTGTAAACTATGATTACTGTAGTTGTTTGGTTGGGGTTTTTTTTGCAGATCGAGAACAAAAATAATTCATGCAAAATGTATTGCTGTTTAAAGCTTTTGAAGCCATTCAGCAGCGATTCGTTGATACTCGCGTTTTGTTAAAACAACAACACACACAACCAACCAACAACAACAACAAACGGCATACATATACAAAAGCGAACTGTGACGCAAAAAAGAAAGAAAAAAAAACCTTTGACATGGTAGTCTTGTCTTTAGACACACAGTATGGGCTTGTTCCTGTTCTTATCTGGTAAACGTATTCTAATGACAGATTCTGAAACGGGGAATCTGTGAGCATAGCCCTAAATCACTGATAGAGCAGAAAGTGTTGATAATTGCTGAAAAGTCTGCTATCGATGTCCTGTTGTAGATTTTCTTTTGCTTGGTTTGTTTTGCAGTTCTTGTTTAAGCGCTTTGATTTGTTTACAAGATTCAGCGCTATATAAAGTCCATATATTATTATTATTATTATTAAGCTAAAATCAACTAAAGCGAACAGACTTTCAATGAAAACCAAACCAAACAAACGTCATTACAAATTGACCAAAAGGCGTTCGTTCGTTCGTCGTATGTTAGTCAACAATAGATGACCTAGTAAAGGTGTCTGGCAGTTTAGCCATTGTCACTGACTCAGCGTGTGGTGTCAACCTGACCACACATATAGAAACATGAAACCACGCTGACTGCCCAGCTAGCCTAGCCCTAAAGCGTGTGGTATGATGGTACACCCTCTGTGTGTTCCTTCTGCCATGTCCTTCTGCCTTCGTGTAGTGTGCAGGGACGGGATAGCTCAGTGGTTGGAGCACTGGCTTTCCCCCAGCCAAGTTAAGCAGCGTCCAGCGTGGTTACCAGTTGGATGGGTGACCGACCGTTTGCACGCCTTGGCTTCAGTACAGTCCCCCCAATTCACCCAGCTGTAAATGGGTACCTGCCCTCTTTAGGGTCAGTTCTTTCGAGCCAGAAGGCCCATAGAGCCGGAGCGTATCCCGGTTTCTGTAGCGTTAAGCGAACTGATGGTTTTTCAACACCCCTGTGACAGGACGCTAGTCTGTCGCCAGATACTTCCCCAGCAGAGCTGGTACCCACTTGTACACCTGGGTGGAGTGAGGAAAATAGGAGTAAAGTGTCTTTCCCAAGGACACAACACCGAGCCGAGCGGGGATCGAACCCGCGACCTCTGGATCACGAGTTGACCGCCTAAACCACTCGACCACGGTGCCTCCCTCTCTTTAGGGTCAGGGAAGGTAAAGCAGCGAGGGAGAGGAGATGGGCGCCGCCCTCAATATGCTGGCCCTAGAGAAGTGAGGTCTCTGACGCCTCGCTCCCCTACGACCTTATAGGTTATGGGACTCCTTTACCTTAGTGTGCGGAGGATTTTTGCTCTTGGGGTGTTTGGGTTGTTTTTTTTTTGCTGCCTCATCTTCTGTGACGTTCTCCCGTCCTGCTGTTCCCACGCCGCTCGTTTCAATCTCCCCGCCACAGCGATACCCCGATTTGTTATGTCTCATCCCCAGGATCGGAAGTCCACAGGGAAGTCCATCAATATCAGGTCGCCGTGGGGCCACCAGCCAGAGGGGCCCTCCACTGCTGCTGGGTCACTTTGGTGGTGTTCAGTGGTGCCTGTTTTGAGCTAACATACGCAGGACACCACCTACTAAGCCCCCCACTAACGACAGTATTAGCTCAGTCGCGGAGCCAGACTGAGTGAGTTGCCCACCCGAGGTGGCAACGACCACAATGTCCCTCCAATGACCGTTCCTCACGAACCCCCAACCCCAAAGGCTCTGACACAAACTCACCACAGGCACAGAAGTGTAAGGGGAAACCGAATCTGCGATCACCATGAGACCAGAGCAACTTGGACCACGGAATCAGAGGCAATTTGTTTTTTATTGCATGATGATCAGGGACAATGAGGATGACATAATGCTGCTGCTGTGGAAGTGCATATGCTTTGAGACTACTTGGCAGGGTTGTACTTTATGCTTACTATCATGATATATCCCTGCGTCAACAGGTCCGAGAGATACAGACACCTGCAGTGTTGGTCAGGTAATTTGAGCAACACTCTCAAAGTCGCATCCGTTAAGTGGATAAAGCTCGACTACGTGGTCCCCAGTCTTCCCACTGAGCGCAGAGCACACTCACTCTGGGTAGGAGCCGGCCAGAGTCCGAAAAATCCCTATGACTCTTATGGGAATCGAACCGGCGACCTTCCATTCCGAAATCCAAGGCGCTAACCACTGCGTCATGGCGGCTGGTTAGTGTGCGGGGTTTGTGGCATTGTCCGGCAGCATGTATAGCCTACTTCTCTTTGCTTTATGAACCAGTACACTTTTTACCCCCTCACATGACTAGACCTATTCCAAACAATTATCTCGGGCACCCTGTTACTCAGATCTTTTTTTGTTTGTTTTGGTTGTGTGTACTGTGTTGAGTTCTTGCTGTGTGCCAAACTTTTCAGTCAAACTTTGATTCACACAGAACTGTGTCTTCGTGGTCACTACTGTACACTACAACTTTTCTAAACAATCTGTCCCGTGTCTCTACCTTTCAGATGTCTTATACAAATCGATCTGTCACGTCGTCTTTGATTAACCACCCCACTGTCGAATCCATCAACAGTGCTGTCAAACTCTGGCGAGGCAATCATCTCGGGCACCCTGTTATTCAGATCGTTTTTTTGGTTTTTGTTGTGTGTACTGTGTTGAATTCTTGCAGTGTGCAAAACTTTTCAGACAAACTTTGATTTAGACACAGGGTAACACGCCGTTACCTCTTAGAGAGATAACACGCCGTTACTTCTTAGAGAGAATACTGGCTTGCGCACTTGAAAGCCACGAGGGAACGGTCAGCATTGGAGGCAGGGCAATTACAAACTTTACATTTTGCCGTTGACGTTGATGGCCTACCTGGAAAAGATCAGGAGCTGGTCAGCTTGGTAAATCACCTTGACAAGGCCTCTTCGGCATATGGCATAGAGGAGATCAGTGCGTAGATTAGAATGGGTTGCTGGGGAGAATAGTGAACAAGAGTCATCAGAAAAGTAATTTGCAAAAAATATTTGCAAATGCTTGGAGAAGGGGCAAAAGGTTGGTTTTGTTTTGTTGTTTTGTTTTGTTTTCTTTTTGTAGATTGGATAAGTAAAAGTAAGTAACCAGTCATTTCAGATGGGAAAATTCTCACAGAAATGAATCGGATATTAGACAGGTGGCACGATTATGAAAAAACCCCCACCTGTTTGATACCAACAACAGCATTTCTGGTGAATTGACACGAAATGTAGATCCGCCACAGCTGGAACCTTTGCCACTAAAGGAAGAAGTTACTGACTCAAGACTCAACTCAAGACTCAAGAATACTTTAATGTCTCAACTAGAGAAATTATGTCGCCAAAAACTGACGCCATCAAACAACTCAAAAGAAGGCAAATTCGCTGGAATGGACAACATACCACGTGAGCTTTTGAAGAACGCGGGCCTTTCCAGTTTAACAAATTTATATCATCTGTGCCACAGAACTTGAGGGAGCTGCCAGTGGCCCTGGGAGTGGAAGCAACACGAATTCATCATGCTCAATAAGGGCAAGGATACTTAAGACTGTGGCAATTACACAACAGTCGCCTTGATAAGCCACACAAGCAACATTTTTGTGATCCTCCTCCTCGTCCTCCTCAGCAGAATGAACAATAAAGTGGAAAGAGATATCTGACTGTTAGACAGGATATAGACGTGGAAGAAGAACAACAGACATGCCTTTTGTGTTTCAGATACTGTTAGAGAAAGTTAGGAACACTGAAGATGAAGCATTCATTAACTTTTATAGACTGTTGTCAGGCTTTTGATAGTGTCAAACATCGCCATCTGTTTATCACAATGTCAGAAATGGGCTTTCCAAAGCATCTGATCTCGCTCGTAGCAGATTTGTAATACTATCTGTAATCAGAAGGCAATCATTCAATGGAATTGTGAGCGCTGAGTTATTTGATATTAAAAAAAAAGGTGTCGTTCTGGGTTGCATATTAACCCCGCATCTTTTAAGCTTATATACAGAAATGATCATGAGAAAGGCCGACATAGATGACACTGGCATTGATAGAGGAGGAAGAGACATCGCTAACCTCAGGTATGCTGATGATTCAGCATTCATGGCTAATGACATCACAAGCATGAGAAGAATTTTCTACATAGTCGATGCAAAAGGCGACACTGCTGGCTTCAAGTTAAATGCCAAACAGAGCGAAGTGATGCATATTTATGGTACAGTCACCCCTCAGAGTAGCAAAATTAACAGAACAGATCTGGAGAATGTTCACAATTGCAAATATTTAGAGGCCCTGTCAAAGAGAATAATGGCTTCTGTCCTCAAGACGTCAAGGCTAGAATTGCTGTGGCCAAACAACTGATTCAGTTTAACAACAAAACAGAGGGGTACCTAGGTGTCCCATAACCTATATTAAGGTCGTAGGGGAGCGAGGCGTCAGAGACCTCACTTCTCTAGGGCCAGCGTATTGAGGACGGCGCCCATCTTCTCTCCCTCGCTGCTTTACCTTCCCTGACCCTAAAGAGGGCAGGTACCCATTTACAGCTGGGTGAACTAGGGGAACTGTACTGAAGCCAAGGCGCGAAAACGCTCACCCATCCAATTGGTAACCACGCTCGACGCTGCTTAACTTGGCTGGGGGAAAGCGAGTGCTCCGACCACTGAGCTACCCCGTCCCCGAGGGGTACCTGGATATCTCAAAATTAGAACTGTCAAAACACTAATCTGGCCTGTATTGCTGTATGGGCCAGAAGCCCCGGACACGTCCAAAATTGGAAAGAGAACAACTAACTACAGCCGAAATGTGGCTCTTCTGGCGACATCTAAGAGTGAAACGGTCAGACAGAAGAACAAATGAAAGCGTTTCTGGTGAACTCTTACTGCAAAGACAAAATGTTGGCTGAAACTGTTACGGCGCAGCCTGAGATATATAATGTTGGGTCATGCAGACACAGAAACACACTGACACAAATCTGACGCATGACGACAGTTCTCCAGGGTAAGGTTGATTTCAGAAAGGAAAAGAGGCAGACCCGCCAACATCCTACTGTGCCATCATCACCGAGATCAGTGGTCTGGGAGGAGGGCTACAGGAGATGGTAGAACTCGGCAGAGACAGAGAAAGATGGCGAACCCTGGTGGTGGCATTGCGTGGAGCTCCTACCTATGATAACAGCGGTGATGGAGACACCTGACCTGACTGACCTGACCTGACCTGACAATGAAACGCCTCAACAAAGGGAGGCAATAGCAGTAAACTTTGCGGCTAGTTTCTTTCTTTTTTTGGTTTTTTTTATTTGGTTGGAATGTAGTGCCTTTCAAAGCGAGCTTTTTTCTTTCTTTCTCTCTCTCTCTCTCTCTCTCTCTCTCTCTCTCTCTCTCTCTCTCTCTCTCTCTCTCTCTCTCTCTCTCTCTCTCTCTCTCTCTCTCTCTCTCAGGAATTTTTCCTGGGAAACTTGTTATCCTCCTGTGTTCTCTTACCTGTTGCACTTACAGCCATGGTGCATTTTGTCACGTGAAAGACCACCGTTTTTTGTTTTTGTTTGTGTTTTGCAGGAAAGATGCCGAAAAAGAACCAGCGAGATTGGCCACCTTTGGGGAACTGGTGAGTGAGTGTGAAGAGAGACAGAGAGAGACAGAGACAGACAGACAGACAGACAGACAGACATGAATGTATAGCGTCCTAGTGAGACAGACAGAGAGAGACAGAGAGAGATTTATTTATTGTATTTATTTTATTATTTTATATCGAGGATAATGGAATAAGCACTTATTGCTTTTTTTTTACATCCAGTCCCCGTGTGGTTTTGTAAATTCTGTCATCTGTTCCCACCGGCACACAATGGCCTACTCTTACAAAAAGCGGAACAGGATTTAACGTGTGCGCAAGATGTTCTGCTGCGTACGTTCGCACACGGGGCCTCGGTTTATAATCTCATCCGAAGGACTTTTGGGGAGAGTGGAGTCTGCACTGATGTTGACTCCAGGGCAAAAAATCCCCTTGAACGGGAATCGAACCCGGGTCGTCAGATTGCGAGTGCAGTGTTCTAACCACTAGGCTGTCCCATCTCCCCTGTGAGAGAGAGAGAGAGAGAGAGAGAGAGAGATTTATTCATTAAGGCCATAGCCCCGTAGAAGGGGGGGGGGACTATATTGGCAGTTTAAAATAGCATAAAACAGTATTGATTAATCAGGGTAGAAAGATATAGTATGTTCTTTCGAGCCAGAAGGCCCATAGAGCCGGAGCTTATCCCGGTTTCTGTAGCGTTAAGCGAACTGATGGTTTTTTACCACCCCTGTGACAGGACGCTAGTCTGTCGCCAGATACTTCCCCAGCAGAGCTGGTACCCACTTGTACACCTGGGTGGAGTGAGGAAAATAGGAGTAAAGTGTCTTTCCCAAGGACACAACACCGAGCCGAGCGGGGATCGAACCCGCGACCTCTGGATCACGAGTTGACCGCCTAAACCACTCGACCACGGTGCCTCCTGTAGAAAGATATGGCGACTTGAAAATACTCTATATGCAAATAAATTATTAAAGTGCTCAACAATGTTTTTATTCATTGAGAGGCACTCGGACTCGGAATGATAGGCCTGGGCCCTTTACAAGCAGAGTGAACATAACATTTCGTGATTGCATTAAACAAAACATGACATTCCATAATGACAACATTAAGCAAAACATGACATTCCGTAATGACAACATTAAAATAAAAACATAAGACTCCTTAATAAAATATAAAAATTTTTTAATCCAATCATAAAATTCCGTATTTACAACATTTTAAAACCCCCAAACATTGCGCAATCACAAGATTAAACAAAACATGACGTTCTGTAATTACAACATTAAACAATACATGACATTCCGTAGTTACAACATTATTTGCTTAATGTTGTAACTACGGAATGTCATGTATTGTTTAATGTTGTAATTACAGAACGTCATGTTTTGTTTAATCTTGTGATTGCGCAATGTTTGGGGGTTTTAAAATGTTGTAAATACGGAATTTTATGATTGGATTAAAAAATTTTAAGGAGTCTTATGTTTTTATTTTAATGTTTTAAGCTGGTATCTTAATAACAACATTAAACAAAACATGACATTCGCAATGACAACATTAAAAAAACAAAAACATTCCGTATTAACATTAAACAAAACATGACATTCGTAATAACAACATTAAACAAAACAGGACATTCCGTAATGACAACGTTAAACAAAACAGGACATTCGTAATGACAACACTAAAATAAATAAAAAAACATTCCGTAATTACAACATTCAAAACCCCAAAGCATTCTGTAATCACAAGAGTAAACAAAACATGACATTCCGTAATAACATTTTTTTTTAAACCACA
>CM054163.1:26739122-26749122 GCA_028751875.1 Rapana venosa
CTGCTTTTTTTTTTTTTTTTTTTGCTTTTTTTTTTTTTTTTGGGGGGGGGGGGGGGGGGGTGGTGGGGGGGGGGGGGGGGGGGGCGGATCCTATCTTAACCATATGTTGCCATCTTCATTTCACCCTTCCCGCCGTCTACCTCTTCTAACTAGTCTCCAAGCAACTCCCCCCCCCCCCCCCACCCCTACCTTATACCCCCCCCTCCCTACTTTATACCCCCCCCCTCTTATGCCCCCTCCCTTATGCTCCCTTCCCCCCCTACTCCTCTACAAACGCATTGTGCTCTCACTTGTATGTACTGCTACATTTTAGATACTCCTTCCCCACCCTTTCCATACACTATCCCATGCCTCTCTCTCTCTATAATGTGATGATATACGATGGCATACAGAGACATTTCGGAACACTCTGCAGTATTACTAGATTCAAGAGATGGTTCTTCTCTGCACTGTGTGAGTATTATTGTCCGTGACTTTTATTTGCATGGCGACCACAGTATTTGAAACACAACAACAACAAAAAACAAACCAAAAAACCGGTAGTTCAGTGAAGTAGATAACGGTTTGGTCTTTCCCGTTTTTTGTGGCTGGCTTTGTGTTTGTTTGTATGAGAAACGGATTCAGAGTATCTAGTAGTAGTAATAAAAATAATAATAATAATGTATGGAATTTATATATAGCGCTGAATCTTGTAAAGCAACAAATCAAAGCGCTCAAATGACATGATTTTGTAAATTTACTTATTTATTTATTATTTTATATCGAGGAAAATGGAATAAACACTCAGGTGCTTTTTTTTTTTTACATCCAGTCCCCGTGTGTAGGAGATAAGGGACAGAAGGGAGGAGAGAAGGAAAGATAATCATTGAGGGAAAGATGATCGGAGAGGAGGAGAGTAATTAAAGCGGAGAGACAGCGGGGGACAATGACAATGACAATGGGGAGAAAAGCAGAGATTACCTGAAGAGGGGGGGGGGGGGTATTTGAGAGAGTATTTATTCTATTTCTGTATAAAAAAAAAAGTTTTCCCAGAAGAATGATCAAGTCTATCACTCTTTGTCTGTTTTGAACTCTTTCTGTTGTACCGAAAAGTATTAAATCGCAATTAAACGACAACCTCACAACTCTCCTTCAAACTATTTTCCAGTTGAAACCAAAACGATGGCAAGTACTGGCAGAAGTATAAGATAGTGTTCTATCGTGTGTGGGGTTTTTTCCCTTCCTCGTTGCAAAAACTACATCTTATCGCCGTCAGTAATGCTCGTCTTCATGAAGATACTATTTCTCACCAATATTCTGTAGAATAATTATTTTGGTCTGGAACCACTTCAGTTTTGATTTCTTCTATTCGTTGTGTCTTTTTCAGGGCTACGTGTCAGTCAATCGCAGTGTGAAGTTTTTCCTCCCAGAGCACACAGGGTTTAATGCCAAGTATTTCTATTTCTATTCTAAAAGTACAGAGTAAGAGGCCGTGGAACCCGTTGGAGCACAAGTCATGAGCTACGCAGCTCTTGTAGGTGAATCCACTAAGATTGTCTTCAAAGACAACGTGTCTCTGTCTTTTGTAACACTTGACTGACTGAATCCAGCTAAAGTATTCCAGAACATTGATTTTGGTTTCACCTTTGTGTACGAAAGCTTGATGACTTAAGACTCCTTTCCAGCCTGCACTTCCTGATCCCCAATTCTCTGGCACTCCTCTCCTTTTCTTTCATCCGACAAGTGAGAAAGAAATCACGATAATTCTGAAAGAAATGACTATAAAATCATGTGATCTTGATCCCATACCTGCTTCTCTTTTCACACAGTGCCTACCACAACTTATACCCACTATCACGAAAATAGTGAACTCATCTCTTGTTTCAGGAAATGTTCCATCAGCTCTCAAAACTGCTATAGTCACACCTCTACTCAAAAAGCATGACCTTGACCCTAACATTCTGAAGAATTATAGACCTGTTTTCAAACTACCTTTTATTTCTAAAGTCCTTGAAAAAGTAGTTCTCAAACAGCTCAACAACCTCTTTCTCTCCAACAATCTTCTTCCCGAGTTTCAGTCTGCCTATCGCGTCAACCACAGCACTGAAACCACCCTAGTACACACTTTAAACACGCTTCTACTAGCTTCTGACTCAGGGAAAATCTCCCTTCTCACTCTACTCGACTTATCGGCAGCCTTCGATACTATAAACCACTCAATTCTTCTCTCCCGTCTTCAAAAACCGTTCGGTGTTACTGGCACAGCCCTCACCTAGTTTAATTCATACCTTACTGACCGATTTCAGACAGTTGCAGTAAACAAGATTCAATCAATACCTGCCAAACTGAAATGCGGAGTCCCACAGGGATCAGTTCTAGGCCCTGTTCTGTTCACTCTTTACACTGCCCCACTGTCACATATTATAAAACGTCATCAAATCAACCATCATTTTTACGCAGATGACTCTCAGATTCAAAACAGTGTTACTCCTGAAAATCTGCCTTCTCTCCTGGCAAATATGGCCCACTGCTTTGAAGATATTCAAAATTGGATGACACAGAACAAATTACAGCTAAATGCAGATAAAACCGAAGCCATGCTTGTAGGGACCAAACACAACCTCTCTTCCATTACAACAGCTTCAATAGAACTTGGCAATGCATCAGTCCCCTCTATCCACTGCTGTGAAGTACCTAGGTGTTGCTATCGACAACACACTCTCTATGCAAAAATTCATCACCCAGACCTGTCAGCCGTGCTACTATCAGTTACGGCGTATTAGTGCAATTCGAAAGTACCTGTCCACCGATGCAACAGCCAAACTTGTCACTTCTCTCATTATTTCACGTCTGGACTATTGCAATTCTCTTTTGTCTGGTCTGCAAGCATCATCTATCCGCTCCCTTCAACGTATACAAAACTCCGCAGCTCGACTAGTTCTCAGAAAGAAAAAATCGGAGCACATTAATTAATAATAATAATAATATATGGAATTTATATAGCGCTGAATCTTGTAAAAAAAACAAACAAATCGAAGCGCTTGCACTCAATCATTTACAGGCATGCAACTCTCCTTAAACATAATGAACAACAGATTTCAAAACCATGCGCGCGCACGCATGCACGCAAACACACGCACACGCACACACACACACACACACACACACACACACACACACACACACACACACACACACACACTTTCGGAGCAACACTTAGAAGGTGAAAGATGCTGTTGAAAATTAGGGACAGATATTTGGGGGGAAAGTCTCAGGTAGGAAATAAGTGTGTTTTGAGGTTGGATTTGAAGGTATCAAGTGAAGGCTTTTGTCGAAGTGAAAGAGGGAGGTCATTCCAGGTGGATGGACCAGAAACAGAGAAGGAGCGACGGCCAAGAGTGGTTTGTTTGAATCTGGGTGTTCGAAAGCACAAAGTATCTGCGGCTGAACGAAGGGAACGGGATGGAGTGTACAGATGAAGACAGTTACAGAGATAAGGGGGTGCAGATTTGTGGAGACATTTGAAACAGAGGGTATTGATTTATACTCCAGTCTTTGTGAGACAGGCAGCCAGTGAAGAGATTGCAGAAGAGGAGTGATGTGTTCAGATTTTTTCTTTCTTAGGACCAGTCGAGCTGCAGAGTTTTGTATGCGTTGAAGAGAGTGGATAGATGATGCTGGTAGGCCAGCCAAAAGAGAATTACAGTAGTCTAAACGTGAAAGAATGAGAGATGTGACAAGCTTGGAAGTTGCATCAGTGGACAGATACTTGCGAATCGCGCTTATGCGCCGTAATTGATAGTAGCAAGACTGGCAGGTCTGGGTGATGCATTTTTTCTTAGAGAGTGTGTTGTCAAGAACTACTCCTAAATACTTCACAGAGTTGGACAAAGGAACTGACGTATTGCCGAATTCTATTGAAGTTTTTGCGATAGAGGAAAGTCGAGCTTTACCCCCCATTACCTCCCTCTTGCTATCTCTCCACTGGCTGCCTGTGCACAGAGAGTAGAATATAAGATCAGTACCCTCTGTTACAAATGTCTCCACAAAACTGCACCCTCCTACCTCTGTGAATGTCTTAACCTGTACACTCCTTCACGTTCCCTCCGCTCTGCTGCAGATACCTTGTGCCTACGAATACCTAGATTCAACCAATCTACTGTTGGCCGCCGCTCTTTCTCTATTTCGGGTCCATCGACCTGGAATGAGCTCCCTCTCTCTCTTCGCCAGAAGCCTAGCTATGACACTTTTAAATTAAGCCTCAAGACATATTTTTTTCAAACCTAAGATTTCCCCCCTCCTGTCTCATATCAGAACTATCCCACCCTTCACTAACCCATGTCCTATCACCCTGCTAAAGTATATGACCTGTGTGTGTGTGTGTGCTTTTGAAAAACATTTGACTATTGCAATTTTATTTCATAGATTTGGTCTGCAGTACCATGTTTGTAATATCTGTTTGAACTATTGATTATTTGTCATTGGTTGTTTGACTGTGTAAGATTAGGTCGAATGCATGCGATTTGATTTGTCTTTGCAAGATATAGCGCTATATAAGTTCCATTTATTATTATTTATTATTATTTTAATTCGCCATCTTCATTTACTAAATGCTTTTACAAGAAATACATCTTTGTCTGCACATTTCTTTTAAAAAAAAGTTTTATGAGCAATCTTGAATTTCTCATTGAAGAATAATGGTTCTGCTAACAAACCGCAGCCTTCACTTAGTTTTACTTCAAAATTTGGAGTAAGTGGTAAAAACGTCTTCCCCAAAGCTGATTGAACTTACATTTATCAAAATACTTTGGGCCCAACGAATGCAGCCATTCTGTTTCTGGACATGCGGACTTTAATATTTTTACCCATTTTGGAGACTCAGCACACGTTTTCCTAATCCAAGTTAGTGTTAGCGCGTAGATAAACACTCGGATATCAGGAATAACCATGCCTCCTTGTTCAATATTATAATTTTGATGAAAACTTTTCTCATTGCGCTTTCAACGCCTGGGGTTTATCACAGTTCTTGATGTTTAATTGACGCGGGGGGCAACAACAGCAAAGTGAGAGGCTGTATGATCAGTGGCTTTCTTTCCCACTCACGGAATTCCACTTTACAGCTTAGTCTTCAGTGATCGACTATGACTCTCTGACTAGGAGGCTTGACTCGCACAGTCCTTAATTATGTGCTGCAGCCCTGGGGGCTGGTTGGCCTTTGGAGAACATCTCCAACGCTGACTGTCCTTATGCCCACTTGGCCGAGAGAGTGGGGATGTACTGTGGGCAAGGCATCTCCACTATAATCAAATTGCTGCCCAATTTCCGAAACAGAAGCTGCCTCCTCTGCTGTTTTAGAGGTCATCGTCGAAAACGACGGACAAACATACATAAACTTTCTCTTTAGGGGGGACGGGATAGCCTAGTGGTTAGAACGTTGCGCTCGCAATCTGACGACCCGGGTTCGATTCCCGTTCAAGGGGATATTTTCCCCTGGGGTTAACATCAGTGCAGACTCCACTCTCCCCCAAAGTCCTTCGGATGAGACTATAAACCGAGGCCCCGTGTGCGAGCGCACGCAGAACATCTTGCGCACACGTTAAATCCTGTTCCGCTTTTCGTAAGAGAAGGCCATTTTGTGCCGGTGGGAACGGATGACAGAATGTACAAAAACCGCAAACACACGGGGACTGGATGTATAAAAAAGCACACAAGTGCTTATTCCAGTATCCTCGATATGAAAGAATAAAAAAAAATTTTAATAGAATAAACTTGTTTTTCTTCCGCTTTTTGTTGTTGTTGTTCACTCGTCTATATCTCCACGCCACCTTTCACCAACCTCCTGATGCTTGGAAAAACAAAACAAAAAGACAAAAAATAAAGGAAACTAAAAAAACCAACAGCACACACACACACAATAAAGAGCTGGTCTAACCTTTCTGGGTGTTTTTTTTAAAAACCTTCATAGTATTGTACAAGGAGGGAGAGGAAGAAGAGGTAGACAGAGAAAACGATGGGAAGACAACATTAGAGAGTAGTGGACTGACTAGCCTCGAGTGGACCGATTTGCTACAGAAAGCAGAGGACCGCGCTGGGAGTGGAGGAAGCTGGTTGCAAAATCTTCATTGGTTCTCCCACGGTCCATGGGACTATTTATTTATTTTATTTTTATTTTATTCTTTTATATCGAGGATAATGGAATAAGCACTTATGTGCTTTTTTTTTTTACATCCAGTCCCCGTGTGTATGCGGTTTTGTAAATTCTGTCATCTGTTCCCACCGGCACACAGTGGCCTACTCTTACGAAAAGCGGAACAGGATTTAACGTGTGCGCAAGATGTTCTGCTGCGTGCGTTCGCACAGACGGGGGCCTCGGGTTTATAGTCTCACCCGAAGGACTCTTGGGGAAGAGTGGAGTGGAGTCTGCACTGATGTGAACTCCAGGGGGGAAAATAATTATCCCCCTTGAACGGGAATCGAACCTGGGTCGTCAGATTGCCAGCGCAATGTTCTATCTAACCACTAGGCTATTATCCCGTCGTCCTCCCCCGGGATAGATGAGGTGAAGGTGAATGTCGTTCTCGTCATCGTCATGTTTGTTGTTGTTTGTTGTTGGTTGTTTTCAGTTTTCCTTCGCCACCTGTTTCGACAAATTCCTCATCATCGTGGGTTCCATCTCAGCCATTGGAGTGGGGTCAGGCTTTCCTCTGATGGCCATTGTGTTCGGCAGTATGACCGATGACTTCCTCAAAGGTAATTTATTTATTTATTTATTCTTTTATACGGGGACGGGATAGCTCAGTGGTCGGAGCACTCGCTTTCCCCCAGCCAAGTTAAGCAGCGTCGAGCGTGGTTACCAGTTGGATGGGTGACCGTTTGCGCCACGCCTTGGCTTCAGTACAGTTCCCCCTAGTTCACCCAGCTGTAAATGGGTACCTGTCTTCTTTAGGGTCAGGGAAGGTAAAGCAGCAAGGGAGAGGAGATGGGCGCCACCGCCCTCAATATGCTGGCCCTAGAGAAGTGAGGTCTCTGACGCCTCGCTTCCCTACGACCTTATAGGTTATGGGACTCCTTTACCTTTTTTACCTTCTTTTATCGAGGATAATGGAATAAGCACTCATGTGCTTTTTTTTTTACATCCAGTCCCCCGTGTGAATGCGGTTTTGTACATTTTGTCCTCTGTTCCCGCCGGCACACAATGGCCTACTCTTTCGAAAAAGCGGAACAGGATTTAACGTGTGCACAAGATGTTCTGCGTGCGTTCACACACACGGGGCCTCGGTTTATAGTCTCATCCGAAGGACTTTGACATTCATTTCGATTTTTTTGGGTCAAACTGGGAAGAAAGGGCGAGGCTGGGAATCGAACCCAGAACTTCACGGTTTACTTGTTGGCAGGCAAACGTCTTAACCATCCTGCCACCTTCCTTCCTTCCTTCCTCCTCTGTGTGTGTGTGTGTGTGTGTGTGTGTGTGTGTGTGTGTGTGTGGTTGTGTGTGTGTGAGTGAGTGAGAGTAGAGTAGAGTAGTACTACGCGTTCCCCCCGGGGAGAGCAGTCCGAATTTCACGTAGAGAAATCTCGTGACTTAAAATGGTATAAATAAATAAATAAATAAATAAATAAAATAGGCCATTGCGTGCCGGTAGGAACAGGTGACAAAATTGACAAAACCGCATACACACGGGGACTAGATGTAAAATAGCACGCAAGTGCTTATTCCATTATCCTCGATATAAAATGAAATAAATAAATAAGTGACAAGCTAGCTCTTTGCATTAACACCTTGCACTCTCCTTTAAACAAATCAAGTGACGGACGCTATATAGCCGAGTGGTTAAGACTGTTCGACTTCAATCCCATGGGTCCATGAAGTCGTGGGTTCGAATCTCGGTGGTGTCTGGTGTAAAAGATGGGGGATTTTTTTTACCATCTCCCAGGTCAACTTCAAGTGCAGACCTGCCAGTGCCTTAATTCCCTTCATGTATATATACACGCATGCAGAAGATGAAAATATGCACGTTGAAAATCTCGTAATTCATAATAATAATGATAATATATGGAATTTATATTATAGCGCTGAATCTGGTAAAAACAAACAAATCGAATTCATAATCATAATAATAATAATAATGTATGGAATTTATATAGCGCTGAATCTTGTAAAGCAACAAATCAAAGCGCTCAAAACGAATTCATGTCAGTGTTTGGTCAGGAACGTGAACATACCCAGCACATGTCCCTAAAGTTGTAGTGTGGCTATCTTCATGGTGGGTAAAAACTGGTTGCGTATAAGGCAAAATCTCGCCATGGGTGAACGGTGAACAGTGAACCTTGGAGCTCTAGCCGAGGAACAGAAGAACAGTACCAAACAAATCATTACCATCTGCACCCTCCTTTAAGTAAAGAAGAAGAAGGAAAAAATTAACATTGTGTTCACAATTATTTTATTTATTATTATTATTTAATTCTTTTATATCGAGGATATGGGAATAAGCACTCAGGTGCCCCCCTTTTTTTTACATCCAGTCTCCGTGTGTATGCGGTTTTGTAAATTTTGTCATCTGTTTCCGCCGGCACACAATGGCCTACTCTTCCGAAAAGCGGAACAGGATTTAACGTGTGCGCAAGATGTTCTGCGTGTGTTCGCACACGGGACCTCGGTTTATAGTCTCATCCGAAGGACTTTTGGGGAGAGTTGAGTCTGCACTGATGTTAATTCCAGGGGAAAATATCCCCCTTGAACGGGAATCGAACCCGGGTCGTCAGATTGCGAGCGCAATGTTCTGACCACTAGGCTATCCCGTCCCCCACAATTGATGTGCGTGTGTATGTGTGTGTGCGCACGCGCGTGTATTTGTGTGTTTGTGTGTGTGTGTGTGTGTGTGTTCGTGACATTTTTATTTGATGTCATTTTTGAATAGTTTAATCAATATGAAATATAGCATCTTTCTTTTGGGGGGGGGGGGGGGGCGTCTTTGAGATTTCTGATGCGCATCAATCTTGCCTGTCAGTATTGTAATCGCCCTTCATGGGAGGATTAAAGTGTTTTTGACTTTGACTTTGAGTTTGACTTGACTTGAAAAAACGTCCTCTGAAGTTTGAGAATGGCTGCCTTATTGCGGTGAGGCACTTTGAAAACGACCGTTCTCACAAAACGTCTCATCCAGTATGTACCTTCGGATGAGACTTATAAACCGAGGAGACCCCCGTGTGCGAACGCATGCAGAACATCTTTGCGCACACGTCAAATCCTGTGTTCCGCTTTTCGAAAGAGTAGGCCATTGTGTGTCCTGGTGGGAACAGATGACAACATTGACAAAAACCGCGTACACACACAGGGGACTGGATGTTTAAAAAAACAAAAAACAAGCACACGAGTGCTTATTCCATTATCCTCGATATAAAGAATAAATAAATATTAAATAAATAAATACTGAACAAATCTCACAGTGATCCCAAAGGCGGAATGGGTTGAGTCAGGGGTGCATGTTCTGGGTTTGAACCCTAGGGTGTTATGCTAGGAAACGCCTAACAACACAGCTGGCATGATTATTAAGTCTGTATCTTACTCTTCTTCATCTTTTCTCTCTCTCTGTCTCTGTCTGTCTGTCTGTCTGTCTGTCTGTCTTCTTCTTCTCTCTCTCTTCTCTCTCTTCTTCTTCTCTCTCTCTCTCTCTCTCTCTCTTGTCCTCTCTCTCTCTCTCTCTCTCTCTCTCTCTCTCTCTCTCCTCTCTCTCTCTGTCCCCCCCTCGTCCCCCCCCCCTCTCTCTCTCTCTCTCTCTCTCTCTCTCTCTCTCTCTCTCTCTCTCTCTCTCTCTCTCTCTCTTTAACAATGAAAATGGATAGGCATTTGAAAAGAATATTAACAAAATTTAGATTTGGTATCTCAGAATTGAACACGCATCATTTCTATTATAGACATGTAAACGAGATAGCTTTGATTTGTCCTCTTTGTGATAGTTCTACTGAAGACAAATACATTTTCTATTCACGTGTTCACAACTTACGGAATTAAGAGAGCAGT
>CM054163.1:26751622-26756622 GCA_028751875.1 Rapana venosa
AAAAACATGTTGTATTTTACTTCTCTTTTTCTCTCTTTTCAAAACACTCATACACATATCTGATGATATCTGCTTGATATATATCAACTGTGATTATGTCACTTAATTTATGTACACAGTTTTTGCGTTCTTTGTCTTTCGTTTTGATTTTTAATAACAAATTATTTCTGAGTTCATCATATAAAATGCATTCATCAAGTAAATGAAATTCATCTTCAATTTTGTTACAGTGTCTACATTTTCTGTCCTTCTGGATATATTTTGGTGTCTCCCTTTCTCTATCATTAAATTGTGACAGCTTGTGCGAAATTTACAATATGTCTTCTTATGAGTTTTGTTTTCATAGTTTACTAAGTATGGTTCCAATCTGTATTCTTTGGTAGCAAAATCATAAAATTTTAGTTTTGCAAACTCTTTCTTTTGGTAAATCCAAAATGTTTTATACATGTCCTCAAGTTTTCTTCTAACAGCATAACTCAACCGATGAACATTAAGAGTGCTTTGGTTTTTCCAGACATGTTTGAATCCAATTGTGTACAGAATATTTTTCACTGTGTTTATCCATTTATCGTGTGTACTTTTCTGATACAAATAATCGTATACTATTCTAATATAAGAGTCTGGTTTTGATTCTGTCAAATGAATCCAAAAGGATATTATCTGGCATATGATTTTAAGGGTCAGTGGAAATCTCCCTAATTCACCCAAAGTGGGTAGTACTAATGCTTTTTTATGAACTCCTATCATTTGTTTACAAAATTTTACATGGAAATTCTCATACAAAAACTGATTGGATAAGCATGCCTTGAACAGTTTATCAATATGAAATTCTGTCTCCCCATTAAAAAAAAGGAAACCAAACTTCTGCTCCATAAGTTAAAACAGGGGTTATCAGTGAGTCGAATAAACGCATTATTATAGTAGTCTTTAAATTTTGTCCATGAATTGCTCTTTTAAAGGCGTATATTGCTTTGTTGCTTTGTTTTACTAAATGTTCTTGTGTTGCTTGAAATTTCCCGTTCTGATGAAAAACGACACCTAGATATTTATAAGTTTCTACTGTTTCAATTATTGTGTGTGAGTGAGTGAGTGAGTGGAGGAAGGAGAGAGAGAGAGAGAGAGAGAGGACTGAGAGAGAGAGAGAGATGAGAGAGAGAGAGAGAGAGAGTGTGTGTGTATGTGTGTGTGAGTGAGTGGAGGAAGGAATGAGAGAGAGAGAGAGTGTGTATGTGTGTGTGTGAGTGAGTGGAGGAAGGAGAGAGAGAGAGTGTGTATGTGTGAGTGAGTGAGTGGAGGAAGGAGAGAGAGAGTGTGTGTATGTGTGAGTGAGTGAGTGGAGGAAGGAGAGAGAGAGAGTGTGTGTGTGTGTGTGAGTGAGTGGAGGAAGGAGAGAGAGAGAGAGAGAGAGTGTGTGTGTATGAGAGTGTGTGAGTGAGTGGAGGAAGGAGAGAGAGAGAGTGTGTATGTGTGTGTGTGAGTCAGTGGAGGAAGGAGAGAGAGTGTGTATGTGTGAGTGAGTGAGTGGAGGAAGGAGAGAGAGAGTGTGTGTATGTGTGAGTGAGTGAGTGGAGGAAGGAGAGGAGAGAGAGTGTGTGTGTGTGTGTGAGTGAGTGGAGGAAGGAGAGAGAGAGAGAGAGTGTGTGTGTGTATGAGAGTGTGTGAGTCAGTGGAGGAAGGAGAGAGAGAGAGAGAGAGAGTGTGTGTGTGTGTGTATGTGTGTGTGTGTGTGTGTGGAGGAAGGAGAGAGAAGTGTGTGTATGTGGTGTGTTGTGTGTGTGTGTGTGTATGTGTGTGTGTGTGTGTGGAGGAAGGAGAGAGAGGTGTGTGTGTGTGTGTGTGTGTGGAGGAAGGAGAGAGAGTGTGTGTGTGTGTGTGTGTGTGGAGGAAGGAGAGAGAGAGAGAGATGTAGTTGTGTGTGTGAGTGAGTGAGTGGAGGAAGGAGGAGAGAGAGTGTGTGAATGTGTGTGTGAGTGAGTGAGTGGAGGAAGGAGAGAGAGAGGAGAGTGTGTGTGTGTGTGTATGTGTGTGTGTGTGTGTGTGTGTGTGGAGGAAGGAGAGAGAGTGTGTGTGTGTGTGTGTGTGGAGGAAGGAGAGAGAGTGTGTGTGAGTGAGTGAGTGGAGGAAGGAGAGAGAGAGAGAGAAGTATGGTGTGTGTGAGTGAGTGAGTGGAGGAAGGAGAGAGAGAGAGAGAGTGTGTGTGAGTGGAGGAAGGAGAGAGAGTGTGTGAGTGGGTGAGAGTGTGTGAGTGAGTGGAGGAAGGAGAGTGTGTGTATGTGTGTGTGTGAGTGAGTGGAGGAAGGAGAGAGAGAGAGTGTTTATTTATTTATTTTATTTATTCTTTTATATCGAGGATAATGGAATAAGCACTCGTGTGCTTTTTTACATCCAGTCCCCGTGTGTATGCGGTTTTGTAAATTCTGTCATCTGTTTCCACCGGCACACAATGGCCTGAGAGAGAGAGAGAGAGAGAGAGAGAGAGAGAGATTGATTGATTGATTGATTGATTGATTTATTGATAATCATTATTCCCAAGGGTTACAGATAACTATTAATATACTTTTTTTTTTAATCCAGCCCTTGCCCTGAGAATGAACTATCCTAAATAATCTGAGCTAATACTAGTTTCAGGTAAACGTAAAAGTAAAAAAGTTATTAACTTTTTTTTTAAAGATTACAAAAAAATCTATATAATTATGTCATATGAGAGAGAGCTTTCTATACAAGACACTAAAAAATCCGATAAAAAAGGTGCGAAAAAAGTCAGTTATTAAAAAGAAAAAAAGTGAGGAGAAAGACAGGTAGATAGGCAAATGGAAAGATAGGGACATAGAGACAGATACGTAGCTCAATTATATAGAATTATACAATAATTGTGTGTATGTGTGAGTGAGTGAGTGAGTGAGTGGAGGAAGGAGAGAGAGAGTGTGTGTGTGTGAGTGAGTGAGTGAGTGGAGGAAGGAGAGAGAGAGTGTGTGTGAGTGAGTGAGTGAGTGAGTGAGTGGAGGAAGGAAAGAGAGAGTGTATGTGTGTGTGTGTGAGTGAGTGGAGGAAGGAGAGAGAGTGTGTGTGAGTGAGTGGAGGAAGGAGAGAGAGTGTGTGTGAGTGAGTGGAGGAAGGAGAGAGAGAGTGTATGTGTGTGTGTATGTGTGTGTGAGTGAGTGGAGGAAGGAGAGAGAATGGGTGAGAGTGTGTGAGTGAGTGAGTGGAGGAAGGAAAGAGAGAGTGTATGTGTGTTGTGTGTGAGTGAGTGAGTGGAGGAAGGAGAGAGAGTGTGTGTATATGTGTGAGTGAGTGAATGAGTGGAGGAAGGAGAGAGAGAGTGTATGTGTGTGTGAGTGAGTGGAGGAAGGAGAGAGAGAGAGAGTGTGTGTGTGGTGTGTGAGTGAGTGAATGAGTGGAGGAAGGAGAGAGAGAGGTGTGTGTGTGTGTGTGTGTGTGTGTGTGTGTGTGTGTTTGTGTGTGTGTGTGTGTGTAGTCATATTCATTTGTATTTGTTTTTATTCTTTTATTTCGGGGATAATGGAATAAGCACTTATGTGCTTTTTTTTGCATCCAGTCTCCGTGTGGTTCTGTAAATTTTGTCATCCCTTTGTGCCAGCACACACTGGCCTACCCTTCCAAAAAGTGGAAGAGGTTTTAACATAATATGTGCAAGATGTTCTGTGTTCGTTTGCACACGGGACTTTGGTTTACAGTCTCGCAATGCGCAACGCTCTATCCACCAGATTCTCCCCTCCCCTACCCCCCCCCCCCTTCCCAAGTAAGCATGCGTGTACACACACACACACACACACACACACACACACGGGATAGCCTAGTGGTCAGAACATTGCGCTCGCAATCTGACGACCCGGGTTCGATTCCCGTTCAAGGGGGATATTTTCCCCTGGATTTCACATCAGCGCAGACTCCACTCTCCCCATAAGTCCTTCGGATGAGACTAAAAACCGAGGCCCCGTGTGCGAACGCACGCAGAACATCTTGCGCACACGTTAAATCCTGTTCTGCTTTTCGGAAGAGTAGGCCATTGTGTGCCGGTGGGAACAGATGACAGAATTTACAAAACCGCATACACACGGGGACTAGATGTAAAAAAGCATATAAGTGCTTATTCCATTATCCTCGATATAAAAAATAAAAAAATTTAAAATTTATAAAATGACTTCACATTCTAAACGTCCTATTATGCATGCCCCAGAATGTGGCCATACTTGGCTATGCTTGTCGTAATAATGTCATGTTGATGGTGTTGTCAAATAATTTTTTTCTTTTAATGTACATTTTAAATTGTCAGGTGGCGGGCTGGGTGTCAGCAAGCGAGCGACAGATTTTCAAGATGCGCAAGACGTTCTTCAAAGCCATTCTGCGACAAAACATGGCCTGGTTTGACACCAACTCCTCAGGGGAGCTAACTACGCGACTGTCAGAGTAAGTAATAATGTATGGAATTTATAGAGCGCTGAATCTGGTAAAGCAACAAATCAAAGCGCTCAGATGACTTTTTAAAAAATATTTATATATATCGAGGATAATGGAATAAGCACTCATGTGCTTTTTTAATTTTTAATCCAGTCCCCGTGTGTATGCGGTTTTGTAAATTTTGTCGTCTGTTCATACCGGCACACAATGGCCTACTCTTTCGAAAAGCGGAAGAAGATTTAACGTGTGCGCAAGATGTTCTGCATGCGTTCGCACATGGGGCCTCGGTTTATAGTCTCATCCGAAGGACTTTGACATTCAGTTCGATTTTTTTGGTCAAATTCGGAAGAAAGGGCGAGGCTGGGAATCGAACCCACAACCTCACGGTTTACTTGTTGGCGGGCAAACGTCTTGACCATCCTGCCACCTTCCTTCTAAGTACATGGCTTTGGGGGGGTTTGGGTCATGTTTGACGATGACCTCCAAAACAGCAGAGGAGGCAGCTGCTGTTTCGGGAATTGGGCAGATTATAGTGGAGGTGCCTTGCCCCGCAGTACATCCCCACTCTCTCTCTCGGCCAA
>CM054163.1:26761622-26796622 GCA_028751875.1 Rapana venosa
TCCTACACGCAGCTGGAACAAGCCGCGTACGCCAAAGCTGGAAGCGTAGCGGAAGAAGTGTTCTCCTGCATCCGCACCGTCATCACATTCAACGGTTGGCACCGTGAGACGGAGAGGTAGTAGACCCAATATAATAATAATCATAATATTAGTGAAGTGTCCTTATGCCCACTTGGCCGAGAGAGTGGGGATGTGCTGTGGGCAAGGCATCTCCACTATAATCAAATTTCCGCCCAAGTTTCCAAAACAGCAGCTGCCTCCTCCGCTGTTTTGGAGGTCATCGTCGGACACGACGGACAAACATACATACATAAGTTAAGCGGTATTCGTCTTTGAATTTCTGCACATAGTAAGTGCAACAGCTCACACCTTTGGGGTATTTGCAATACTCTCTCTCTCTCACCGAGCCTTGTAAAAAAAAAAAAAAGTAAAGGAGTCCCATAACCTATATTAAGGTCGTAGGGGAGCGAGGTGTCAGAGACCTCACTTCTCTAGGGCCAGCGTATTGAGGGCGGTGGCGCCCATCTCCTCTCCCTCGCTGCTTTACCTTCCCTGACCCTAAAGAGGGCAGGTACCCATTTACAGCTGGGGGAACTGTACTGAAGCCAAGTCACGAAAACGGTCACCCATCCAATTGGTAACCACACGAGTCTTGTATGAACTTAAAAAGAAAAAGCAAGTATTCAGGAGGTAACACGCAAGGCCCAATGTGGGCGGAGCCTCACCAGCATCCATCCCCCTATCAGCCGTATAAAAGGGTGTTCCCGCGTACATTTGGCGCGTTTTTGCAATTCTCGCCCGAGGTGATGAAAAGAATTATGGATATATATCTCCAAAACTTTTGCATGTGCCTACTTTGAAAAGGATTATGGATATTTCCAACGTTTTGCGGTGATGGAGTCTCCCGTCGGATCGACGGATGAGTAGGCAGACAGGCTTATCTGTCAGAATGTATCCTCATATGGGAGAAGAGGCCGATTCTGGATGCACAGCACTTCCCACAGGTGTTGCAAGGGAAAACGTCTCCAGAAGTTGAGCCTGCTTCCTTCGCCCACGCTTCTCCTTAATGGCCAGCGTTCTCTTGTTTTCAAACGTCTTTATGCCACTGGAGCACAGCATCTCTCCAGCGAGAACGATCAAGGGCATGAGTTTCCCAGGTAGCGATGTCTATGTCACAGGCTTTAAAGGGATTTGTCTTCAAGGTGTCCTTGAAGCGCTTGTAGGGTCTTCCAAGTTTTCGGAGGCCTTCCTTCAGCTGGCCATACAATAGCATCCTTGGGATCCTGCTGTCTGTCATTCGGACAACGTGTCCTGTCCAGCATAGCTGGTACTTGATCAGTAGACTTTCGATGCTGGGCAGGCTGCTCTTCTCTAGGACCTGGAGGTTGGAGACCCTGTCTTGCCACTTTATTCCGAGGATCTTTCGTAGGCATCTCTGGTGAAACTGCTCAAGCTGTCGAATGTGACGGCAGTACGTCGTCCATGTTTCACAGCAGTACAACAATGTGGTCAGCACGACAGTTCTGTAAGTTTTGATTTTGGTGCCGAGCCTGATGCCTTTGTTGTTCCACAGCCTGTTTGTTGAGTCTGCCGAAGGCAGAACTGGCCTTGGCGATGCGCGCTGTAACTTCTGCATCAAGGGTTCCATTGCTGCAGAGGGAGCTGCCCAGGTAGCCAAACTTGTCGACTGACCTGATCTTGTGTCATCGATCTTAACTGCAGGTAGGGGGGAAGGCATGGCGCGGTAGTAGGTCTTTGAATTTACATCCATGCTAGGCTGTCACTGGCAGCCTTCAGTCTCTCGGAAGACTATGGAGTTGCACTCTAGGCCTAGGTGATTGAGTCTGGCACAGTTGTCGGCTGTGGCTCACCAGCTCGCACATCCGTGCATAGTTTGCTGCGATTTGGACGAGCAAAGGTTCAAAGAGGTGAACGTTGTTCGAACAGGGATCGTGGATTTCAGCCTGAGATAGGCTTGCTACCAGGCCAGTCGTGGAGTTTTCTGTGAGGAGAGGGTATGTTGTAGATTGGTTGATCAGTCAGGAGTGTGGTTTTTTTGAGAGGGGTAGGGGGTGTGGTGGTGGTGGGGTGTGTGGGGGGGGGGGAGCAGATTGGTTGATGAGCAGATGAATAATTGAAATAACTATCTCTGTGGATTGATTCACGAGTACATCGAGGTCATAGAGAAGAGTCGAAACTCGGGAGGGAAGAAAGGATTGGTGCGTGTGTGTGTGTGGGTGTGTGGTGTTGTGGTGAGGGTGGGGGTGGGGGGGTGTTATCTGTAGAAATAAATAAACAAAATATGTGTTTTTGTTCTTTCGTTCATCTGAGGTTTACCAGTGGTGAGATTTTTTACGTAATAATGGGATCGGGGTGTTTTTTCCCCACTATGAAGGTAGCCGCATTCTGACTTTGGGGTATGTTCGTTTTCCTGTAACCCTCTGAGCGCTGACATGAATTACGGGACCTTTACTGTACATATTTGATCTTCTGCATGTATACACGAAGGGAATTAAGGCACTGGCAGGTCTGCGCTTGAAGATGACCTGGGAGATCGTAAAACTCCCTACCCTTAAAATCCACAGACGCCGCCGTGATTCGAACCCACAACTTTGTGGACCTGTCAGAGCCAGGATTGCGAGTGCTTGGAAGAAATGGAAAGAATTGGCAAGTCTGCTCGGAAATCAGAAAATTCCACTGGAGAGACGCTGCCTGATATATAAGGCCTGCATTAAACCTGTTCTCCTGTATGGTTCGGAGACGTGGGTTTTCACAAAAACTATCGAACGTTTGTTGAAGAGCTGTGAAAACCGAATGCTACGCTACATAGATCAAATGGGAAGACAGGATCACGAATAAAGAACTATGGAGAATGTGCAAAGTTGATGATCTCAAGTCTGTAGCTAGTTGCAATAGACTGCGCTGGTTTGGGCACGTTCAACGGAAAGCAGACCACCACATCATCAAAAAGAGCAATGAACTTCCGTAGTGGATGGAAAGAGACCAAAAGGGAAGACCTAGAAAAACCTGGGCTGCCTGTATTGCAGATGATCTTAAGAGAAAGGGGCAGCATAAATAAGGAGGAAGCTCAAAACAGAGAGATGGAGAGAAGGCTCATCAATGTCAAACCTCCCCTGGGAGAAACATGACAAAAAAGGAAAAAGAAGAAGAAGAAGATTCCTCAGCTACCAGTTCTGAGGTTCACCAATGGTGAGATTTTTTTAGTGTGGATATGCGACTGGTTGGGGTTTTTTCCCCCTCCTGCACTATCCATTAAGGTAGCCACATTCTGACTTTTGGTGAAGTCCTACTGTTGGGAGGGAATTAAACTTGGCCAGTTGTGGTACGTTCCTGCCCTTGCCAGTGTTCAACTGTCGTGGGTCCTTTTGACGTGCACAAGTCTTTTGAAAAGCACAAAGGGGGCCGACAGGTTGGATGGGTGGATAGATGGATGGGTGGATAGATGGATAGATAGATAGATGGATGGATGGATAGATGGGTGGATGGATGGGTGGATGGATGGATGAGTAGATGGATGGATGGATGGGTGGATGGATAGAGGGATGGATAGATAGATAGCCAGCCAGCCAGCCAGATAGATAGATAGATAGATTTTATTTTATTTTATTCTTTTATATCGAGGATAATGGAATAAGCACTCATGTGCTTTTTTTTATTTTATTAAACATCCAGTCCCCGCGTGGATGCGGTTTTGTCAATTCTGTCATCTGTTCCCACCGGTACACAATGGCCTACTCTTACGAAAAGCGGAACAGGATTTAACGTGTGCGCAAGATGTTGTGCGTGCTTTCGCGCACGGGGCCTCGGTTTATAGTCTCATCCGAAGGACTTTGACTTTGATAGACAGATAGATCATCTCCTCCGAAAGACTTGACTTTCAGTTAACTTTTCCCTGGCCAAACCAGGGAAGAAAAGGGCGAGGCTGGGAATGAAACCCAGAACCTCAGTAGTTACTTGTGCGGCAGGGGAAACATCGAAACCCACCCTGCCACCTTCCTTCCTCGTCTTTTAAAGATGAATTCTTCTTTTTCTTGTTCTTCTTCATCAAACACTCAAGACAGCGACTTACTATATTTTGTTGTTTGAGCGAAAAACTGCGTCGCGGTGTGCTGCCGTAAAGCGCCTGGCAAATCAGGCCCAGCGCTACATCTTGACATTGGCCCCCCAAAAAAGAGAGAGAGAGAGAACTCAGAACTCAGAAATTTAGATCAAAATAGTGAAATGTGTTTGATAGATATGTTTTTTTTTTATGCATTTGTGCATTGTCTTCATTATTTCTTTCACTGAAAGTGAGCTTGGTATTGTGTAGTATGTTATCCGGGTTTTTTCCCCACTCTGTGGCATTGTCAATTTCTCCTACGCCAACCATGTATTATGGCCTAAGGCACAGAGAGGAGAGAGAGAGAGAGAGAGAGAGAGAGAGAGAGAGAGAGAGAGAGAAACGAATGGATGGACGAGGAACTAAATGACCGTTGCTTTTTGTTTGTTTGTTTTGTTTTGTTTAATGTCTATTCACTACATGGTGATTTAGACACACCCGCATTCATACCAAAGTACCTATTATTACACACCGCATCTCTCTCTCTCTCTTTCTCTCCCCTACACGCACCCCCCACACACACATAAGTATATAAATACATATATATATATATATATATATATATATATATATATATATATATATATATATATATATACATACATATACATACATATATATATATATATATATATATATATATATATATATATATATATATAATGTATGTATGTAATTACAGTAAAGGTCTTACAGGTGAAGAATATATGACTTCAGCAACTTGACACTATGAATTGCTGGGAGTCCTATAAAACTTCTTGACTAGTGGCATATTTCTTGATGACTATCTAAACCTCTCCTTTTATACATGACCGTTGCTTGCTTGCTTGGTTGTCAGGTACAAAGAGGCCTTGGAGGAGAGCCTGAGGCTGGGTGTGAAGAAAGGCTTTGTTGGGGGACTGGGGACGGGCTTTCTCATGCTCTGCATCTTCGGGTCCTACGGCCTGGCTTTCTGGTGAGACCGCAACACAACGCAACGCAACGCAACACAACACAATACAACACAACACTACACTACACTACACTACACTACACCACACCACACCACACCACACCACGCAACGCAACGCAACGCAACGCAACGCAACGCAACGCAACGCAACGCCACACCACACCACACCACACCACACCACACAGCACCACACCACACCACACCACAATACCACACCACACCACACACACACCACACCACACCACACCACACCACACCACACAACACAACACAACACAACACAACACAACACTACGCCACACAACACTACGCCACACAACACTACACCACACAACACTACACCACACAACACAACACTACACCACACCACACAACACCACACCACACAACACTACACAACACTACACTACACCACACCACACCACACCACACCACACCACACCACACCACACCACACCACACCACACTACAACACAACACAACACAACACAACACAACACCACACCACACCACACCACAACACAACACAACACAACACAACACAACACAACACAACACAACACAACACTGGATGGCTTGATGAAAAAAAGCAAATGCATTGCTTATTCAATGTACCATCTGGAAATAAAATTTTGACTTGACAACACAACACAACACAACACTACACAACACTACACTACACCACACAACACAACACAACACTACACCACACAACACAACACTACACCACACAACACAACACTACACCACACTACACCACACAACACTACACAACACCACACAACACTACACAACACTACACTACACCGCACACCCCTGTTTCCCTCCTCTGCTGTTTTGGAGGTCATCGTCGGACACGACGGACAAACATACATGTACAGTGTTACTAAAACCTTTCGAGTCCTAAAACGTTGTTACCTTTTGTGATGGACAGAGAGAAAAAAAACACCCAGTAAACATAATATAATGGAAAAAATGCTGCAACACAGTATCCAAAACATCGGCAAGCACCCATCACAATATAAAAGGCACCCACAAATCGGCAATACCCCAGCCAGTCATAAACTCACCCATGTAAAATCACATACACTCGTGTGCGCAATAGTATGCCCACGCATCCACACACTCACACACAACTGGCACACGTGCATGCGCACACACTCGCGCACGCGCGCAAACATACACACACACACACTCACAGAAAGGATGTTATTTAAACCGAAAAGAAATCTAATTGATATTTGTGCTTGTTTCTGTATGTTTTCTATTACTTCTACTATAGGTCCTTTTTTTCGAATTCCCCATCTATTATCACTTATAGTGAACAGATGTTAACTTCAAGAATAAACACACACACACACACACACACATACACGCACTGCTTTTATATGTCAAATTTCTTGATTTTGTTGTGGTTGTGAGGGCATGATGAAAAAAAGTTGTGTAAACTTAATCTTTTATCCTCAATAAAGATCATTTTGACTTGACTTCACACACACACACACACACACACACACACACACACACACACACACACACACACACACACACACACACACAGAAAGGATGTTAACTAAAGTGAAAAGAAACCTAATTGCTATTTGTGCTTGTTCGTACATAATTTGTGTGTGTGTGTGTGCATGCATGTACACATGTTTCGCATGTTTCTGTGTTTGCATATCTATCTATCTATCTATCTATCTATCTATCTATATATAGATAGATATAGATAGATATATATATATATAATAGTAAATGGAACTTATTTAGCGCTATATCTTGCAATATATATATATATAATAAATGGAACTTATATAGCACTATATCTTGCAAAGACAAAAATCAAAGCGCATGCGTTCAACCTAATCTTACACAGTCATGCAACCAATGACAAACAATCAATAGTTTAAACAAACAGATATATATATCAAGTCAAGTCAAGTCAAGTCTATTCAGAAACACTTTAATCATCCCATGAAGGGCAATTACAATACACACACACACACACACACACACACACACACACACACACACACACACACACACAATAATGAGAAACTTTTAACTAGAACTGCAATCAATACCGATAATTTAACAGTGGTGAACCATTCAGAAGTTAGTACAAGTGTTTTTACATCAAGGAGAATTAATACTTTATTCTATAGAATGAAACTAAATGCATTGATAACCAAATTCAGCAAAAATGGTAAATGCCTGTGTGGTGAGAATATCACTAATACTCATATACTTTTTGACTGCCAGAGTGTAAAACCTTTCATGCCCCATTTTTCTGAAAACTCCCTCACCAGCATATTCAGCAATCTAAAACTAGCATTTGAAATTGTGAACGGTCTTTGTCACAGTCCCATAGGACATTTGTTATAGTTACATTAACGTTAATGACTTGTTTTTGTTTGTTTGTTTGTTTTTAATTCCTGTTGCATTGCCGAGTTTCTTTTCGAGATTTTTTTTTTTTTAACAACACATCCACCTCACCCGTTTGTGTGGGGTTTTTTTCTTGTTTTTTTCTTTTCCGTCTAATATCACTAAAAGTGAACAGACGTAAAATTGAAGTCAACAACAAACAACAACAACACACACACACACACACACACACACACACACACACACACACACACATATATATATATATATATATATATTTATCTCTCTATATATGTGCACTCTATTGATGGACTATGTCTGAATGACACAGGTATGGCTCGACACAGGTGTATGATTACCTGAACACTTTCGGCAGCAGCGGCTTGTCTCCTGGAAACGTGATCACTGTAAGTGTCCTTGTTTTTTCTTTTTTTTTTGGCAGGAGGGGAGGGGAAAGAAGGAGAAGAAAAAGAATGGGGTGGGGGGGTAGAGGGAAGAAAATAAAAAATGGAGGAGAATTTTTTTTTCTTTTCTGTTTTTGTTGCTAATTGTTATTGAATGACGATGATTTCTAACGTGCATAAAACCCTTTACCTGGCCAACGCCCAAAACTTACTGTGTCAGTTATTGGTGTCAGCTAATTGCCAAGGCCTACACTAAAGTTTTGTTTTGTTGTTCAAGGGGATATTTTCCCCTGGAGTTAACATCAGTGCCGACTCCACTCTCCCCAAAAGTCCTTCGGATGAGACTATAAACCCAGGCCCCGTGTGTTAAACGCACGCAGAACATCTTGCGCACACGTTAAATCCTGTTCCGCTTTTCGTAAGAGTAGGCCATCGTGTGCCAGTGGGAACAGATGACAGAATTGACAAAACCGCATACACATGGGGACTGGATGTAAAAAAGCTTATTCCATTATCCTCGATATAAAAGAATAAATAAATAAAGGAGAAAAAACAATCCTCTGAAGTCGCAGTATGGCTGCCTATATGGCGAGGTGCTTGAAAAAGAGTCATACACGCAAACTTCTCATCAGGTGTACTTCCTATCTCACAATGATTCCCAGGTGGGATGAGTGAGTCAAGAGTGCACATTCTGGGTGACCCCCCAGGTGTAAAGCTGGGGAACGCACAACAACAACAACAACAACAAACCCTGTACAACCTAAAGGAGTGATAGAAAAGGGGTGGGGGGAGGAGGGGGAGGAGAGGTGTGAACACAAAGAGAAGTTGGACCTGGCGGAGCCCATCCCTCTCCTGGTAGCAGGATGCATGCTGGGTATACTGGTGTCATCCTTCCACATGCACCGGCCATAGCTGGCAGGGTTGTTATTTCTTTTATTGTCACGCAAACACACACATGTGCGCTCGCGCACACACACACAAACACACACACATACACTCACACAAACACATACGCACACGCACTCACACACACACATGCACTCACACACACATGGCTAATATCACTTTAAGTGAACACACATAAAATCAAAGACACACACACACACATGCGCACACACACTCACATACACACATACACATGCACACACACTCACATACACACGTACATACATACACACATATACACACACTCACACACACAAAGACACTCACACACACATACACACACAGAGCTACACATGTATATTTGTCCGTCGTGTCGACGATGACCTCCAAATCAGCAGAGGAGGCAGCTGCTGTTTCGGAAATTGGGCAGAAATTTGATTATAGTGGAGATGCCTTGCCCACAGTACATCCCCACTCTCTCGGCCAAGTGGGCATAAGGACAGTCAGCGTTGGAGATGTTCTCCAGAGGCCAACCAGCCCCCAGGGCTGCAGCAGCACATAAGGACTGTGCGAGTCAAGCCTCCTAGTCAGAGAGTCATCATAGTCGATCACTAAAAGACTAAGCTGTAAAGTGGAATTCCATGAGTGGGAAAGAAAGCCACTGGTCATACATACAGCCTCTCACTTTGCTGTTGTTGCCCCCAGCGTCAATGGTTTAATCCAGAACTGTGATAAAGCCCAGTTGCCGACGACTACACAAGCACACACACACACACACACACACACACACACACACACACACACACACACACGCACATTCTTAAGAGTGGGTTTTTTTTTTCACATTCCATGTCTTGTTACATACATCTACACTTTGTGTGTGTGTGTGTGTGTGGCCAGGTGTTTTTCTGCATGATGTCAGCCTCCATGTCGCTGGGCCAAGTGGCCCCTAACGTGCAGGCCATTGCAGGGGCCAGAGGGGCCGGGGGCAAAGTGTTCGAACTTATCGAGCGGGTCAGTCATCCCTGCAGTCTGTTTTGTGCCCTGGCCATTGAGAATGATGATAAAGATGATGATGATAATGATGATAAAGATGATGATGATAAAGATGGTGATGATGATAAAGATGTTGATGATGATAAAGATTATGATGATGATGATATAGATGTTGATGATAAAGATAAGAATAATAATAATAATAATGATATAATAATGTATGGAATTTATATAGCGCTGAATCTTGTAAAGCAACAAACCAAAGCGCTCAGATTACTTTTTTTGTTTTGTTTTTATATCGAGGATAATGGAATAAGCACTCGTGTGCTTTTTTTTAACATCCAGTCCCCGTGTGTTATGCGGTTTTGTAAATTTTGTCATCTGTTCCCACCGGCACACAATCGCCTACTCTTTCGAAAAGCGGAACAGGATTTAACGTGTGCGCAAGATGTTTTGCATGCGTTCGCACACGGGGCCTCGGTTTATAGTCTCATCCGAAGGACTTTGACATTCAGTTCGATTTTTGGGGGGGTCAAACTGGGAAGAAAGGGCGAGGCCGGGAATCGAACCCAGAACCTCACGGTTTACTTGTTGGCAGGCAAATGTTTTAACCAACCTGCCACCTTCCTTCCTGATAAAGATGATGATGATGATGATGACACCAATGATGATCATGATACCAATGAAGATGATGTAGACGATGATGATAATGGTGGTGATGACAACAACGATGATGATGGTACTGATGATGATGTTGAAGACGATGATGATGATTTTGACAAGAATGATGATGATGATGATTAATACAACAATGATGATGAAAACGGTGATGATGATGACAATGATGATAGTGACAACAATGATGATGATTATGGCCGATGATGATAATAATGATAACTATGATGATGATGATGACAACAATGATGATTATGACAATGACAACAACAGTGATGACAAAGATGATGATGATGACAACAGCAATGATGATGATAATGCTAACAATGACAACAGTGATAACACAACAACGACGATGATAATAAAAATAATGATGATAATGATAATTCATTATCAAGTCAACAACAGTGGTTGTGGTGATAATGACAATGATGATGATGATTATGCCATCAGCAACAGTGAGGATGATGTTAACGATAACAACAGTGATGATGACGACGATGATAATAGTTAAAACATTGGTGATGGTGATGTTAGTAATGATGACGACTATAACAATAATAATGATGTTGATGATAATAACAACAACAAAAATGATGATAATGCTACTTTTGATAGAAATGATGATTAAGAATAATACCAATGATAATAATGATGATGATGACCATGATGATGAAGATACTGATGATGATGATGATGATGGTGATGATGATGTACATTTTGTGCACTTAAAGCTATGTCATAATCCCACACATTATAAGACAAAAAAACTCTGACAGACACAAACACACTCACAGACACACACACACACCACACACTCACTCTCACAAACACACACACACACACACACACACACACCACACACACACACACACACACACACACACACACACACACACACACACACACATTTTATTGGCATTCACTCACTCACACACACACATTTTATTGGCATTCACTCACTCACTCACACACACACATACACACACATGCACGCACACACACACACTCGCATGCTCACATGCAAACAAGCACATGCGCACACACACATACATACACACACAAACACACACATACATACACTCACGCACGCACCACACATACACACACATACAGGCACACACACATAACACAATTTCTCTGATATATTTACTCACATGCATGCACACACACACACACACACACACACACACACACACACACACACACACACACACACACACACACACACCACACACTCACACACACACACACACTCACACACACATTCACCCCCACACTCACAAAAGCCCACAATTTAACTCGTATACTCACACTCACTCATTCACACACATATGCATGCACGCACATACACACACTCACTCACTCATACATACACACACATACACACACCCACACAGACTCACACACGTGCACACACACACACACACACACTATATATATATATATATATATATATATATATATCACTTTTCAGTGGAAGGATGTTAAACTGAACTAACACACACACACACACACACACACACACACACACACACACACACACACACTCACACACACACACACACACACACACACTCACACACACATTCACCCACACACTCACAAAAGCCCACAATTTAACTCGTATACTCACACTCACTCATTCACACACATATGCATGCACGCACATACACACACTCACTCACTCATACATACACACACATACACACACCCACACAGACTCACACACGTGCACACACACACACACACACCACACACACACACTATATATATATATATATATATATATATATATATATATATATATATATATCACTTTTCAGTGGAAGGATGTTAAACTGAACTAACACACACACACACACACACACACACACACACACACACACACACACATACACACAAACACGCCCACACACACAACACAACACACAACACCCCCCCCCCCCACATCCCCCCCCCCACACACACACACACAACACATACACACAACACACACACACACACACACACACAACCCCCCCCCCCCCCACACACACACACACACACACCCCCACCCCCTTCCCCCCCCCCCCACCCCCACCCCAACACACACACCACACACTTTCTCCTTTTTTCTTTCTCTCTCTCTTCTCTTTTTCTCTTAAAAAGCGGCAACTCCAAAAAAAACCACATGTTTTTCTCTCTCGCTATAACAGAAACCACCCATCGATTCCTCGGACCTTGCCGGGGAGCAGCCTGCAGAGGTGGTAGGCAAAGTGGAATTCAAAGGCGTGTCCTTCAGCTACCCCTCACGCCCAGACGTACAAGTAAGTCGCCTTGGGTTACTTTCTTCGTCTTCTTCATGTGCCAGGTCTGTTGCAGACATCGGCGATCATGGCCTTCCATTCCTCTCTGTTGTTGTTGTCAGTTCTCCTGATGAGTTCCTTGATGAGGGATTCTTTCCTCGCTGCGTAGCTATTCAGACTGTCTGTGTATTTTGTGCGTTGTCTTCCTCTGTCTTTGGTACCGCAAATTCTTTCCACACAATATTTGCTTTTCTATTCCATCAGCTGTGTTTATGTGCCCAAAATATTGTAGTTGATTTTTTTTCTGATGGTTTTGAAGTAGGGATCTTTTGTACCCGGCCATTTCCATTACTTTTTCGTTTGACTTCTTTTCGGTCCATGATATTCTCATAATTCTTCTGATATACCACATTTCTGCTGCTTCAAGTCTTCTTTCGAGGTCTTTTTGTCAGCGTCCAGCATTCACATCCGTACAGAAGGATGGGCCATATGTAGGCTTTCAGAGTGTTGATCTTGGTGCTGAGTCTTATATTTCTGTTGGTAAAGATGGGCTTCATCTTGGTGAATGTGTCTTTCGACAAAGCGATTCTCTTCTTTATTTCTATGTCGCATCTGGCGTCTGGAGTTATTGTGAAGCCCAAGTATTTAAAGGTGCAAACTTGGTTTATTCTTTCCCCTTTGCATAAAATGTTACATACAGGCATGTCTGACTGTGTTGAGATTACCATGCACTCAGTCTTCGTTGCATTTACTTTACGTGCATAAATAATAATCAGCACCTCCCACCCTCCCAAACCACGGGGATGCCAAAGGTGTGTCGGGTGTAAATTTACATCCCCCCACTCATTCTGAAAATGAGGTATTTATTTCTTGAGTAAAATCTTTCTTCTCATTATTATCTATCCATACTCTTCAGCGGTCACCCCCCATCTCCATCACCGTGTATATGCATGCTGTTTGTGTGTGCGTTTGTGTGTGTATGTGTGAGATATTGATATCGTTTTATTGTATTCGTGAGAGTGAGTGTGTCTGTGTGTGTGTTGTGTGTGTGTATGTGTGCCTATGTATGTATGTGTGTAGAGATGGAGAAGGCTCATCAATGTCAAACCTCCCCTTGGGAGAAGAAACATGACAAAGAAGGAAAAAGAAGAATAAGTTTTATTGTATTCATGAATGATTGCATAAGTGTAAATGATTTGAATGTAGGCGCTTTGATTTGTTCCTTTACAAAGAATCATCGCTAAATAAATTCCATACATTATTATTATTATTGTTCCCTCTTTTCTATCCCTCTTTTTGTTTCTGCCTTTTTCCTGTCACTTTCTTGTCTGTTTGTCTGCCTTCTTGGTCCGTTTTCCTTCCTTTTTATTTTTTTCCAGAAAGACTTAGAAGATAACAGTTTTCTCCCTTGCTGAAGTTGGATGTGCTGGGCCTGACTTGTCAGGTGCTTAATGGCAGCAGAAGGCATTTTCGTTCATATGACGGATAACAGTAGTTGCTGTTGGAGGTTTTTAGGAGGGAGAAGGAGAATGTTCAGTATATTGTTTTGTTTTGTATGCACTTTGTATTGTTTCAAAGTCATGGTTGATGTCTTTTTTCTTGTGAATAAGCAATGGTTTTATTTTACACTTACCGTTGTATTTTCAACCTTGGTTTCTTCATAGATTGTGTGTGGGTTTTTAAAAGAATAATTTATCCATCTGTTTGTTCTTTTATATAATGTTTTATTTCAAGGATACTGCAATAACCACTCGTGCTTTTTTTTTACATCCAGTCTCTGTGTGCATGCTGTATTGTATATTTTGTCACCCATTCCCATCAGCACACATCAGCCTACTCTTCCGAAAGATGGAACAGGTTTATAACGTGTGTGCAAGATGTTTAGTGTGTGTTTACACACAGCATCTTGGTTTATAGTTGCATCCGAATGACTCTGAGTGTGTGAGTGTGTGTGTGAGTGTGTGTGTGTGTGTGTGTGTGTGTGTGTGTGTGTGTGTGTGTGTGTATGTATGTGTGTGTGTGTTGGTGTGTGTGTGTATGTATGTGTGCTTTGTTCTTCAGTTTGATGTCTATTCACATTAAGTGACATTACACACAAAAAGACAAACAATTCAGAAAGAAAGGTTGAGGAACTGTCTAACTACTATAACCATAATACAATGAAAGAAATGAATCTACCTTGTGAATAACTATAGCTTATTAAAATACAACAGATCAAAAGATACACATCATGTATTCCACGCCAAAAGAACACTGGGAAAAAAGGGTAACAATTTCGAAAACTACACCATGGTGGGTAGAATGCCTCTGCTTCAAATCAATAAATGACATATTTACTTGCGCTATAGCAAATTACTTACACAAATCTCTTTCAACATCAAAGCAATTTCACAGAGCAATGTAGAGTTATTCAAAACCTTTTGCAAAGATCTCTCACGAATGGTGGGCAGCTGCTTTTTTAACATTTAGCATTCGAAAAGAATATGAATGTTTGAGATTGCCCCACCACACACACAATGCACATTTCTAGAAAATTTTGTATGGAAAGCACTTAACTTCAGTCTATTAATAAATAAGACTTGTGACTGGCCTTTGGCGTGATTTTTCTAACCCAAAACGAGAAGATCTCTTTGCGTGTGTGTGTTTGTGTGCATGCATGCATGTGACTGTGCATGCTTGCACACACATGCTTATGAGTGTGTAAGGGTGTGTGAGTGCACATGTTTGCTTGCATGCGTATGCATTTGTGTGTTATGTACCCACTCTGTGTGTGTTTATTTTATTTTATTTATTCTTTTATATCGAGGATAATGGAATAAGCACTTATGTGCTTTTTTTTTTTTATACATCCAGTCCCTGTGTGTATGCGGTTTTGTAAATTTTGTCATCTGTTTCCACAGGCACACAATGGCCTACTCTTCCGAAAAGCGGAACAGGATTTAACGTATGCGCAAGATGTTCTGCGTGCGTTCGCACGCGGGACCTCGGTTTATAGTCTCATCCGAAGGACTTTTGGGGGAGAGTGGAGGAGTTTCTGCACTGATGTTAACTCCAGAGGGAAAATATCCCCCCTCAAACGGGAATCGAACCGGGGTTGTCAGATTGCGAGCACAATGTTCTAACCACTAGGCTATCCCGTCCCCCCTTGGTGTGTGTGTGTGTGTGTGTGTGTGTGTGTGTGTGTGTGTGTGTGAAGAAAACAGAGACAATGTCGCTCAATGTGAACACACCAGCCCCTGTGAAAGTGAATGGAACTGACCTGCGCCAGACAGACAAGTTCACATACCTTGGCAGCAGCATCAAACCAGAGGGCGGCACAAAAGAAGACATCCACAACAGACTGGGCAAGGCCAGGAGTGTGTTTAGGGAGATGAACAATATCTGGAGATCAACTCAGTACAGCACCAACACCAAGCTGAAGCTATACCAGAGCTGTGTTGTATCTACGCTCCTGTACGGTTCTGAGTGCTGGAGGATGACGGAAGCGGATCTTACCAAACTTCGATCTTTTCATACCGTATGCCTCCGAAGAATTCCCCGGATCTTTTGGCCAGAGAAGATCTCCAATGAAGACCTACTACGGAGATGCAGGCAGGAAGACATGGGAACCATCATCACCAGACGACGGTGGAAGTGGATTGGGCACATCCTCCGAAGAGACCCACAGTCAATCACAAGAACAGCATTGCACTGGACCCCAGAAGGAAGGAGAAAGAAAGGAAGACCAAAAGCATCGTGGAGGAGGAGGACTGTAGAAAGTGAGATGAAGGCCGTGCAGCACTCTTGGGGATCAGTGACTAGGTTGGCTCAGGATAGGCAGGAGTGGAAGCGGGGCTTTGTTGCTGCCCTACACACCGCTGGGTGTAATGGCTAATGATGATGATGATGTGTGTGTGTGTGTGTTGGACAGGTGCTGAAGAGCTTTGACCTGACCATCCAGGCGGGCCAAACAGTGGCCCTGGTGGGGGGCAGCGGCTGTGGCAAGTCCACCATCATCAAGATGATCCAGAGGTTCTACGACCCGGACTTGGGATCGGTACGTGGAGCATGTGGCGAGGATGTGTGAGGATGTGGTGGGATGTGGCGAGGCGAGGATGTGTGAGGATGTGGCGGGATGTACGAGGATGTGGCGGGATGTGGCGAGGTGAGGATGTGTGAGGCGGGGATGTGGCAAGGCGATGATGTGGCGGGATGTGGCGAGGCGAGGATGTGGTGGGATGTGGCGAGGCGAGGATGTGGCGGGATGTGGCGAGGCGAGGATGTGGCGGGATGTACGATGATGTGGCGGGATGTACGATGATGTGGCGGGATGTGTGAGGCGAGGATGTGGTGGGATGTGCGAGGAGATGATGTGGCGGGATGTACGATGATGTGGCGGGATGTGGCGAGGCGAGGATGTGGTGGGATGTGCGAGGAGATGATGTGGTGGGATGTGGCGAGGCTGGGATGTGGCGGGATGTGGCGTGGCAGGATGTGGTGGGATGGGCGAGGAGATGATGTGGTGGGATGTGGCAAGGCTGGGATGTAGCAGGATGTGGCGAGGCGAGGATGTGGTGGGATGGGTGTGGCGAGGATGTGGTGGGATGGGCGAGGCGAGGATGTGGTGGGATGTGGCGAGGCGAGGATGTGGCGGGATGTGGCGAGGCGAGGATGTGGCGAGGCAAGGATGCGGCGGGATGTGGCGAGGCGAGGATGTGGCGGGATGTGTGAGGCGAGGATGTGGCGGGATGTGGCGAGGCGAGGATGCGGCGGGATGTGGCGAGGCGAGGATGCGGCGAGGCGAGGATGTGTGAGGATGTGGCGGGATGTACGAGGATGTGTGAGGCGGGGATGTGGCGAGGCGAGGATGTGGTGGGATGAGGCGAGGATGTGGTGGGATGTGCGAGGAGATGATGTGGTGGGATGTGGCGAGGCTGGGATGTGGCGGAATGTGGCGAGGCTGGGATGTGGCGGAATGTGGCGAGGCTGGGATGTGGCGGAATGTGGCGAGGCTGGGATGTGGTGGGATGGGCGAGGCGAGGATGTGGTGGGATGGGCGAGGCGAGGATGTGGTGGGATGTGCGAGGATGTGGCGGGATGTGGCGAGGCGAGGATGTGGCGGGGTTTATTTTAATTTTATTTTGTTATTTTAATATCGAGGATAATGGAATAAGCGCTTATGTGCTTTTTTTTAACATCCAGTCCCCGTGTGTATGCGGTTTTGTAAGTTTTGTCATCCGTTCCCACCGGCACACAATGGCCTACTCTTCCGAAAAGCGGAACAGGATTTAACGTGTGCGCAAGATGTTCTGCATGCGTTCGAACATGGGTCCTCGGTTTATAGTCTCATCCGAAGGACTTTGACATTCAGTTTGATTTTTTTGGTCAAACGGGGAAGAAAGGGCGAGGCTGGGAATCAAACCCAGAACCTCACGGTTTACTTGTTGGCAGGCGAACGTCTTGACCGTCCTGCCACCTTCCTTCCTATGATGTGATGTGATGTGGTGTGAATAGCCTTTATGTGTCATGCAAGCAAGATCTTTTTTTTAAAAATCATAATCTTAAATAGGATGACATTAAAAGCAGAGTTTGAACTGTCAGTCAGGCACGCTACAGAAGAAATAGAGGAACAGTGGACATGTTATTTGAGTTCCAAATCTTTTTTTTCCTTTTTTTTTCATTTATTCTTTTATATCGAGGATAATGGAATAAGCGCTTATGTGGGTTTTTTTTTACATCCAGTCCCTGCCTGTATGCGGTTTTGTCACGAAACCAAGATACAAACTTCATGAAAACTGTCTTTCAAGGGAAGAACGAAGCACACACACACACACACACACACACACACAAACCCCAACGCAAACCACTAGCTTCTCTCTCATTGGCAACATCACCAAATTCTGTGGCTTGAGAATCCACAAAGTCAAAGTCCTTCGGATGAGACTATAAACCGAGGCCCCGTGTTCGAACGCATACAGAACATCTTGCGCACACGTTAAATCCCGTTCCGCTTTTTGGAAGAGAAGGCCATTGTGTGCCGGTGGAAACAGATGACAAAATTTACAAAACCGCATACACACGGGGACTGGATGTAAAAAAAGCACATGACTGCTTATTCCATTATCCTCGATATAAAAGAATAAATAAATAAATAAGATAACAAAGTCAGCAGGGCAGTACAGCCAAGACTTAAAAGCAAAATGGGAGAAGGAGGATTATGTCGGTGTTATCAGGAAGATGAGATGGGTAAGAAAACTTTGTGTTCCATGCATTTGAACACAGTTTGAACACACACGGGGATGGGACAGCTCAGTGGTCAGAGAACTCGCTTCCCCCCCCCCCCCCCACCCCCCACCCCACCCCCTAGCTAAGGTTAAGCAGCATCGAGCGTGGTTACCAGTTGGATGGGTGACCATTTACGCTGCCTTGGCTTCAGTACAGTTCCCCCAGTTTACCCAGCTGTAAATGGGTACCTTGCCCTCTTTAGGGTCAGGGAAGGTAAAGCAGTGAGGGAGAGGAGATGGGCGCCACTGCCCTCAATATGCTGGCCCTAGAGAAGTGAGGTCTCTGACTCCTCGCTTCCCTATGACCTTATAGGTTATGGGACTCCTTTACCTTTAAACTTAAAAAGTCATGGTGAAAACAAGCAGGTGTTCCTGTCTGGGTTTTTTTCAGGTGGAGCTTGATGGGAAGAAAATCAGTAGACTGAATGTTCATTGGCTGAGGAGGAACATCGGCATCGTATCCCAGGAGCCCATTCTTTTTGGCTGCAGCATCAGAGACAACATCCGATTGGGCAATCCTGACGTCACTGATGAGGAGATAATCCAGGCCGCCAAAGATGCCAATGCTCATCAGTTCATTTCTGCTTTGCCGAAGGTAGTGAAGTGTTTGTGTGTGTGTGTTTGTGTGTGTATGAGTGTGTGTGTGTGTGTGTGTGTGTGTGTGTGTGTGTGTGTGTGTGTGTGTGTGTGTTGTGTGTGTGTGAGTGTGTGTGTGTGTGTGTGTGTGTTGTGTGTGTGTGAGTGTGTGTGTGTTGTGAGTGTGTGTGTGTGTGTGTGTGTGTGTTCTTTTATTCCAAGGATAATGGAATAAGCACTCGTGTGCTTGTATTTACATCCAGTCCCCATCGTGCGGTTTTGTCAGTTTTTTTCTCATCCGTTCCCACCAGCACACAATGGCCTTCTCTTCCGTAATGTGGAACAGGATTAAACGTGTGCGCAAGATGTTCTGAGTGCGTTTGCACACTTGGCCTTGGTTTATAGTCTCATCCGAAGGACTTTTGGGGAGAGTGGAGTTGGCACTGATGTTAACTGTGTGTGTGTGTGTGTGTGTGTGTGTGTGTGTGTGTGTGTATACACCAAGATGAATATGAATACAAGGACTTTATCATCTCATAAACTGTGAAATCCATGTGTTTTTCAAGCCTGAAATAAAAATTTAAAAAGTAAACAGGAAAACATTTATGACAGGAAAAGACCACAAATATATGTGTTTTTGTTTTTGTTGTTGTCTTCAACTTATCATCAGTTCACTCAGAATGATATTAGACAAGGAAAGTGTGATGGAAGTTGAAGAAAAGAGAGGAAGGAGAAAAGATTCAGAAATAGCTTCTGTATTGATATTTTTGTGCATTAAAAAAAAAGTAATGATAATAGTAATAATAATCATACATTGAATTTATATAGCGCTATATATCTTGCAAAAAAACAAATCAAAACGCTTTCATTCATTTTACTCAGCCAGGTTCAATTAATAGTTTTTACAAATTCAAATGAACACACACACGCACACGCACACACATAAAGGTTGTACACTCCGGAAGGGTGATGGGGGTTTTGGCTGTTGAGGGCAGGGACAAAACTGAGATGGAACAAGAGGGGAGAATCTTAGGTTTAAAATAAATGTGTCATGAGGCCAGATGTAAAAGCGTCATAAGTAGGCTTTTGGCGAAGGGAGAGAGGAGTACTCTTAAAACAGGAGCAAAATTTAAACTCAGCAAACTGGGAACATGAAACAACAGTAATGTAACTATAATAAATAAATATTCATCTGGACTGAAATATTTATTTATTCTTTTATATCGGGGATAATGGAGTAAGCACTTATGTGCTTTTTTACATCCAGTCCCCGTGTGTATGCAGTTTTGTAAATTTTGTCATCTGTTCCCAATGGCACACAATGGCCTACTCTTATGAAAAGTGGTGTGTGTGTGTGTGTCTATCTATCTCTCTGTCTGTCTCTGTCTGTCTGTCTATGTATCTATCTATCTATCTATCTATCTGTCTGATTGTCTCTCTGTCTGTCAGTCTGTGTGTGTGTGTGTGAGTATATGTGTGTGTATACATACATATATATATATATATATATATATATATATATAACCAATCGTATATATATATAGAGAGAGAGAGACACCCCACACACACACACACACACACACACACACACACACACACACACACACACACACACACACACACACACACATATATATACAAAAGCACATCTTGCCTATACACAAATGTCCACTTTCCTGCTGTGTGTATAGGGATACAAGACGCTGGTGGGAGAGCGAGGGGCCCAGCTGTCAGGGGGACAGAAGCAGCGCGTGGCCATTGCCAGAGCTCTGGTGCGCAATCCCAAAATCCTCCTGCTGGACGAAGCCACGTCCGCTCTCGATTCGGAGAGCGAGCATATCGTCCAGAATGCTTTGGATAAGGTAGTCTTCTTTCGTTCGTTCTTTTATTTATTTGATTATTTTTTTATTTAGTTAGTTATTCTTTTATTTATTTAATTATTCTTTTATTTATTTATTTATGCTTTTATTTTATTTCATTATTCTTTTATTTTTTTATTTACTCTTTTATTATTTTATTTACTCTTTTATTTATTTCATTATTCTTTTATTTATTTAGTTATTCTTTTATTTATTTGATTATTCTTTTATTTATTTATTTATGCTTTTATTTATTTCATTATTCTTTTATTTATTTATTCTTTTATTTTATTTCATTATTCTTTTATTTCATTATTCTTTTATTTATTTCATTATTCTTTTCTTTTTTTGTGTTTGTTACGCTACATGACAAAGATCAAATGGGAAGACAGGATCACGAATGAAGAACTATGGAGAATGAGCAAAGTTGATGATCTGAAGTCTGTAGCTAGTAGCAATAGACTGCGCTGGTTTGGGCACGTTCAGCGGAAAGCAGACCACCACATCATAAAAAGAGCAATGAACTTCATAGTGGATGGAAAGAGACCAAAGGGAAGACCTAGCAAAACCTGGGCTGCCTGTATTGCAGATGATCTAGATAAATAAGGAGGAAGCTCAAAACAGAGAGAGATGGAGAAGGCTCATCAATGTCAAACCTTTTTTTTGTTGACATCCAGTCCCCGTGTGTATGTGGTTTTGTAAATTTTGTCATCTGTTCCCACCGGCACACAGTGGCCTACTCTTCTGAAAACTGGAATGGGTTTCAACATGCGCTCAAGATGTTCTGGGTGCGTTCGCATTCAAAGAGTCATAGTCATAGTCAGCGTGTGTGAGAAAACACTTACCGCATCTTCAACCTCCACCCCCTCTCTCTAAAAAAAAAGAAGAACCCCCCCCAAAAAAAAATTCATATACACTATTTCAAAGCTTTGACAATCTACATCTATCTATCTATCAATCTACATCTAGCTATCAATCTACATCTATCTATCAATCTACATCTATCTATCAGTCTACATCTATCTATCTATCTGCATCTATCTATCAGTCTACATCTATCTGTCTACATCTATCTATCTACATCTACGTATCAATCTATCAATCTACATCTATCTATCAATCTACATCTATCTATCTATCTACATCTATCTATCTATCAATCTACATCTATCTATCTATCAATTTACATCTATCTATCAATCTACATCTATTTATCAGTCTACATCTATCTATCTACATCTACCTATCTATCAATCTACATCTATCTATCAATTAACATCTATCTATCAATTTACATCTATCTATCAATCTTCATCTATCTATCAATCTACATCTATCTATCTATCTACATCTATCTATCTATCAATCTACATCTATCTATCTATCAATTTACATCTATCTATCAATCTACATCTATTTATCAGTCTACATCTATCTATCTACATCTACCTATCTATCAATCTACATCTATCTATCAATTTACATCTATCTATCAATCTACATCTATCTATCAATCTACATCTATCTATCTATCTACATCTACCTATCTATCAATCTACATCTATCAATTAACATCTATCTATCAATCTACATCTATCTATCAATCTACATCTATCTATCAATATACATCTATCAGTTTACATCTATCTATCAATCTACATCTATCTATCAATTTACATCTATCTATCAGTCTACATCTATCTATCAGTCTACATCTATCTATCAGTCTACATCTATCTATCAATCTACATCTATCTATCTATCTACCTATCTATTTACCTATCAATCTATCTATCTATACCTATCAGTCTTTCTCTCTCTCTCTCTCTTCTCTCTCTCTCTCTTCTCTCTCTCTCTCTCTCTCTCTCTCTCTCTCTCTCTCTCTCTCTCTCCAAAAATGACAATAAACTGGTCAAAGCGTCTTTCTCTCTCTCTCTCTCTCTCTCTCTCTCTCTCTCTCTCTCTCTCTCCTCTCTCTCTCTCTCTCTCTCTCTCTCAAAAATGACAATAAACTGGTCAAAGCGTCTCTCTCTCTCTCTCTCTCCTCTCTCTCCTCTCTCTCTCTCTCTTCTCTCTCTCTCTTCTCTCTCTCTCTCTCTCTCTCTCTTCTCTCCATATATATATATATATATATATACCACACACACACACACACACACACACACATATATATATATATATATATATATATAAAATTTTATTTTATTATTCTTTTATACCGAGGATAATGGAATAAGCACTTAACGTGCTTTTTTACATCCGGTCCGCGTGTGTATGCGGTTTTATAAATTTTGTCATCTGTTTCCACATGCACACAATGGCCTACTATTACGAAAAGCGAAACAGGATTTAACGTGTGTGCAAGATGTTCTGCGTACTCTCCAGGCTCGGAAAGGCCGCATGACGGTGGGGGTGGCTCACCGCCTGTCCACAGTCCATTTATATCTATATAGATAGATAGATAGATAGATATACATATACATCATCATCATTGCCTTTGTGCCTTATTGGCACGTAGGGCAGCAACAAACGTTCTCCACTCCTGTCTGTCCTGGGCCAGCTTCTGAATGGTTCCCCAGGTATGTTGGAAGGTCTTCAGCTCTGCTTCGACAGTCCGACGCCAAGTGTTCTTGGGTCGTCCTCGTTTGCGTTTTCCTTCTGGTGTCCAGTGGAGGGCTGTTTCGGGCGATGTTTCCCTGTTCCCGACGGCAGATATGCCCTATCCATCCCCATCGCCTATGCATGATGATGTTGTCCATGCTTTCCTGGTTGCAACGGGCAAAAAGTTCTTGGTTGGAGATGGTCTCAGGCCAGAAGATGCGCAAGATTCTTCTGAGATTCTTCGTGTGGAATGTGGATAGTTTGTCGAGGTCACTCTCAGTCATCCTCCAGCACTCCGAGCCGTACAAAAGGGTGGAAAGTACACAGCTCTGGTATCGTCTTAGTTTGGTCCTGGTGCTGTACTGGGACGATTTCCACACATTGTTCAGATTTCTGTAAGCATTTCTTGCTTTGCTAATCCGGTTCTTGATGTCGCTGCCTGCTCCGCCGTCATGCTTAACAGTGCTCCCGAGGTACGTGAACTCTTCAGTTGTTGGTAAATCTCCATTCACTGTGACCGGTGAGGGGTTCTGAACGTTCAGTGTCATCACCTCTGTCTTCTTCTGACTGATTTTCAGGCCTACTTGCTGTGCGAAAATGCTGAGACGGGATGTCTTCTCTTGAGTGTGATGGTGGGTATGTGAGAGCAGTGCCAGATCGTCGGCAAAATCTAGGGTCTTCAAGCGTTGAGAAGGGGGTCCATCTGATGCCCCGTGACTGGTCAGCTGTGGTCTGTCTCGTCACCCAATCAATTGTCAGGTTAAAGAGTAGTGCTGACACGGGGCAGCCTTGTCTGACGCCGGTTTGTACACTGAAACTGGTTTTGCTGTTGCCTACTCTGCACGTGAAGTTGTTGGAGAAGCTCTTAATGACTTGGATAATCTGCGGACATACATATACATACATATAATATACACACACTCACATCTCCCCCTCTCCAGGCGCGGAAAGGCCGCACGACAGTGGTGGTGGCTCACCGCCTGTCCACCATCCATTTAGATAGATAGATAGATAGATAGATAGATAGATAGATAGATAGATAGATAGATAGATAGATAGATAGATAGATAGATAGATAGGTAGATAGATAGGTAGATAGATAGATAGATAGATAGATATACACACACATACATACATACACATACATATATATACACACACATCTCACCCTCTCCAGGCGCGGAAAGGACGCACGACAGTGGTGGTGGCTCACCGCCTGTCCACCATCCATTTATATATAGATATAGATAGATATAGATATATATATATATTACATATACACATACATACATACATATATATACATATATACATATATATATATATATATAGAGAGAGAGAGAGAGAGAGAGATATATATATATATATATATATATATATATACATATATACATATACACATACATACATACATATACACACACACATACATATACACATATATAAAAGGTAAAGGAGTCCCATAACCTATAAGGTCATAGGGGAGCGAGGCGTCAGAGACCTCACTTCTCTAAGGGGCCAGCATATTGAGGGCGGCGGCGCCCATCTCCTCTCCCTCGCTGCTTTACCTTCCCTGACCCTAAAGAGGGCAGGTACCCATTTACAGCTGGGTGAACTGGGGGGAACTGTACTGAAGCCAAGGCGTGGCGCAAACGGTCACCCATCCAACTGGTAACCACGCTCGACTCCACGCTGCTTAACTTGGCTGTTAGGGGAAAGCGAGTGCTTTGATGTTGATGTAGGGGGACGGGATAGCTCAGTGGTCGGAGCACTCGCTTTCCCCCAGCCATAAATACATATACACACTCACATCTCCCCCTCTCCAGGCGCGGAAAGGCCGCACGACGGTGGTGGTGGCTCACCGCCTGTCCACCATCCAGAACGCTGACGTCATCAACGTGCTGGAGGCAGGGGAGCTGCAGGAGAGCGGGACGCACGCGGAGCTGATGGAGCTCCGGGGACTGTACCACCAGCTGGTGAAGCTGCAGCACATCGCCGAGATGGAGGAGAGCGAGTCCATTGGCCATTCTGGTGAGTTTTCCTTGTTGTTGTTGTTGTTGTTGTTGGCGTTGGGTTAGGTGTGGGAGGGTGAGGGGGGGGGGGGGGGAGGGTGGTGGTGGTGGTGTTTGTGTGTGGGAAGAGAAGGAGGTGGTGGTGGTGTGTTGTGGGAGGTGAGGGTGGTGATGTAGTTGTTGTTTAAGAGTCGTTGTTATTGTTAATGGGTGTTGTTGCTATTTTCGCCATTGGAGGAGAACGAATCCATTGGCAATTCTGGTGAGTGTCTTTGTTGGCGTTGGTTAGGGGAGTGGGGGGGGGGGGGGGGGGGGGTGGTGTGGTGGTGTGTGTGGGAGAGGGTGGTGGTGGTGTGTGGGAGGAGAGGGTAGAGAGGTGGTGATGTAGTTGTTGTTTAAGAGTCGTTGTTATTGTTCGTGGGTGTTGTTGCTATTTTTTGGGGGGGCCGTTATTATAATTAATCGTCTATTAAGAGTGGTGATGGTGTTGTTGTTATTGTTCGTGGGTGTTGTTGCTATTTTTGCCATTATTATAATTAAGAGTGGTGATGATGTTGTTCTTCAGTGTTGTTGTTATTGTTCGTGGGTGTTGTTGCTATTTTTTTGGCCATTATAATTACTCATCTATTAAGAGTGGTGATAGTGTTGATGTTAAGAGTTGTTATTCTTCATGGTGTTCTTGCTATTTTTGCCATTATTATAATTAATCGTCTATTAAGAGCCACGGCCATAATATCTCCATATGTAGAGGTGTATGGAGATGTATTTTTATTTATGTATTTAATTTATTTATACCACTTTAAGTCTCGAGATTTCTCTCCGTGAAATTTGGGCTGCTCTCCCTGGGCAGAGTGCATCACCACAAGAGCAGCGCCACTCTTTTTTGTTGTTGTCTACAACTGTTTCTCTATCAGAGTGGCTTTTTTCTAAGAATTTTTCCACGGACAACTCTCTTGTTGCTGTGGTTTTTTTAATGTGCGCTGAATAATTATGTGTAACCCAGTATGTGACTGGATGTAAAAAAAAAAGCACATGAGTGCTTATTCCATTATCCTCGAAATAAAAGAATAAATAAATAAATATAAATGCATGAATAAACACACCACTGAAACACACACACTCACACATTCATAAATCTCCATCTCCTTGGAAAAGTATATAAAGTTTTCAGTGACTTTTTCATCATCGTTTCTATCTTTTTCTTCTTCTTCTTCTTCTTTATTTAATGCTGTTTGGCCTTCCCCAGCTTAACACCCTGGGGGAATTACCCAGAACACTGACTCTTGTCTTTTCAGTTTTTTTAAATATTTGTTGTATTTTATTTCAAGGAATGACGTTGAACAGTCTCAACCACTGGGGATTCTTCACGTCTGTCGTAACAACATCGTAATTAATGTTAGGCCTGGACCGACCTACCAAACTAGTTTTTTACCGTGAAACTTTGTTTCCATTTTGTGTGTGTGTGTGTGTGTGTGTGTGTGCGTGCGTGCGTGCGTGCGTGCGTGTGTGGTTGTGTTTGTTTGTTGTTGTTGTTTTCTTTACAGTGGATCAAAACGGGCTATCGTTCAGCCAGATTGAGAACACCGCCTTGTCAGGGGAGGAAAACGGAGTCGTCCCTTCATCGGGCCCACGTCAGCGGTCGCTCAGTCAGTCGCAGAAGCCCGGCATGTTTCCCAGGCAAACTTCCCGGAAAACGTCTCGCCCGCGGACCCTTTCCGTATCCTCTGCCCAAGACAAAGACAAGGCTGAAACGGAGGTAGGTAGATATATATATATGGTCAATCTGCCAGGTTAACTTAAAGCACAGACTTGCCAGTGCCTTCAACTCCCTACATGTATAAAATCATACACATGCAGAAGATCAGATCTGCACCATAAAGATCCTGTAATTGGTGTCGGCCTTTGGGGAATTGTGGAAACCCGAACATACCCAGCATGCACCCTGTACCTGGGGAGGGATGGACTCCGCCAGATTCAACTTGCCCAAGAGGCACGGCCTGGAAAATTCATTGCATTGCCCCAGGGAGTTGAGGGGAGAGAGAAGAGATGATATCAGCATGATATTGTTTTATGTATGGGAGAAATAATGATATCAGCATGATATTGTTTTATGTATGGGAGAAATAATGATATCAGCATGATATTGTTTTATGTATGGGAGAAATAATATCAGCATGATATTGTTTTATGTATGGGAGAAATAATGATATCAGCATGATATTGTTTTGTGTATGGGAGAAATAATGATATCAGCATGATATTGTTTTGTGTATGGGAGAAATAATGATATCAGCATGATATTGTTTTGTGTATGGGAGAAATAATGATATCAGCATGATATTGTTTTGTGTATGGGAGAAATAATGATATCAGCATGATATTGTTTTATGTATGGGAGAAATAATATCAGCATGATATTGTTTTATGTGTGGGAGAAATAATGATATCAGCATGATATTGTTTTATGTATGGGAGAAATAATGATATCACCATGATATTGTTTTATATACAGAAGAAGAGATGATATCAGCATGATATTGTTTTATGTATGGGAGAAATAATGATATCAGCATGATATTGTTTTATGTATGGGAGAAATAATGATATCAGCATGATATTGTTTTATGTATGGGAGAAATAATGATATCAGCATGATATTGTTTTATGTATGGGAGAAATAATGATATTAGCATGATATTGTTTTATGTATGGGAGAAATAATATCAGCATGATATTGTTTTATGTGTGGGAAAAGAAATGATATCAGCATGATATTGTTTTTACGTATGGGAAAAGAAATATCAGCATATTGTTTAAATGGGAAAAGAAATTATATCAGCACGATATTGTTTTATATACAGAAGAAGAAATGATATCAGCATGATATTGTTTTACGTTTGGCTTGTAAACCCACAAGTAGTTCTTTGGGGGGTTTGTGTGTGTGTGTGTGTGTGTGTGTGTGTGTGTGTGTGTGTGTGTGTGTGTGTGTGTGTGTGTGTGTGTATGTGATAAATAGTTTGCTAAGCCAGGTGCACCAATCTCTTCTGAATTCAGTTCATGCAACTCAAGATTATCAGCCCATGAAAGCTGTTCTTTCTTAGAACAACTGGTGGTTAGAGTGATGTGCATTGCGCTCGTGATCTGCTGACCCGGGTTCGAATCTTGTTCAAGAGGATTTTTCCTCTGGAGTCAACCAACCATCAGTGCCAACTCCACTCCCCCCAAAAGTCCTTCGGATGAGACTATAAACCGAGGTCCCGTGTGTGAACGCACACAGAACATCTTACACACACACAGTCAAACCTATTCTACTTTTTGGAAGAGTAGGCTATTGTGTGGCGGTGTGGGAACGTATGACAAAATCGACAAAACTGCATACACACGGGGACAGGATATAACAAAAAAAGCATGGGTGCTTATTCCATTATCCGGGAAATAAAAGAAATAGGTAAATGAAAAAATACTTTGGAAATACCGTTCCTTATTGTCACTGGAACAGATTCTTTATTTCATGGACAGAGACTAAATTCATTGAATAACAAAAGGATGCTCCGATGTAATTTCTGTCCAATATTTTGTTAGGGTTTTTTTTGTTTAAATGTCTTTTATCACTCACGAAGTATTGGCTGGGGGAGAGGGGTGGGGTGGGGGGGGAGATGGATTTTATCAGAACATTCAAATGATGCTAATGGTATTTTGGCTAGCAAAAGATGCTTATCTTGTTAATAATAATAATAATAATAATAATAATAATGTATGGAATTTATATAGCGCTGAATCTTGTAAAGCAACAAATCAAAGCGCTCAGATGACTTTTTTTTCGAGGATAATGGAATAAGCACTCATGTGCTTTTTTTCATCTACTCCCCGTGTGTATGCAGTTTTGTAAATGTTGTCATCCGTTCCCACCAGCACACAAATGGTCTACTCTTACGAAAAGCGGAACGGGTTTTAACGTGTGCGCAAGATGTTCTGCGTGCGTTCGCACACGGGACCTCGGTTTATAGTCTCATCCAAAGGACTTTGACATTCAGTTCGATTTTTTGTGGTCAAACTGGGAAGAAAGGGCGAGGAGGCTGGGGATCGAACCCAGAACTTCACGGTTTACTTGTTGGCAGGCGAACGTCTTAACCATCCTGCCACCTTCCTTCCATCTATCTCTCTGTGTGTTGTTACCAAAGCCTCCACCCGAGGTGCTGCCTGGCTTCTGCAGCATCATGAGCTACAACGCCAGGGAGTGGCCCTTCATCGTGCTGGGCAGTTTCGCCGCCACGCTGAACGGAACAACCATGCCCATCTTCGCCGTCTTCTTCAGCAAGATTATTGCTGTGAGTTGTTGGTTGTTTGTGGGAGGTTGGTGGGTGTAAGGGGTGGGGTGGGGTAGGGGGTGGGGGGTGGGGGGGAGGGGGTTGTGGGGGGTTGTGTGTGTAGGGGGGGGGGGGGGGGGGTGTTGTTGTTGTGTAAGTGTGTGTGAGTTTTGTGTGTGTGTTTGTGAGTGTGTGTTGTTGTTTGTGGTTTGTGTGTGTTTCTGTGTATTGTGTGATGTGTGGTGTGGTCGTTGTTTCTGGTGGTTGTGTGTGTGTGGGGTGGGTGTGTTTTTGTTGTGTGGTGTGAGTGTGTGTGTGTGTTTGTTGTTGTTGTTGTGAGTGAGTATTGTGTGTGTTTGTGTGTTTGTGTGTGTGTGTCGGTGTTGTGTGTGTTGTGTTGTTGTTTTTTTTTGTTGTTTGTGTGTGTGATGTGTACTGTTATGTGGTGTGATGGAGTTGTGTGTTACTTTTTGTTGTTGTTATTGGTGTGTTGGTGTGTGTTTGTGCATCGTCAGGTATGTGTGTGTGTGTGTGTAGTGTGATGATGATGTGTAGTGTGAGGTGTGTGTGTGTGTGTATTTGTCAGAGTTAGATTATGTGTTGTTTGTATCGCGGATGAGAATGAGAAGTGTTGTCTTTATCTGTGTGTTTTTATTATTATTCATTCTTTACTATCCTATTTAGTTATTCATTTTTTTATCTCAAGGATAATGGAATAAGCACTCATGTGCTTTAACTTTTTTTTTTTTTAATCTAGTCCCCTGTGTGTATGCAGTTTGTGTCAATTTTGTCATCCCGTTCCCACAGGCACTCAATGGCCTACTCTTCTGAAAAGCAGGACAGGTTTTTAACGTGTGCGCAAGATGTTGTTGTGTTGTGTGTGTCCGTGGTGAGTTTGTGTCAGGGCCTTGCCTTCCAGGTTATTTATTTATTTATTTTATATCGAGGATAATGGAATAAGCACTCATGTGCTTTTTTTACACCCAGTCCCCGTGTGTATGTATGCGGTTTTGTAAATTTTGTCATCCCGTTCCCACCGACACTCAATGGCCTACTCTTCCGAAAAAGCGGAACAGGATTTAACGTGTGCGCAAGATGTTCTGCATGCGTTCGTACACGGGGGCCTCGGTTTATAGTCTCATCCGAAGGACTTTGAATTTCATTTCGATTTTTTGGGGGGTCAAACTGGGACGAAAGGGCGAGGCTGGGAATCGAACCCAGGTGTGTGTGTGTGTGTGTGTGTGTGTGTGTGTGTGTGTGTGTGTGTGTGTGTGTGTGTGTGTGTGTGTGTGAGTGTGGGGTGGAACTCAGTGGAGAAGGTTGTTGGAGCAGTGCTGAGGTGGTCATCACCCCATGTGGGTGTCTTGCTTCTTCGTCTTCTTCTTCGTCGAACGCTCAAGACAGCAACTATTGTTGTCTGTTATATGAGCGAAAATGCGTCCGTCACGCTGCCGTTAAGCGCCTGGACAAGTCAGGCCCAGCGCATCCGACTTCGGCACAAGAGAGAACAGTTACCTTTTAAGTTCTTTCTGGAAAAAAGGCAGGAGAATGGACCAAGAAGGCAGAAAATAGACAAAGAAGGAGGTGACAGGAAGAAAAGGAACAAGGAAGAAACAAAGAGAGTGATAGAAAAGAGGAAATTTCTAGCACAGAATTTCCAGAGTGTGGGGATGCTATTTATACTGTAGGCCCTCGGGAGGGGGCGGGGGGGTGGGGGGGGGGGGGGGGGTCTTGCTCATCCTGAACCCTTAAGGACAGAAACGTTGTTCTCAGTAAAAAGGGGTTCAGTACCCTGTGTCTGGTATATCAGGGGGACGGGACAGCCTGGTGGTTACCACAGTGGTTGCGCATTGTGCTCATGATCTGCTGGTTCGAATCTCGTTCAAGAGGAATTTTTCCTTCCGGAGTTAACATCAGTGCTGACTCCACTCCCCCCCTTAAAAGCACATGGGTGCTTATTCCATTATCCTCGATATAAAAGAATAAATATTAAAAAACAAATATATATAAAGTCCTTTGGGTAAGACTATTGTGCGAACGCACGCGGAACATCTTGCGCACACGTTAAAACTTGTTCCGTTTTTCGGAAGAGTAGGTCGTTTGTGTGTACCAAGTGGGAACAGATGACAAAACTGACAAAACTGCATACACACAGGGATTGGATGGGGGGGGGGGGGGGGGAACCCACATTAATGCTTATTCCATTATCCTTGAAATAAAAGAATAATTTTGTTTAAAAACACGTTGGCTCAGAACAGGCACCCCTGAACACGAAAATGACCCAGCAGTTAGTGTAGCAGGGCCCGTTCTGGCTGGTGGCCTTACAGAGGTTGTCATTGATGAACGAATTCTGGCATAAGGGGGGGTGGGGAAAGGGGGGGTGGGGGGTATGACCTGATAGGTTCAGATATGGGCTGGGGTTGGTGAGGTCAGAATGAGTGTTGTGGAAAATGTGGGACGTATATGTCACACATGCACGCACACACATGTATGCACACACGCACGCACGCACGCACACACGCGCGCGCGCACACACACACACACACACACACACACACACACACACACACACACATGTATGCACACATTGTATGCCTGTGGGAAACGATGACAGAATTTACAATACCGCATACACACGGGGACTGGATGTAAAAAAGCACATAAGTGCTTATTCCAACATCCTCGATATCAAAAGAATATTTTAAAAAATAATAATAATAAATAAAACACGCGCATGCACGCACTCACGCGCGCACACACACACACACACACTTACTATAATGAGACAACACGCCCCCCCCCCCCCCCCCCCCCCCCCCCCCCCCCACTTCCCCCCCCCCAAAAAAGTACCCAGTCTTGTTAGTGTTCCTTTTCCCTCTAGCTTGTATCAGAAATAGTTCCCTGTAGCTTGTATCAGTAATAGCGTTCCTTTTCCCTGTAGCTTGTATCAGTAATAGTTCCCTGTAGCTTGTATCAGTAATAGCTCCCTGTAGCTTGTATCAGTAATAGTGTTCCTTTTCCCCGTAGCTTGTATCAGTAATAGTGTTCCTTTTCCCCGTAGCTTGTATCAGTAATAGTGTTCTTTTTCCCTGTAGCTTGTATCAGTAATAGCGTTTCTTTTCCCTGTCGCTTGTATCAGCAATAGCGTTCCTTTTCCCTGTAGCTTGTATCAGTAATAGTTCCCTGTAGCTTGTATCAGCAATAGTGTTCCTTTTCCCTGTAGCTTGTATCAGTAATAGTGTTCCTTTTCCATGTAGCTTGTATCAGTAATAGTTTCCTGTAGCTTGTATCAGTAATAGTTCCCTGTACCTTGTATCAGTAATAGCGTTCTCTTCCCCTGTAGCTTGTATCAGTAATAGTGTTCCTTTTCTCTGTTGCTTGTATCAGTAATAGTGCTCCTTTTCCCTGTAGCTTGTATCAGCAATAGCATTCCTTTTCCCCGTAGCTTGTATCAGTGTTCCTTTTCCCCGTAGCTTGTATCAAAAAGTTATTTTCTGATCTGAGACACAGCGGGTCAATTTTATACTGTGACCATCGAATCTGATCCAGGCCAATCCCATCTGTTGCAGGTGTTCAGCGAAAAGGGAGACAAACTCCTGGATGATGGTGTGTTCTGGAGTTTGATGTTTGTGGCCCTTGGCGGATTAAACTTTGTCTTTCAGACTCTTCAGGTGAGATGGGGGGTATGAAGGGGCAGGGGGGAGGGGAGGGGGGTTTCTTGAGGATTTTTTTAATTTAATATTTATTTCAGTTTTATGTATATATTTATTTATTTATTTATTCCTGAGGGGTTTTCTTGAGGTTTCTATTTTACTTTATTTTGTTGTGTATTTATTTGTTTGAGTTTATAGTGTGTTTATTTGTTCATTTCTTTGTATTTATTTCTAAGCTTAAAAAATAATAGTTTATCTCTTTATCTATCTGTTCATTCGTTCATTTTCTTCCTACTTTTTTTCCTTTCTCTCTTTCATTGTTCATTTGTTTCTTTTTAAAAAAATTATCATTATTATTATTATTGTTATTGTTGTTATCAGTATGATTTTTTCTTATCATTATTGTTGTTATTGTTGTTTTGTGTTACACTTAACAAATGGAAAGTCATATAATTCTTTCCAACACAGCATGCATGTCTGCTCACACATGACAATTTGCTTGTACAATGTGTGTGTGTGTGTGTGTGTGTGTCCATATATATATATATATATATGGACACACACACACACACACACACACACACACACACACACACACTTACATCTAACAAAGTTTTACTCCTTAGACATGCATGTCGTATCAGATCTTTGAGGGGATTTTAAAAACAAAAAATTGTCCAGAGTTTACATCATTCCCAGCTCTACACTTCTGCAGGTGTTTAAAATCCCCCCCCTATCCCCCCAACTAGCCCCCAGGGCTGCAGCAGCACATAAGGACTGTAGCAAGTCAAGCCTCCTAGTCAGAGAGTCATAGTCGATCACTAAAGACTAAGCTGTAAAGTGGAATTCCATGAGTGGGAAAGAAAGCCACTGGTCATACAGCCTCTCACTTTGCTGCTGTTGCCCCCAGCGTCAATGGTTTAATCAAGAACTGTGATAAACCCCAGGCGCTGACGGCATAAAGTAAGGTAGCCGCATTCAGAGTTCGGGGATGGTGTCTAAGAAATGATACCTGTATGCGTGC
>CM054163.1:26801622-26906622 GCA_028751875.1 Rapana venosa
CAGCAGTGCAGGGCCCCGCTGGCTGGTGGCCCCACGGCGGCCTGATAGTGATGGGCTCCCTGTGGACTTTCGACCCTGAGGATGAAAACATAACAAATCTGGGTATGGATGTGGCGGGGGGGGATTGGAATGAGCGACGTGGGAACAGCAGGACAGGGGACATCACAGAAGATGAGGCAGCAACAAAAAACTACCAAAAAACCCCACACAGTTTGTAGCTGTTGTAGACGAATTCTTCTTCTTCATCGTCGAACACACAGACAGCAACTGGTGTTGACTGTTATATGAGCGAAAATGCGTCACGCTGCCGTTAAGCGCCTGACAAGGTCAGGCCCAGTGCATCCGACTTCGGCATAAGAGAGAACTGTTTATCTTTGAAGTCTTTGTGGAGAAAAGCCAGGAGAATGGACCAAGACGGCAGAAAATAGACAAGGAGGAGGAGACAGGAAGAAAGGGAACAAGGCAGAAACGAAGAGAGTGATAGAAAAGAGGGAATTTCTTGCACAGAATTTCCAGAAGGTGGGGATGCTATTTATACTTGACAGGCACAATCTCCGGTATCCCCACAGGGAGTTGATGAATTAGAAAGAAAAAAACTTTTTTTGGGGTTTCTTCATTTTTGTTCCTCACCTAAAGCCCCAAGGTTCCCCAATGGAGAGAGATCTTGCATGTGTGATCGTTTTTGCCCACCATGAAGGTAGCCGCATTCTGACTTCAGGGATGCATGCTGGGCATGTTCGCGTTTCCGCAAACCCACCGAACGCTGACATGAATATTACGGGATCTTTATCATGGTTTTTTGTTGTTTAAAAATTTTTTTTTTTTTTAGAAAAGTTTTATTTTTACATGCATATTTGATCTTCTCACACACACACACACACACACACACACACACCCCACACACACACACATATATATATATATATATATATATATATATATATATAATATAATATATATATATATATATATATAGGGGACGGGGTAGCTCAGTGGTCGGAGCACTCGCTTTCCCCCCCAGCCAAGTTAAGCAGCGTCGAGCGTGGTTACCAGTTGGATGGGTGACCGTTTGCGCGCCTTGGCTTCAGTACAGTTCCCCCAGTTCACCCAGCTGTAAATGGGTACCTGCCCTCTTTAGGATCAGGGAAGGTAAAGCAGCGAGGGAGAGGAGATGTGCGCCACTGCCCTCAATATGCTGGCCCTAGAGAAGTTGAGGTCTCTGACGCCTCGCTCCCCTACGACCTTATAGGTTATGGGACTCCTTTACCTTACCTTTTACTTTTCATATATATATATGTATATACACATACATACATGAAAGGAATGAAGGCACTGGCAGGTCTGCTCTTGAAAGTTGTCCTGCAAGACGGTAACAATATTCTCCCACCCTTCGATCTTTCACCAGACGTCAACACCGAGATTCGAACCCCCGCGACTTCATTCACGGACCCATCGCATCGAAATTGAACAAACGGGTCTTAACCACTCACACTCATAACCAGATGACAATTTACAAAACCGCATACACACGGGGACTGGACGTAAAAAAACAGCACATAAGAGCTTATTCCATTATCCTCGATATAAAAGAATAAATAAAAAATAAACACTCATGACCAGATGACAATTTACAAAACCGCATACACACGGGTACTGGACGTAAAAAAAAAGCACATGAGGGCTTATTCCATTATCCTCAATATAGAATAAAAAAATAAAAAATAAAAAATAAACACTCATGACCAGATGACAATTTACAAAACCGCATACACACGGGGACTGAACGTTAAAAAAAGCACATTAGTGCTTATTCCATTATCCTCGATATAAAAGAATAAATAAAAAATAAACACTCATGACCAGATGACAATTTACAAAACCGCATACACACGGGGACTGGACTAAAAAAAAAAAGCACATAAGTGCTTATTTCATTATCCTCGATGTAAAAGGAGAAAATATATTTTTTTTTTAATAAATAAATAAACACTCGGCTGTAGCATCCATCAGAAGATAAAATGGAAGGTTATGGTACGGGGTTGTCAGTTTTTCTTTCTCATTCTCAGCTGCTATCCATTCCATCCCAGCTAGTGCTAATTTACAGCAGAAACTGACTTTAATTAATTTATTTATTCTTTTATATCGAGGATAATGGAATAAGCACTTATGTGCTTTTTTACATCAAGTCCCCCCCGTGTGTATGCAGTTTTGTCAATTTTGTCACCTGTTCCCACCGGCACACAATGGCCTACTCTTTCGAAAAGCGGAGTCAGGATTTAACGTGTGCGCAAGATGTTCTGCGTGCGTTCGCACACACGGGGCCTCGGTTTACAGTCTCATCCGAAGGACTTTTTGGGGAGAGTGGAGTCTGCACTGATGTGAACTCCAGGAGAAAATATCCCCCTTGAACGGGAATCGAACCCGGGTGGTCAGATTGCAAGCGCAATGTTCTAACCACTAGGCTATCCCGTCCCCCTTGGATTTGTGGGTGTGGGTGGGTGGTGTGTGTGTGGGGGGGGGGGGGGGAGGGGTGTGTGCAGGCTGTTTTAACACTGAGGGCCTTACACTCCTGACTTGAACTATGTTGTCCTTCGGAAGAGACTATAAACCGAGGCCCCATGTGCGAACACATGCAGAACATCTTGCGCACACGTTAAATCCTGTTCCGCTTTTCGAAAGAGTAGGCCATTGTGTGCCAGTGGGAACAGATGACAAAATTTTACAAAACCGCATACACACGGGGACTGGATGTAAAAAAGCACATGAGTGCTTATTCCATTACCCTCGATATAAAAAAAAAAGAAGAAGAAAATGTCATCTGAGCGCTTTGATGTGTTGCTTTACAAGATTCAGCGCTATATAAATTCCATACATTATTATTATTATTATTATTATTATTATTATTATGCTGGATTTGTGTGTGGGGTGTGTGCAGGCAGTTTTAGCTCTGGGGGCCTTACACTCCTGACTTGAACTATGCTGGATTTGTGTGGTGTGTGTGTATGTGTGTGTGTGTGTATGTGTGTGGGGTGTTCCTGTGTGTGTGTGTGTGTGTTTGTGGGGTGTGTGTGTGTGGTGTGTGTGTGTATGGTGTGTGTGTGTGTGTTGTGTGGTGTGTGTGTGTGTTGTGTGTGTGTGTGGGGGGTGTGTGTGGGTGTGTGGTGTGTGTGGTGTGGGTGTGTGTGGTATGTGTGTGTTGGTGGTGTGTGTTGTGTGGTGTGGGTGTTGTGTGTGTGGTGTGGGTTGTGTGTGTGTGTGTGCGTGCGTTGTTGTGGGTGTGTGTGTGGTGCGTGCGTGTGTGTGTGTGGTGTGTGTGTGTGGTGCGTGGTGTTTGCGTGGTGGTGTGTATGTGTGTGTGTGTGCTTGTGCGTGTGGTTGTGGTGCGTGTGTGTCTGTTGTGTGTGTGTGTGCGTTGTGTGCGTGCGGTGCGTTGTGCGTGTGTGTGGTGTTGTGTGTGTGTGTTGGTGTGTGTATGGTGTGTGTTGTGTGTAGGATGGTGTGGTGCGTGGTGTGTTGTGGTGCGTGCGGTATGCTTGCTCGTGTGCGTGCTGTACGGTTGGTGCTGTGTGTTGCTTGTTGTGTGGTGGTGGTGTATGTGGATGTGGTGTTGTTAGTGTGTGTGTGCTGTGTGTGTGTGGTGGTGTGTGGTGTGGTGTTTGTGTGGTGGGTGGGGTTGTGGGTGGGGTGGTCTGGGTTGGTTTGGTGGAAGTGGGTTGGTGTTGTGGGTTGTATGGGTGGTGTGTGGTGTGTGGTTGTGTGGTGTGTGGTGGTGTGTGTTGTTGTGTGGTGGTGATGGTGTTTTGTGTTGGTGGTGTGTGTGTGTGTTTGTGGTGGTGGATGTGTTGTTTGTGTGCTGTGTTGGTATTGATCTGTGTTCGTGTGTTGTGTTGTGTCTGTGTGAATTTATGGAAAATGGGTTTAGGTTGGGGTTTTTTAATTATAGTCTTGTTTTAAAAAAATATTGCAGTTTTTGTTTAGTACCTGTGCCTGGTATATTTTTTTCTAGAGGTTTGTGTTAGAAATAATCTTGTTGTTGTTGTTGTTGTTTTTCTTGTTTTTTGGGTTTTTTTTTTTTTTTTGGGGGGGGGTGTACTTGTGTGTGCAACTTTTTCCTTTGTTGTTGTTGGTCCATCTATGTAGATAGATATATTTCCACATGGAGTTTCAACATATAATACAGACATGAAACACCATATTCACCTGATTTTTAATTTTTTCGAAATTGTTTGTTGTTGTTGAAAAACCTCTTCCTATAAATCAAAATTTTGCGTGCTGGTGCAATAACGTATGAGGCCTAGTTTTACATAACCACACAATGTTACACACCACAGCTGTCAGATTCCCCTGCTTTCAGCTGCTCTCAGCTGCTATCTATTCCATCCCAGCTGGTGCTGATTACAGCAGAAACTGACCGCACTTGGACTTGATAAAACAAATAGGTGAGCTAGTGTTAGCAATGGGCCCTGGACGTTTGACCGAGTCACGTGCTAGAACATAAATTATATAAGTGCTATGTTTTGCATAAGCGCGCGTTCATGCATATGCATTATAAGTGCTGTGTTTTGCATAATCGCGCGTTCATGCATATATGCATGCCTGCTGATGTTAAATCCTGTTCCGCTTTTCGTAAGAGTAGACCATTGTGTGCTGGTAGGAACAGATGACAACATTTACAAAACCGCATTCACGCAGGGACTGGATGTAAAAAAGCACATATTAAGTGCTTATTCCATTAATATCCTCGATATAAAAGAATTTTAAAAAAATTTCTAATAAATAAATAAAAGAAATGTCTTGTGCGCTGCGACATAATTTATATAAGTGCTGTGTTTTTAGCGCAATCACGCACGCTCATTTATTAATTATTATTTTTTATTTATTCTTTTTTTTAAAAAAAATTATTCTTTTCTTTTTTCGTTTATTCTTTTCTTTCGCTCATGCATATGCATGCCTGTTGTTGATGTCGCAGCGGCCATACAGGTGAAAGTGATGATGGGAAACCAGAGAGCAGACACAAAGCAGCTGGAGGTTTGTGGCAAGGTGAGTGAGTTGTTTGTTGCAAAGGCAGTTTCGGATTCGAATCCCAGTTTGGCTTTCTTCTTCTTCTTCTTCTTCTGTTTCTTCTTCTTCTGTTTCTTTTTCTTCTTCTTCTTCTTCGTCGTCGTCTTCTTCTTCTTTCTCTTCTTCTTTTTCTTCTTCTTCTTCTTCTTTATCTTCTTCTTCTTTTTCTTCTTTTTCTTCTTCTTCTTCTTCTTCTTTTTCTTCCTCTTCTTTTTCTTCTTCTTCTTCTTCCTTTTGCTTCTTCTTCTTCCTCTTCTTCTTCATCTTCTTCTTTTGCTTCTTCTTCTTTTTCTTCTTCTTCTTCTTCTCCTTTTGCTTCTTCTTCTTCCTCTTCATCTTCTTCTTCTTTTGCTTCTTCTTCTTTTTCTTCCTCTTCTTCTTCTTCTTCTTCTTCTTCTTATTATTATTATTATTACACGAAGGGACGTGGATAGCCTAGAGGTTAGAACATTGCGCTCGCAATCTGACGACCCGGGCTCGATTCCCGTTCAAGGGGGGATATTTTCCTCTGGAGTTAACATCAGTGCAGACTCCTCCACTCTCCCAGAAAAGTCCTTCGGATGAGACTATAAACCAAGGCCCCGTGTGCGAATGCACGCAGAACATCTTACGCACACGTTAAATCCTGTCCCGCTTTTCGTAAGAGTAGGCCATTGTGTGCTGGTGGGAACAGATGATAAATTTACAAAACCGCATACACATGGGGACTGGACTTTAAAAAAAAGCACACGAGTGCTTATTTCATTATCCTCGATATAAGATAAATAAATAAAGAAATAAAAATAAGGCATTGGCAGGTCTGCGCTCGAAGTTGTGCTGGGAGATTGTAAAAATCGTTCGTTCACCAGACTTCGCCGAGATTTGAACTCAAAACTTCATGGACCCATGGGATTGAAGTCGAACGGTCTTAACCACTCGGCTATAGCATCAAGAAATTCTTGCCTCGAGATGCAGTGATCAAGCTTGTTTCAGCGACCGTCTTGTCGCGACTGGACTATTGCAACTCCTGTTTTATCGGTATAAGTGATGAACAGTTTACACGCCTGCAGCGAATTCAGAACTCTGCTGCCAGGCTCATCCTTGGAAAGAGCAAAAGGGACCATGTGACTCCCATGCTTAGGGAGCTTCATTGGTTACCTGTAAGGGCATGCTGTCAGTACAAAGTTGCGGTCTTGGCATACCGTCACTCTGAAGGCTCGCTTGCTCCATCTCTGTCAGCTGCCTTGAAAACACGCACCACAACTAGAACCCTGCGGTCTTCGAATGATAACTTACTTGTTGTACCCCATTACAACCTCAAAACCGCAGGTCGTAGATCTTTCGGTGTTGCTGCGCCCACGATCTGGAACTCTCTGCCACCAGCCGTCAGACATGCTCCCACTTTATCCCAGTTTAAGTCTTCATTGAAGACACATCTCTTTAATGTATTTCTTAGCTAGTTAATATATTGTGCTTGTCTTGACGGTCGCCGTTTGTCACACTGTAGGCTACTTCATGTGCATGCCTGGCTGTTGGTTATGTTTTTTGTTAGTTATGTTATTGCTAGTGCCTTTTCTCTGAGTGTACTGTTAATTGCCCTGCTAGTGTGTGCCCGGACGCAAGTGTGTGCCTCTACAGTGCGATAGGTATCTCTTGTAAAATTATTTGCGCTTTAGAAATGCTCATTATCATTGTTGTTGTTGTTGTTGTTATGTGCTGTGTGTGCATGTGTATAAATGTGCATGGTATGAAAGCGCATTGAGTCATTGCTTTGAGAAATGTGCTATATAAATGCTATTCATTATTATTATTATTATTATTAGCATCTGTCTTCTTCTTCTTCTTCCTTTTTGGTCATGTTTCTCCCAGGGGAGGTTTGACATTGATGAGCCTTCTCCATCTCTCTCTGTTTTGAGCTTCCTCCTTATTTATGCCCCTTTCTCTAAGATCATCTGCAATACAGGCAGCCCAGGTCTTGCTAGGTCTTCCCTTTGGTCTCTTTCCATCTACTACGAAGCTCATTGCTCTTTTTATGATGTGGTGGTCTGCTTTCCGTTGAACGTGCCCAAACCAGTGCAGTCTATTGGTACTAGCTACAGACTTCGGATCATCAACTTTGCACATTCTCCATAGTTCTTCATTCGTGATCCTGTCTTCCCATTTGATCTTTGTCATGTAGCGTAGCATTCGGTTTTCACAGCTCTTCAACAAATGTTCGACGGTTTTTGTGAAAACCCACGTCTCTGAGCCATACAGGAGAACAGGTCTGATGCAGGCCTTGTATATCAGGCAGCGTCTCTCCAGTGGGATTTTCTGTCTAGCATCTGTCTGATATGTAGTACAACAGGGGTCTATAAATATTGCAACCTGCCTGGATCCCGAACGTTTCCTTCATCCACTAGACCTTGAGTGGTGGTCTGGGTGCTAGTCTTTGGGTCTGTTGGAACCCCAAGATTTCATTTCATTTATACCACTTTAAGTCACGGTAGATTTCTCTGCGTGAAATTCGGGCTGCTCTCCCCGGGAAGAGCGCGTCGCCACAAGAACAGTGCCACCCTTTTTAAATTTCTTTTTCCTGTCTGCAACTGTATTTGTTTCCCTATCAGAGTGGCTTTTTTCTAAGAATTTTGCCAGGGACAAACAACTCTCCTGTTGCCGTAGGTTCTTTTACGTGCGCTGAATAATTTTGTGTAACACACGGGACCTCGGGTTTATCGTCTCATCTGAAAGACTAGCGCCCAAACCACCACTCATGGTCTAATGGATGGGGGGAAAAGTTTTGGGGCCCAAACAGGATTCGAACCACCACACACTTCCGACTGGGACTTTTTGCTTAGACTTTACCAGTGGTGAGATTTTTTAGTATGCGACTAATAGATCGGTGGTCTAGAGGTAACGCGCCTGTCTAGAAAGCACATAGGTTATGGAACGCCTTTACCTTTCCCAATGAGAGTGACTTTTTTTTTCTACAGCATTGTGCCAGGGACAAACAACTCTTTTGTTGCTGTGGGGGTTCTTTTACCTGTGCTGAATGTCTGTTGCACATGGAACATTAGTTTATCGTCGCATCCAAAATACTAGCCACCAGACTATCTAACACTCAAGGTTTAAGTGGTGAGGGGGGGGGGGGGGGGTGGGGGGGGGGGGGGACTGAACCTGCACTTCTTTTTTCTGTTTCTCACATTTTAGGCAGATCTGAGGCATTACCTCCAGATCACCTATCCATGTTTGTGTTGGTTTTTTGTTGTTGTTGTTTCTTTTGATTTTGATACTTCTTTGTTTTGTTTTTGATGTGGGTAGTGTTTTTAGAGCAACAGAGAGAGAGAGAGAGAGAGAGAGAGAGAGAGAGAGAGAGAGAGAGAGAGAGACAATTGACAATTGACAATTGACAAAATTTATTGCTATTTAGCAATCAAGCCATATAGCGCTGCGGCGCGGTAACAACGATATCGAACGCGACGCGATTACAATGACATGGAAACCATGGCAGTAGTGGTATGTACATCAAGATTCGATACCGAGAGAGAGAGAGAGAGAGAGAGAGAGAGAGAGAGAGAGAGAGAGAAGGAACTTAGACTTTATGCTGTGATTTACAGACATCCAGTGAAGCCATCGACAACATCACCACTGTCCAGTCACTGACCAGGGAACCTCATTTCTTTGACAAATACTGCACCCAGTTGCTTGTACCTTACAAGTGAGTGTCACATTCAAGTATTCAAGTGGTTATTTTATCTTTTTCTTATGTTCATCTTATTCTTTTATTTCAAGGATAATGGAATAAGTAATCATATGGGTTTTTTCTTTCAGTCATTGTGTGTGTGCGGTTTTGTCAATATTGTCATCCGTTCCCACTGGCACACAGTGGCCTACTCTTCCCAAAAGTGGAACAGGTGTGTGCAAGAAGTTCTTGTATGCATTTGCACATGGGACCTCAGTTTATAGTCTCATCCAAAGGATTTTTTTTTTTTTTAGTGGGGATGGGGGATGGAGTCAGCACTGATGTTCATTCCAAGGAAAGAAAAAAATCCCCTTGAACAGGATTCAAAACCCAGGTCAGCAGATCATGAGCACAACGTGCGACAATCTAACCACCGGGCTATCCCATTCCCTGTTATTCTTCTTCGTCGAACGCTCAGACAGCAACTATTGTTGTCTGTTATATGAGCGAAAATGCGTCACGCTGCCGTTAAGCGCCTGGACAAGTCAGGCCCAGCGCATCCGACTTCGGCATAAGAGAGAATAGTTACCTTTTAAGTTCTTTCTGGAAAAAAGGCAGGAGAATGGACCAAGAAGGCAGAAAATAGACAAGAAGGAGGTGACAGGAAGAAAAGGAACAAGGCAGAAACAAAGAGAGTGATAGAAAAGAGGACATTTCTAGCACAGAATTTCCAGAATGTGGTGATGCTATTTATATTGATAGGTCCCCCGGCAGCTATTTATATTGATAGGTCCCCCGGCATCCCTATGGGGAGATTCCCTGTTATAGTAGTACCACCTTGAACGAAACCATGCTCTGAAACTGGTATTTGGCTGCCTGTAAGGCAACAACAAAAATCCTTCATGCAGGCAGACAGGATCACGAATGAAGAACTATGGAGAATGTGCAAGGTTGATGATCTGAAGTCTGTAGCTAGTAGCAATAGACTGCGCTGATTTGGGCACGTTCACAACGGAAAGCAGACCACCACATCATAAAAAGAGCAATGAACTTCGTAGTGGATGGAAAGAGACCAAAGGGAAGACCTAGCAAAACCTGGGCTGCCTGTATTGCAGATGATCTTAGAGAAAGGGGCATAGATAAGGAAGGGAAGGTCAAAACAGAGAGATGGAGAAGGCTCATCAATGTCAAACCTTCCCTGGGAGAAACGTGACAAAAAAGGGAAGAAGAAGAAGAAGGAAGAAGGCAGACTTCTCATCCAGTGATGTGTAGTCTACTTGACGATCTCGCCGTGATTCCCAGGTGGGATGAGTTGAGACAGAGCGTGTAAGATGTTAAGCTGTGGAATGCCCAATAACAAATAATAATAATGTGTATCGAATTAATATAGCGCTGAATCTTGTAAAGCAACAAATCAAAGCGCTCAGATGACTTTTTTTATTTTTTAAAATATCGAGGATAATGGAATAAGCACTCATGTGCTTTTTACATCCAGTCCGTGTGTGTGCGGTTTTGTAAATTCTTTCATCTTGTTCCCACCGGCACACAATGGCCTACTCTTTCGAACAGCGGAACAGGATTTAACGTGTGTGCAAGATGTTCTGCATGCGTTCGCACACAGGGCCTCGGTTTATAGTCTCATCCGAAGGACTTTGACATTCATTTCGCTTTTTTTGGTCAAACTGGGAAGAAAGGGCGAGGCTGGGAATCGAACCCAGAACCTCACGGTTTACTTGTTGGCAGGCAAACGTCTTAGCCATCCTGCCACCTTCCTTCAAGATATAGCGCTATATAAACTCCATTTATTATTATGTATTATTACTTGACGATCTCGCCGCGATTCCCAGGTGGGATGAGTTGAGACAGAATGCATGATGGAAGGAAGGTGGCAGGATGGTTAAGACGTTTGCCTGCCAACAAGTAAACCGTGAGGTTCTGGGTTCCATTCCCAGCCTCGCCCTTTCTTTCCAGTTTGACCAAAAAATCGAACTGAATGTCAAAGTCCTTCGGATGAGACTATAAACCGAGGCCCCGTGTGCGAACGCATGCAGAACATCTTGCGCACACATTAAATCCTGTTCCGCTTTTCGAAACAGTAGGCCATTGTGTGCCGGTGGGAACAGATGACAAATTTTTTAAAACCGCATACACACGTAAAAACATTTTTTTTATAAGTCATCTGAGCCGGTGCCGGTGGGAACAGATGAAAATATTTACAAAACTGCATTATCCTCGATATACAATAATAAATAAAATTTTAAAATCCACAACAACAAAAAATCATGTCATCTGAGCGCTTTGATTTGTTGCTTTACAAGATTCAGCGCTATATAAATTCCATACATTCTTCTTCTTCTTCTTCTTCTTCTAATATTCTAGGTTAGCCCCTACGGTGTTAAGCTGTGGAAGGCCCAACATCAAGGAGTGTGGGTGTGTCTGTGTGTGTGTGTGTTCCCAGGAAGAATCTGCGCAATGCTCAGGTGTACTCCTTCGCCTACGCCTTCTCCAGCTCCATCATTTTCTTCATCTACGCTGGCTGTTTCTACTACGGGGCCTACCTGGTGCAGCAGAGGGAGATGACTCCGGAGGAGGTGTACAGGTGAAGGTCGTAGGGTTGTACAGGTGAAGGTCGTAGGGTTGTACAGGTGAAGGTCGTAGGGTTGTTGGTTAACGTCACAATAGAGGTTGATTATTGCTGTAGTAAAGAGGTGTGAAGGTTGTAGATTAACGTCATTATAGAGGTTGATTGTTGTTGTAGTAAAGAGGTGTGAAGGTTGTAGGGTTGTTGGTTATTGTCATAATAGAGGTTTGATTATTGCTGTAGTAAAGAGGTGTGAAGGTTGTAGATTAACGTCATAATAGAGGTTGATTGTTGTTGTAGTAAAGAGGTGTGAAGGTTGTAGGGTTGTTGGTTATTGTCATAATAGAGGTTGATTATTGCTGTGGTAAAGAGGTGTACAGGTGAAGGTTGTAGGGTTGTTGAGTAACGTCATAATAGAGGTTGATTATTGCTGTAGTAAAGAGGTGTACAGGTGAAGGTTGTTGAGTAACGTCACAATAGAGGTTGATTATTGCTGTAGTGAAGAGGTGTACAGGTGAAGGTTGTAGGGTTGTTGGTTAACGTCAGAATAGAGGTTGATTATTGCTGTAGTGAAGAGGTGTACAGGTGAAGGTTGTAGGGTTGTTGGTTAACGTCACAATAGAGGTTGATTGTTGCTGTAGTAAAGAGGTGTACAGGTGAAGGTTGTTGAGTAACGTCATAATAGAGGTTGATTATTGCTGTAGTGAAGAGGTGTACAGGTGAAGGTTGTTGAGTAACGTCATAATAGAGGTTGATTATTGCTGTAGTGAAGAGGTGTACAGGTGAAGGTTGTAGGGTTGTTGGTTAACGTCAGAATAGAAGTTGATTATTGCTGTAGTAAAGAGGTGTACAGGTGAAGGTCGTAGGGTTGTTGGTTAACGTCACAATAGAGGTTGATTATTGCTGTAGTAAAGAGGTGTGAAGGTTGTAGATTAACGTCATAATAGAGGTTGATTGTTGTTGTAGTAAAGAGGTGTGAAGGTTGTAGGGTTGTTGGTTATTGTCATAATAGAGGTTGATTATTGCTGTAGTAAAGAGGTGTGAAGGTTGTAGATTAACGTCATAATAGAGGTTGATTGTTGTTGTAGTAAAGAGGTGTGAATGTTGTAGGGTTGTTGGTTAACGTCACAATAGAGGTTGATTATTGCTGTAGTAAAGAGGTGTGAAGGTTGTAGATTAACGTCATAATAGAGGTTGATTGTTGTTGTAGTAAAGAGGTGTGAAGGTTGTAGGGTTGTTGGTTATTGTCATAATAGAGGTTGATTATTGCTGTAGTAAAGAGGTGTGAAGGTTGTAGGGTTGTTGGTTAACGTCATAATAGAGGTTGATTATTGCTGTGGTAAAGAGGTGTACAGGTGAAGGTTGTAGGGTTGTTGGTTAACGTCATAATAGAGGTTGATTATTGCTGTAGTAAAGAGGTGTACAGGTGAAGGTTGTTGGTTAACGTCACAATAGAGGTTGATTATTGCTGTAGTGAAGAGGTGTGAAGGTTGTAGATTAACGTCATAATAGAGGTTGATTATTGCTGTAGTAAAGAGGTGTACAGGTGAAGGTTGTAGATTAACGTCATAATAGAGGTTGATTATTGCTGTAGTAAAGAGGTGTACAGGTGAAGGTTGTAGGGTTGTTGAGTAACGTCATAATAGAGGTTGATTATTGCTGTAGTGAAGAGGTGTACAGGTGAAGGTTGTTGAGTAACGTCACAATAGAGGTTGATTATTGCTGTAGTAAAGAGGTGTACAGGTGAAGGTTGTAGGGTTGTTGAGTAACGTCATAACAGAGGTTGATTATTGCTGTAGTGAAGAGGTGTACAGGTGAAGGTTGTAGGGTTGTTGGTTAACGTCACAATAGAGGTTGATTATTGCTGTAGTGAAGAGGTGTACAGGTGAAGGTTGTTGAGTAACGTCACAATAGAGGTTGATTATTGCTGTGGTAAAGAGGTGTGAAGGTTGTAGGGTTGTTGGTTAACGTCAGAATAGAGGTTGATTATTGCTGTAGTAAAGAGGTGTGAAGGTTGTAGATTAACGTCATAATAGAGGTTGTTTGTTGTTGTAGTAAAGAGGTGTGAAGGTTGTAGGGTTGTTGGTTATTGTCATAATAGAGGTTGATTATTGCTGTGGTAAAGAGGTGTACAGGTGAAGGTTGTAGATTAACGTCATAATAGAGGTTGATTATTGTGGTAGTGAAGATGATGATTGATTATGATTTTTAAAAAATCACGTTTGTTATCTAGTGCAAAGTCTTAAGTAATCTGAGTTGAGAGTGTATTAAATGATTGTATGCGTACTTTTACACACACACACACACACACACACACACACACACACACACACACACACACACACACACACATACACACAAGCAGCATGTGTATATATGTAAACACAGACTCGTACACACACACAGATGGACATACAGTCACCCATGCAGAGCACATATATTGTATACACTGACTCATATGCAAAGTATATATATTTATATACACAGGCACACATGTACAGCATATGTATACACACACACACACAAGCACACATCGTTATCAGCTATATTCAGTGATCTTTTACTGAAGTATAATTTTTTCAAATCATTATTGCATAGTCCAATTGGTTCATTGTTATGATTATTATGGACTTCAAAGACATTATCCTTCTACGGTTTAGATTTTCTCTCGTTGGTTACGGTTACAAATAGTTTTATTGTTCATTCGTTAGATTCTGTTAGAAATTGGGATGTTTATCATTCCGTACTCAAGAATTATTTGTATTTACATTTTCTTACAGTTCTGAGTAGATTTAATTAATACACTAATCCCCTACCCCCCACTCCCAGAATTCCTTCCCCCTCCCCATCACTTTTTTTCCCTTAGTGTGTCTAATATTACATTTTGTGGAGAGACATAAAATGAAATCGATCGAACACATATATACACAACACACACACACACACACACACACACACACACACACACACACACACACACACACACACACACACACACACACACACACACATATCACAAAAAAACGCAAATGTAGCCAGACAGTGAAAAAAAATTAAATAAATAAATGGAACTTATGTAGCGCTATATCTTGCAAAGACGAATCAAAGCGCTCGCATTCAAACCTAATCTGACACAGTCAAGCAACCAATGACAAACAATCAACAGTTTAAACAAACAGATATTTACACAAAACATAGTGCGCTGCAGACCAAAAAATCTATGAAATAAAATGTCAATAGCCAGAGTGAAGATTTCCGCCGAACAAAACAAACGGCATGGCCGACGATGTACGTTTGCAGGGTTTTCATGGCCATGACCTTGGCAGGGCAGACGGTGGGTCAGACGTCGTCCTTCTTGCCAGACTACAGCAAAGGTCGGCTGGCGGCGGGCTACATCTTCCGCATGATCGGCCTGGAGCCCAACATCGACAACTACAGCACTGCCGGCCTGAAGAGGGTGAGACCATGGAGCATCGTCTCCTCCTTGTCGTTGTCCTTGTCGATGTCAATGTCGGGCGTTCCCTCGCTTTGACAAACACTCTAGGGCCATCGATCCAGAATATCGGTGACTTGACTTATCGCACCCGGGCAATAATAATGATGGGTAGGAGGTAAAGGAGTCCCATAACCTATATTAAGGTCGTAGGGGAGCGAGGCGTCAGAGACCTCACTTCTCTAGGGCCAGCATATTGAGGGCAGTGGCGCCCATCTCCTCTCCCTCGCTGCTTTACCTTCCCTGACCCTAAAGAGGGCAGGTACCCATTTACAGCTGAGTGAACTGGGGGAACTGTACTGAAGCCAAGGCGCACAAACGGTCGGTCACCCATCCAACTGGTAACCACGCTCGACGCTGCTTAACTTGGCTGGGGGAAAGCGAGTGCTCTGACCACTGAGCTATCCCGTCCCCTATTTACCCCTACCTTTTAATAATTATGATAAATGGAATTTATATAGCGCTATATCTTGCAGTTTAGCCCTTCAGCGCCTGGGCTTTATCACAGTTCTTGATTAAACCATTGACACTGGGGGCAACAACAGCAAAGTGAGAGGCTGTATGTATGACCAGTGGCTTTCTTTCCCACTCATGGAATTCCACTTTACAGCTTAGTCTTTAGTGATCGACTATGACTCTCTGACTAGGAGGCTTGACTCGCGCAGTCTTTATGTGCTGCAGCCCTGGGGGCTAGTTGTCCTTTGGAGAACATCTCCAACGCTGACTGTCCTTATGCCCACTTGGCCGAGAGAGAGGGGATGTACTGTGGGCAAGGCATCTCCACTATAATCAAATTTCTGCCCAATTTCCAAAACAGCAGCTGCCTCCTCTGCTGTTTTGGAGGTCATCGTCGAACACGACGGACAAACATACATACGTATCTTGCAGAGAAATCAAAGCGCTTGCACTCAACTCGATTCTTACACAGTCATACAACCAGTAACAAGTGATAGTTCCATCAAGTCCAAATTGTGCACGCACGCACGCACACACACACGCCACACAGTCACACACGCACCACACACACTCACACACATACACACACACACACACGCACACGCACACACACACACACACAGGTCACACACACCCTGGCAGGGCGATAGACTCTTGGCTGTTTGTTGAAGGCAGGGAACAAAAACTATGAGATGAAGCAGGAGAGGAAAATCTTAGGTTTGAAATAAATATGTCTTTGAGACTGGATTTAAAAGTGTCATAAGAAGGCTTTTGGCGGAGAGAGAGAGGGAGGGGGGGGGGTAGGTCATTCCAGATCGATGGACCAGAAATAGAGAAAGAGCGACAGCCGATAGAATCACTCCGATACTATTCCTGAAGTCGGAATGTGGCTACCTTCATGGTGGACAAAAAAAACCCCAACTAGCTGCATACGCATAATAATAATAATAATAATAATGTATGGAATTTATATAGCGCTGAATCTTGTAAAGCAACAAATCAAAGCGCTCAAAATCTCTCCTCGCCTGTTGGTGAATTTCGGAGCTGGAATGGAAAAAAAGACAACCCCCCAAAAAAACCCAACCAAAATCAACCCACCCCACTGTGATACTGAGAATAAGAGGAGATGGTGATATGTACGATCGTGTGTGTGTCAGTACCATGCCTTGAAGGCAGGGATACTCCGACTTCAGAGGAAATGTTGATGGTCTGATAACGATGATTGATGGTGAATGGTATGAAGTGGAATTGCTAGAATGACAGACAGAGAGAGAGAGTTTTTAATTTGTTATATTATATCGAGGATAATGGAATAAGCACTTATGTGCTTTTTTACATCCAGTCCCCGTGTGTATGCGGTTATATGAATTTTGTCATCTGTTCCCACCGGCACACAATGGCCTACTCTTTTGAAAAGCGGAACAGGATTTAACGTGTGCGCAAGATGTTCTGCGTGCGTTTTCGTTTTCTAGGCAGGTGCGTTAACCTCTAGACCACCGACCCGCTGTTTGTTCTTCACACATTCATTTTTCATAATTTTTTTTGTAGTGATGGTAGTTGTTATTCTCCTTCTTATCATCATCATAGTAAGGAAGGTGGCAGGATGGTTAAGACGTTTGCCTGCCAACAAGTAAACCGTGAGGTTCTGGGTTCTATTCCCAGCCTCGCCCTTTCTTCCCAGTTTGACCAAAACAATCGAACTGAATGTCAAAGTCATTCGGATGAGACTATAAACCGAGGCCCCTTGTGCGAACGCATGCAGATCATCTTGCGCACACGTTAAATCCTGTTCCGCTTTTCGAAAGAGTAGGCCATTGTGTGCCGGTGGGAACAGATAACAAAATTGACAAAACTGCATACACACGGGGACTGGATGTAAAAAACAAAACAAACACACACAAAAAACATGAGTGCTTATTCCATTATCGTCGAAAAAAATTAAAAAATTTAATGTCATCTGAGCGCTTTGATTTGTTGCTTTACAAGATTCAGCGCTATATAAATTCCATACATTCTTCTTCTTCTTTGCGTTGCCTGGGTTATGTTGTGAGGCCAGATCTTCTGAGGAATTCAGAAGTGGCCTGCAGGTCATCCAGGTACAGTTTCTGCTCCAGAGACGTGGGCTCAAGGCCACACTTCCAGCCTTAGCGTCTGGAGGAGGGTCCTGCAGTCTTGTAGGATGTGGGCCGTATCCTGCTCTTCTTCTCCACAGGGGCACATAGCAGTTCCATACATTATTATCATCATCATCAGGGGACGGGATAGCTCAGTGGTCGGAGCACTCGCTTTCCCCCAGCCAAGTTAAGCAGCGTCGAGCGTGGTTACCAGTTGGATGGGTGACCGTTTGCGCGCCTTGGCTTCAGTACAGTTCCCCCAGCTGTAAATGGGCACCTGCCCTCTTTAGGGTCAGGGAAGGTAAAGCAGCGAGGGAGAAGAGATGGGCGCCACCGCCCTCAATATGCTGGCCCTAGAGAAGCTGAGGTCTCTGACGCCTCGCTCCCCTACGACCTTATACGTTATGGGACTCCTTTACCTTTACCTATTATCATCATCATGGTCGTCACCACCATCGTGATGATGACCAACCCTTGTTCTGTGTGGCCAGGACATCAGAGGCAGCGTGGAGCTGCAGAATGTGGAGTTCCGCTACCCCACTCGCTCGGAGATTAGCGTGCTGAAGGGAATCAGCCTGAAGATCGCTGCAGGGCAGACGGCCGCCCTGGTGGGCATCAGCGGCTGTGGGAAGTCCACCATCATCTCTCTGCTGCAGCGGTACTACGACCCCACCAGGGGCAGTGTGGTCAGTCTGTGTGTGTGTGGTCAGTGTGTGTGTGTGTGGTCAGTGTGTGTGGGAGTATTGTGTGTGTGGTCAGTGTGTGTGTGTGGGGATGTGTGTGTGAGTGTGTGGGGTCAGTGTGTGTGTGAAAGTTCACTATTCTTCTCTGCTGCAGTGATACTATGACCCCAGTGGGAAGTGTGGGCAGTGGTGTGTGAGTGTGGTCAGTGTGTGTGTGTGTGGAAAGTTCACTATTCTTCTCTGCTGCAGCGGTACTACGACCCCACTTGGTCAGTGTGTGTGTATGGTCAGTGTGTGTGGTCGTGGTGTGTGGTCAGTGTGTGTGTGTGTGATGGTGTCTGTCTGGTCAGTGTAGTAGTCGTTCTAGTTTAACGCCTTCACCAAAAAGTGTTGAGGTCATGGTCAGTGTGTGTGGTCAGTGTGTGTGTGAGTGTGTGTGTGTCTGTCTGGTCAGTGTGTTAGTTAGTTCTTCAGTTTAACGTCCTTCCACCAAAAAGTGATATCAGATGGTTAAGTGTGTGTGCGTGCATGTGTGTGTGCGTGCGTGCATGTGTGTGTGCGTGCATGTGTGTGTGTATACGTCTGTGCATGTATGTGTGTGCATGTGTGAGTGTGTGTGTGTATGTGCGTGCGTGCGTGTGTGTGAGTGTGTGTGTGTGAATGAGTAAGTGTGAGTATATGAGTGAAATTGTGGCCGTGTGTGAGTGTGTGTGCGTGCGCACGCGCGCGTGTGTGTGTAAATATATAGAGAAATTGTGTTTATGTTGATGTGTGTGGTGTGTGCGTGTATATATGCGTGAGTGCATGTGCTTGTACGTATATGTGTGTGTTTGTGTGTGTATGCATATGCGTGTGTGCGTATGTGAGCGGTCAGTGTATGTGTGTGTATGCGAGTGTGTGGTCAGTGGTGTGTGTGTGTGTGAAAAGTTCACTATTCTCTCTCTGCTGCAGCGATAGAATGACCCCACTTGGGTCAGTGTGTGTGTGTGATTGTTGTGTGTGTGTGTGTGTGTGTGTGTGTGTGTGTGTGTGTGTGTGTGTAGGATTGTTGTGTGTGTGTGTGGGAAAGTTCACCATTATTTCTCTGCTGCAGTGATACTATGACCCAACTGGGGGCAGTGTGGTCTGTGTGTCTGTGTATATGTGTGGGAATGTGAGTGCGTGTTATTTATTTATTCTTTTTTTTTGGAGGACAATGGAATAAGCATTCATGTGCTTTTTTTCCTACATCCAGTCCCTGTGTGTATGGCAGTTTTGTACATTTTGTCATCCGTTCCTACTGGCACACAATGGCCTACTCTATTGAAAAGCGGAACAGGTTTTAACATGTGTGCAAGATGTGCACGCAGACCTGGGTTTTTAGTCTCATCCAAAGGACTTTTTGAGGGGAGTGGACTCAGCACTGATGCTAACTCCAGAGGAAGATATTCCTGTGTGTGTGTGTGGAAAGTTCACTATTATCTCTCTGCTGCAGCAATAGTATGACCCCACTGTGGTCAGTGTGTGTCTGTGGTCAGTGTGTGTGTGTGTGTGTGTGTAATACGATTCAACACAAGTACAGTACTAATACAGTTCAGTATGCTACAACTCCTCGGTACAATAGAATTGGTTTAAATAGTTTTTATTCAGAAATGAACATAAACATTGAAAAAAAAACCAGCATTGTGGAATCATAGCAACAAACGAGCTTGAAACTTATGGTGTGCTCAGTTAAATGATGAAAATTTTAACATGAACATGACGGCTGCTGAGCTGCAAAGTCCTAAACCAACAACAACAATAGAATTCAGTTCAATATATCACAATATGGTTCAGTACAATGCAGTTGAGTACAATACAGTTGAGTACAATACAGTTCAGTACAACACAATACAGTTTAGTACAATATAACACAATACAGTTCAGTACATACAGTTCAGTACAACACAATTCAGTACAACACAATTCAGTTCAGTACAACACAATACAGTTCAGTAGATACAGTTCAGTACAATACAGTTCAGTACAACACAATACAGTTCAGTACAACACAATACAGTTCAGTACAACACAATACAGTTAAGTACAACACAATACAGTTAAGTACATACAGTTCAGTACAATACAGTTAAGTACAACACAATTCAGTTCAGTACATACAGTTCAGTACAATACAACACAATACAGTTAAGTACAATACAACACAATACAGTTCAGTACATATAGTTCAATACAACACAATTCAGTTCAGTACAAAACAATACCGTCCAGTACAATACACTATATTTCAGTACAATACAATTCAGTTCAATACCATACAGTCCAATACGATATGCAACATATAGTTCAGTACAGTAGTCTACAATACATACGGTTAAAGTAGATCAGTGGTCTAGAGGTAAGGCATCTGCCTAGAAAGCGAAAAGTTTGGGTCAAAGTGCGCGGTGGTTCGAATCCCGTTTGGACCCGAAACTTTTCCCCCATCCATTAGACCATGAGTGGTGGTCTGGGCGCTAGCCTTTCAGATGAGACGATAAACCGAGGTCTCAATTGTTACGATACTTATTTAGCACACGTTAAAGAACCCACGGCAACAAGAGAGTTGTCCCTGACAAAATTCTGTAGAAAAAAAGCCACTCTGATAGGGAAACAAATACAGTTGCAGACAGGAAAAGAGAAAAAAAAATAATGGGTGGCACTGCCCTTGTGGCGACGTGCTCTCCCAGGGGAGAGCAGCCTGAATTTCACGCGGAGAAATCTGCCGTGATTTAATGTGGTATAAATAAAGAAATAAATAACAAACTAAATAAATAAATACAGTACTCTACAATACAACGCAGTCCAGTGCAGAATAGTACAATACTCTACAGTTCCATACATGCAGTTCAGTACAGTATGACACAACTACACTACACTACACTACATTACAGTTCAGTACAGTATTTTTATTTTCTTTTTCTTTTTTTTCTTTATTCTTTTATATCGAGGATAATGGAATAAGCACTCATGTGCTTTTTTACATCCAGTCCCCGTGTGTATGTGGTTTTGTAAATTTTGTCATCATGGCCTACTCTTCTGAAAAGCGGAACAGGATTTAACGTGTGTGCAAGATGTTCTGCATGTGTTCGAACACGGGGCCTCGGTCTATAGTCTCATCCGAAGGACTTTGACATTCAGTTCGATTTTTTGGGGGGTCAAACTGGGAAGAAAGGGCAAGGCTGGGAATCAAACCCAGAACCTCACAGTTAACTTGATGGCAGGCGAACGTATAATAGTAGTAGAAGTATAGTAGTATAATAGTAGTAGAAGGCTCTTGTCTCGGGAGACAATGGCTGGCAAAGAGAGTTGTCCCTGGCAACAAAATTCTTTGGCCACACCAGTCTCTTGTGTACGGCAAGGTCTGGAGTGGCTCAGCTCAGCAGACCCATCCGTGCATGGCAGTCTCTGACACACTTGGTGCAGGCAAAATTGAACACAGTACAATACAATCGTGGTTTATTCCTTTTTTTTTTGCAGGCTGTATGCACAGGAAAGTATGCAAGTATGATAGATAATACGGTGTGCAGATAAGGGGACATGACATGGTAACAGACCTTCAGTGCAGCGTTAAGCATACCACCACAAAATTAATATACTCATCTTGTTTCAGAGAATGGCAGTCCAAACAAACAAGCAAACAAACAAATCTTAACTATGAGAAAGGACTAGTTTGGTTTTCTAAGTTTCACTGATTGTGCTGTGTGTGTGTGTGTGTGTAATGCACGTACAGCTGATTTGAAAACAGATTTCTCTGTCATGTTGTTACAAGTGTAACTTAAATTCTGAGTGTGTGTGTGTATATGTGTGTAAAAGTCAGTCCATTTTTTTATTTCCATATGGTATTTATTTTATTTTATTTTAATTTTATTTAATGTTTTATATCGAGGATAATGGAATAAGCACTTATGTGCTTTTTTACATCCAGTCCCTGTGTGTATGCGGTTTTGTAAATTCTGTCATCTGTTCCCACCGGCACACAATGGCCTACTCTTACGAAAAGCGGAACAGGATTTAACGTGTGTGTGTGTAAAAGTCAGTCCATTTTTTAAATTTCCATACGGTACGTTGAATAAGCAATGCATTTGCAAAGTGTCACCAGTGGTAAACCTCAGAGCTGGATGAAAAAAGTCATTGTACTTAATCTATTACCCTCTTTTCATTTCAGGGCCCAACTTGAGCGCTTTGATTTGTTGCTTTACAAGATTCAGCGCTATATAAATTCCATACATTATTATTTTCATTGTACTTAATCTATTACCCTCTTTAAATAAAATTTCGTATTTGTATTCTCTGACATTTCTCTCTCTGATATTTCTCTCTCTCTCTCTCTCTCTCTCTGGATGTAAAAAAACACATTGGTGCTTATTCATTATCCGCAAAATAAAAATGTATATTTTATTTCATTCTCTCTCTCTCTCTCTCTCTCTCTCTCTCTCCTCTCTGATATTTCTCTCTCTCTCTCTCTCTCTCTGGATGTAAAAAAAGCACATTGGTGCTTATTCATTATCCGCAAAATAAATATTTATATTTTATTTTGCTCTCTCTCTCTCTCTCTCTCTCTCTCTCTCTCTCTCTCTCTCTCTCTCTGATACTCTCTCTCTCTCTCTGGATGTAAAAAAACACATTGGTGCTTATTCATTATCCTCAAAATAAAAATGTATATTTTATTTCATTCTCTCTCTCTCTCTCTCTCTCTTTCTCTTTTCTCTCGATTTTCTCTCTCTCTCTCTCTCTCTCTGGATGTAAAAAAACACATTGTGCTTATTCATTATCCGCAAAATAAAAATTAATATTTTATTTTATTTTATTCTCTCTCTCTCTCTCTCTCTCTCTCTGATATTCTTCTATCTCTCTCTCTCTGGATGTAAAAAAGCACATTAGTGCTTATTCATTATCCTCAAAATAAAAATTAAATTTTATTTCATCTCTCTCTCTCTCTCTCTCTCTCTCTCTCTCTCTCCTCTCTCTCTCTCCTCTCTCTCTCTCTCTCTCGCTCGCTCGCTCTCTGGATGTAACAAAGCACATTGGTGCTTATTCATTATCCTCAAAATAAAAATTAATATTTTATTTCATTCTCTCTCTCTCTCTCTGATATTTCTCTCTCTCTGGATGTAAAAAAACACATTGGTGCTTATTCATTATCCGCAAAATAAATATTTTATTTCTCTCTCTCTCTCTCTCCCCCTCTCTCCCCCCCCCCCCCCCCCCCCCTCTCTCTTCTCTCTCTCTCTCTGTGATACTTCTCTCTCCCTCTCTGTGACATTTCTCTCTCTCTCTGATACTTCTCTCTCCCTCTCTGTGACATTTCTCTCTCTCTCTCTCTGATACTTCTCTCTCCCTCTCTGTGACATTTCTCTCTCTCTCTCTCTCTCTCTCTCTCTCTCTCTCTCTCCTCCTCTCTCTCTCTCTCTCTCTGAGTCTATGAATGAAACGGATCCTATACGTAATAACTGAAAATATTGGTTGGCATGTATCTGGACTTTGGATTATTACTCATGTCCTTTTCATACTCATTCCTATGTTAATACGTCGTTTACAATTGCCCCCTTTGACTGATGGGCTTGTAGCTTTTGTCAAATAAAATTCGTTCATTCGTTCATTCTCTCTGTCTGTCTGTCTGTGGGACTGACAGTTGGTGGACGGCACAGACCTCAAGGAGTACAACATCGGCTGGCTGCGGTCCATGCTGAGCGTGGTCAGTCAGGAGCCCATCCTCTTGACTGCAGCATCCACGACAACATCGTCTACGGGCTGGAGGAGGACGTGCCCATGGCCGACATCATCCAAGCCTGCAAGACGGCCAACATCCACGAGTTCATCACCGCCCTGCCTCAGGTCAGTATAGTTAGTTAGTTAGTTAGTTATTTTATTCTTTTATCTCGAGGATAATGGAATAAGCAATCGTGTGCTTTTTTTACATCCAGTCCCCGTGTGTACGCGGTTTTGTCAATTTTGTCATCTGTTTCCACCATTTTGTGGTGACACGTGATTTTGGCTATATTTGAAAAATTCGGCAGATTAGACATACAAAGTAAACATCATTGAAAAGTTTATTTCCGTTTACTTTTGAGATTGTTATACAGTTTTTCAATAGATGACTGTCGTTATTTTTTTTTTTAATTTTCAAAATATGTCACTGAATGCTGAAAAATAAAAAGTTTTGAAAATTAGGGCTGCTTATCTTTTTGGCTTGAACTGTTGATCAACTAGTCCCCTTGAAGCAATGTGATGATTTTTCACCAAAGTAAAGTTCCCTGAAGTTGGCTGAATCCATCTGATGTCACTTTTTGCACTATACAATTTTTGTTTTTTAAAATCATAACACTGGAGAGCCCGAAATCCCAAAGAATACGCTTGTCAACATGTCAAAGAAAAGTAGCCAACACAAGCAAACTAGGCAAGCTTATGGTCAAGGAAAGCAACTGTGTTTAGAAAAATGATTGCCCTACAGGCCAGAGTACTTTCCCTTCAGTTGAACATCGTTTAGTGTATTTTAAAAAAAATGTAATTCTGCCGAATCTTAAGCTTTTGCACGTCACAGTGAAGGACAGGAGTGCCGAATCTTAAGATTCGGATTCGGCACAACCTCGTTGAGTTAATTAACATGCAGAAAATCAAATAATTATGCGCACTAAAGATCCCATCATTCATGTCAGCGTTCTGTGGGTTACGAAAACATGAATGCACCCAGCATACATCAATCCTCTAAAGTTGGAATGTGGCTACCTTCATGGTAGGCAAAAATCAATGGTCCCACATGCAAAACCTCACCATGGGTGAACCTCAGAGCTCTAGTAAGAAAAAAGTAAAGGTGTTCCATAACCTGTGTGGTCATAGAGGAGCGAGGCGTCAGAAACCTCAACTTCTCTAGGGCCAGCATATTGAGGGCGGTGGCGCCCATCCCCTCTCCCTCGCTGCTTTACCTTCCCTGACCCTAAAGACGACAGGACAATATTTACAGCTGGGTGAACTGGGGGACTGTACTGAAACCAAGTCACGCATACGGTCACCCATCGAATTTGGTAACCACACGCTCAACCACATGCCTGTGTTGCAGATGATCTTAGAGAAAGGGGCATAAACAAGGAGGAAGCTCAAAACAGAGAGAGATGGAGAAGGCTCATCAATGTCAAACCTCCCCTGGAAGAAACATGATAAAAAAAGAAGAAGAAGAAGACGCTCGATGATGCTTAACATTGGCTTGGGGAAAGCATGTGCTCTGACCACTGAGCTATCCTTGTCCACCCCCCACCCCCCCAAAAAAAAAAAAAAGGAAAAGAGGTCTATAACAGAGAAAACATACATTTCATTGAAAGATGTGCAATTTACCGTCATGTCACTGGTACAATGCTCTAACCACTAGACTAATCCACCCACCCCACCCCCAACCCACCGAACTGATGTAAAATCTCACCGCCGCAAGACGTGATGTTTTCAGGGCTACGACACCACTGTCGGAGGCAAAGGGACACAACTCTCAGGTGGGCAGAAGCAGCGCGTCGCCATTGCTCGGGCCATCGTCCGCAATCCCAGAATCCTTCTGTTGGATGAAGCCACGTCTGCTTTAGACACTGAGAGTGAAAAGGTGAGAGAGAGAGAGGGGGGGGATGAGAGAGAGAGAAAGAGATAGGGAAATGAGAGAGAAAAGAAGGGGAAGGGGAGAGAGAGAAAGAGAGAGGGGAATGAGAGAGGGGGGCAGGGATTGAGAGAGAACTCTGAAATGGTACATCGGCCTTAAGCCACAGTACATCAATTGGGGGGAGGGGTGGGGGATGATGAGAGAGAGAGAGAGAATGGAAGAAGAGAAGGAGAGACAGAAGGGAATGGAAGAGAAAAAGAGAGAATGGGGAGAGAAAAATGGAATGGGGGGGGGGGGAGATGTTTTATTTTATTCTTTTATTTTGAGGATAATGAAACGAGCACACATGTGGGTTGTTTTTTATAAACATCCAGTCCCCATGTGTATGCATTTTGTAAATTCTGTCATCTGTTCCCACCGGCACACAATGGCCTACTCTTACAAAAGGCGGAACAGGATTTAACATGCGCACAAGATGTTCTGCGTGCGTTCGCACACGGGGCCTTGGTTTATAGCCTCATCCGAAGGACTTTTGGGGAGAGTGGAGACTGCACTGATGTTAACTCCAGGGGAAAATATCCGCTTGAACGGGAATCGAAACCCGGGTTGTCAGATTGCAAGCACTATGTTCTGACCACTAGGCTATCCCGTCTCCCTTGATGAAACAACAAGCTAATAACAACGACTACAACTCTTACTACCACAACAATAACAATAAGATAATCAAGTTCCCCCCTGAGGATGCCAGGGGCCTGTCAGTATAAATAAATAGCATCCTCGCCTTCTGGAAAGTTTATGCTAGAAATTTCCTCTTTTCTGTCAACTCTCTTCGTTTCTGCCTTGTTCCTTTTCTCCTTCCTGTCACCACCTCCTTCTTGTCTATTTTCTTCCATATGGTCCATTCTCCTGCCTTCCCCCCCCCCCCCCCCCCAGAAAGACTTAAAAAAGATAACAATTCTCTCTTATAAAAAAAACAACAATTCTCTCTTATAAAAAATGTAACAATTCTCTCTTAGCCGAAGTCGGATGCGCTGGGCCTGACTTGTCCGGCGTGTAAACGGCAGCGTGACGCATTTTCGCTCGTTTAACAGACAGTAATAGTTGCTGTGTGATTGTTGAACAAAGGAGAAGATTCATCATCATCATGAACCATTACACCCAGTGGTGTGTGTAGGGCAGCAACAAAGCACCGCTTCCACTCCTGCCTATCCTGGGCCAACCTAGTCACTGATCCCCAAGAGTGCTGCATGGCCTTCATCTCACTTTCTACAGTCCTCGCTTTTGGTCTTCCTTTCTTTCTCCTTCCTTCTGGGGTCCAGTGCAACGCTGTTCTTGTGATTGACTGTGGGTCTCTTCAGATGATGTGCCCAATCCACTTCCACGGTCGTCTGGTGATGATGGTTCCCATGTCTTCTTGCCTGCATCTCCGTAGTAGGTCGTCATTGGAGACCTTCTCTGGCCAAAAGATCCGGAGAATTCTTTGGAGGCATACGGTGCGAAAGGATCGAAGTTTGGTAAGATCCGCTTCCGTCATCCTCCAGCACTCGGAACCGTACAGGAGCGTAGACACAACACAGCTCTGGTATAGCTTCAGCTTGGCGTTGGTGCTGTACCGAGTTGATCTCCAGATATTGTTCATCTCCCTAAACACACTCCTGGCCTTGCCCAGTCTGTTGTGGATGTCTTCTTTTGTGCCGCCCTCTGGTTTGATGATGATGAAAGGAGAAGATTATTCAGATTTAAAATTTTTGTGTTAAAATCTGTCGACAGTTGGTGCAGGAAGCTCTGGACAATGCCCGAGAAGGACGGACGTGCATCGTCATCGCTCACCGTCTGTCCACCATTCAGAACGCCAACGTCATCTTCGTCATGGACAACGGGCAAGTTCTGGAGAAGGGCACGCACCAAGAGCTGCTGGCCTTGCAAGGAGCCTACGCCGGATTTGTCAGCAACCAGAAAATCGGCAAATAAGTGATTGTTGTGTTTAAGCGTCATTGTGTTGTATGTTGACGTATGGCGATGGTGAAGCTGTTGTGATTTTAGCCGTTGACATTTTTTTGGTTTTTACTGGAAGGCAGGGGTGTTTGGTTTTCTTTCTGTTGTTCCTCAGCTAGAGCTCCGAGGTTGCATCAATGGTGAGATTTGGCGTATGCTACCGAGTACCCATCATTAAGGTAGCTGTATTCTGACTGCGGGTAGAGAGAAGATGGCTTAAGTTCTCAGTGGTGTAGGATTATATATATATTATTCCTTGGATAAAGAGGTTCACTAATGGTGAGATTTTGCATATGTAACCGTTTTTTGCCCACCATGAAGGTAGCTGCATTTGGACTTCGGGGTTTATGTAGGACGTAAGAGAGAGGATAGAATTGTTTATTTCTTTTCTAATGCATATATACTTGTGTTTGAATAGAGAACAGTTAAAAGTTTTCAGCTGTTTGTGATAAAAGAGACAATGGACTGACTCCCCCTTCCCCGAAAACCCACCTATAAATGTTTGATTCCGCAAAAGTTTTATTTTGGATAGGATTTTGTAAGTGTTTTTGTTGTTTGTTCGTTATGGTTGTTTTTTTCTTCGTTTGGGGGGAGGGGGCGGGGTTAAATTCTATTCAGCCGTCGCTCAAGTTTGATATGACTGTAAAGAGAACACTTTGGGCAGCAGTGCGGTGTGATTATTCTAGAATACATTCCTGTTTTCTTAAAACGCTAAATCTCAAGGGTTTTTTGTTGTTGTTGTTGTTGTTGTTGTGGCAGATGCATTTTACAAATTACATCTGCATGTTTGGCTTTTGTGTCATATTCCTCTTGAGATTTCATTGTATACACAGTCATGTTGAAAGATAAATAATGTCGTGAGAATTTGTGTATGCTACTGTGTGCCCATCATTAAGGTAGCTGTATTCTGACTGTAGGTAGACAGAAGATGGCGCAAGTTCTCAGTTGTGTAGGATATAATATTATATATATTGTGTTGTGTAGGAGATAAATATATATGTAATGTGTGTGTGTGCATGCTTTCATCTAATGATGCACACACATACATATACTCGTAACAATGAGGGAAGCATATCAGAGAAATGTGAAACTGGGTAGTCTAGAGTTGTTGTGAATTTAGACTACTAGAAACAAAAGAATGTCGGTGACAAACCTGTCACAATGCACGCCCTTCACATCAAAGCTGGTCACAATCTTTGTCTAGTGATTGTAATCAAGTGGAGAAACACACGCACACACGCGCACACACACACACACGTAAATGACACTCCTACCATACCCGTCACATCAACACAAGGGAAATTCTGTCTCCTATTGTTGAGAGTATTATCATTATTTTTTCTTTTCTCTTTTTGTGATACATCTCTTTGGCATCACATGTAGGCTACTACTGTTATGCCGCTGTGTACCTCAAACTGCCTTGTGATCGGAAAAAATTGCGTTCAACATGACAACTTCACCCATTCTTTCAGTCTTAAGGTTTACAGTTCAAGGTAATGAATGATATCTGTGTGGAGAGCATATGAACACAAGGTTGAATCGCAATCCAAAATCTCAGGATGTGGAGAGCATATAAACAAACACAAGATTGAATCGTAATCCAAAATCTCAGGATGTGGAGAGCATATGAACAAACACAAGGTTGAATCGTAATCCAAAATCTCAGGGGGGATTTTGTTGGTGGGGATTTTTAACCCGATCTTCTGCGTCTGACCAAAAATGCTCTTTCATGTACTGCCGTTTTTCCACTCGCTGTGATTTTCTGCAAACGCTTCCCATATGAATGTGTCCATGTATATTTTCTCTTCTTTCCTTTTTTTTTTTGTAAAACACTAATATGCAATTTAAGCTATCGTGTTCTCCAATTTTTGTTTTGTATGCAGGATTGGGGTGGGGGGGAGGGGGAGGGTATTTTTGTATCTTATTTATTTCCCCCATCCCTCTTTTCTGCCCATGTCTCTCTCTCCTCTCTTGTTCACTCTCGCAGAATGCAAATATTTTCTTCTTTTTCTTATGCATGGGATTCTTAATCAGTGTTGAGCGTGTGTGGATTAAAGAGGTTGGGTTTTTCATTTCTTGACAGCAACATTATTAGCTTTAAAGCAGTATAAATTGTGTAGGGCTGAAGGATTTGTTTAGTCTGCTTTGTATGCCTTTTTAAGATTGTAAAATTAGCATTCCATGCCAAAAAGGGTTGGGTTGTTTTTTTAGGTTGGGTTAGTTTTGTGGTTTTTTGGTGAACTGAAAGCTTTTAAAATTAATTTAATTCATGACATTTTTAAAGTGGATAACTTTGAATTCAGGTTTTTACTCTGTGTGTGTGTGTGTGTGTGTGTTTATTAACCAAACTGTACATTGTTTTACCAGTTTGTTTGTTGTTGGGTTTTTTAATATACTTTTTTACATTAAAAAAAAAAAGACCGGATATATTCTAGATTATATGTTTACTCAAAATTTTAGCTATATTTTTTTTATCCCAAAGTTTTCCAAACAAAACTTTAGCTTTAAATATGCTTACAAGAACTGTCTTTTTGTGTGTGTGGTAAATATAACTTGCAGAGGTTGTGCAAAGAAAGATTTTTAACTTGCTAGGACAGTGGGTTCTCTCCCTTGTTTTCCCTCTCGGATGGGGCAATTTGTATGAGAGGGGGGGGGAGGTTTGAAGTGTGACAACAACAACAAAAACCCCAAAAGTTGAAATTTATACTACATTTGCATGTTTGAACTTCACCATGCTTGCTGCATTAGTTCATGTCAAAAGATTGAAGCTTTCCTTTAGTGTTTCAGCTTCATCTACCGTGTAAAAGATGTCCGGTTTTCCTGTTAAGACTGCTCTGTGCCTCACTCTATTTTCAGGAAGAACAAATAGGGAAGTATTCTATTTTTCGTATATATATATATATTTTTGTTTTGTGGGGGGGGGGTGTCATATATATATATACCCAGTTCATGCCCAACATATATATGTAGTGTGAGTTATGCTTTTAAGAAACCTCTGTGAGTGTGTGTGTGTGAAGAGAAACTAGTGATTAGAAATGGTTTGGGCATTTTTGGTGCTCGTGTGCATGTGTGTGTGTGTGTGTAAAAGAGAAACTAGAGATTAGAAATGTTTTTTTCATATTATCGGTGCTTGTGTGATTTTTAGAAGATAGCATGGTGATTGAGAAATGGTTTTGTCATATTATTGGTGCTTGTGTGTGTGCACACACACATGTAGTATGCATGCTTGTGTGTGTATGTGTGTATGTATGCAGATAACGCACACGTTGGTGTGGGGGTGCCATGTAAGTTGATTAATTTGGGGTTGTTTTTTTTTACAAAGTATGCGCACAAGTTCTTTCAGAAATGTGACAGTGTAGAATGCTAGAAATTCTAACTTGTGTTGATACATCTATATCTCTATATCTATTATAGTTTTAGCCATTATAGTTGGAAAGATTTCAAGACTTTTTATATCTCTACATCTATTATAATTTTAGCCATTATAGTTGGAAAGATTTCAAGACTTTTGGATCTGTATTTAGGGGTTGTATGATTTTCTGTCTTTCGCTCCATATGTGAGCACATTCATCTTTGTTATACTAGGTCAGTCAGGTTTTCAGCAGTTTACCACAGTTACAAAGTGTGTGGAAGATAAACTGCATGTTGCGCTGCTTTATATTTTTGCTGTAAATAACTTGAAAAGTTTTTTTGTTGTTTTTTTTTGTGGTAAATTGTCATATCTGAAATAAAAATTGTTTATGAACAATTAAAACTGAAGTTTTTTTGGTTCGATGGTGACTGATTTTAAGGGGATTGAATCCCATCTCCATCGCCCGAAAATATCCCACACTGACCCGTGCATAATTATGGTAAGAAGAGGGAAAGGGAAGAGAGGGTGGAGGTGTAGGGTTTTCACTAGGCTTAGCACTGGCTGTTTCACTTCAGCCGTGCGTGTGGTCAGAGTGCCCCCCCTTCTCTCTCACGCATTCATTCTATTTATAGCAACATTACCTCCATTCATGAACAGTTCGATTCCGTTTTATTGTATAAATTGCCTCAAAAGTCCTGATACAAAGTTTCTATTCAAGGGAAATAAAACAGCAATTATTTTACAAGATTGCTGACTATGGCGTTTACCTGTCTGAAACGAGGACAATGGTGAATCCAAATGATTTAGAACGAGTTTTTTAATTGTTTGATTTTTGAACCGTATCTTAGTGAAGACACCTTTAAATTTTGGAATCACAGTTTGGGTGTATGTTGTGTAAAACAAGAGCCTGCACACTGTTAGCTGTGAGTTAGGAATGTGTGATCTCTAGTGGGATCACCCCTCTAACTTCTTAATCCTCTGACATTTGGAGGAGATGTGTTGTCTTTCTTTCCTTGTTTGTGGTTGAGTTGTTTCTTTTTTTTGAGCACATTTATTTTTTTAACAGGGGGTGATTAGGGGATAGGTTAAAGGGTTATTTTAGGAGGTAGGGAGGGGTTGGAGAAAAAGGACAGTGTGTGCTTCAGGGGGAATGAGGAGGGGTGTAGGGTGGTTGGTTAAGGGGGAAAGGAGGGGGGTTTTTATTGGGGGGGGGGGGGGAGTGTTGGAATGGAGTTAGGTAACATGGGGGGGGGGGGGGGTTGATGGGGGGAGGGGGGGAAGTGGTGATAAGGGGGGGGGGGGGGAAGAGGTGGGGAGGTAAGTAGGGGGGGGGGTTTGGTAGAAGTGGTTTGAGAAAGGGGGGGGGAGATTTAGGGGGTTAGGTAACAGGGAGGTAAGATTGGGGGGGGGGGGGTGGTATGGGGTTTGTGGGGGTGGGGTTAGGTAAGATAGAGGAGGATAGTGGGAGTTAGGGGGAAGGGGGGGGTGTTGTTAAGTAACGGGTGGAGAGTGGAATAGGTTACTAGAGGGGGAAGAGGTGTGTGTTGGGGTTTTAACCATAAGGTACACCACAGTAATCTTACCATTGAACAACCTACCATTCTTTTTTTCCCTCCCTTCCCCAACTACCTCACCCCCACTACTCCTTCTTCCCCCTCCCCCCCCCCCCCCCCACCCCTACCCCCCCCACTCATCCACCCACCTCCGCCCCCCTCCCCCCCCGCCCCCCCCCCCCACCAGGCCCATTGCGCCCACCTTTTCCCCCCCCCCCCCCCCCCCCCGCCCAATACCCTACCCCCTCCTAAACTACAGCCTCCTTTCCCCCCTATTCCGTCCCCCCCTTTTCCCTATCCAGGAGCTGGGAGGGGGGGGGGGGGGGGGGCTGGGTTGGGTGGGTTAGGGTAGAGGGTGGGGAGGGGACCTTCCCCTCCCCCTGACCTACCCTCTCCCTCCCCCACTAACATAGCTCCTTTCCTCCCTCCTCTTACCCACACTCCTGGATAGGTGAAGAAGGGGGGGGGGGGGGGGGGGGTTAGGGGAGTGGGGATAGGGGATAGGAGGCTGTAGTAGGTTAGGGAGGGAGGGAGGGGTAGGTTAGGGGGGAAAGGGGGTGGGGGGGGGGGGGCAGGCATTGGGGAGTCGGTTGGTGGAGGGGGGGGGGGGGAAGAGTAAGGTTGGGAGTTTAGGGTGAGGTGGGGGGGGGGAGGGACTTTCCCTCCCCTACCTCCCCTCCCTTCCCCCCCCACCTCTTTCCTCTCTCCCCCACCCCCCCCCCTCTTCTTCCCTCCTCTCCTCCCCCCCCCCCCCCATCTCCCTCTCACCACAAACCACAAACCTCTCCTGGGGGTTAGGGAAGGGGGGGGGGGAGGGGACTTTCCCCCTCCCCCTAAACCTACCCTCTCCCTTCCCCCAACCTCTTTTCCTCTCCCCACCCCCCCCCCCCCCCCCCCCCCCCTCCCCCCCCCCCCCCCCCCCCCCCCACTCTCCCCCCCCACCACCCCCCCCCCCACTCACCCCCCCCCTCACTCTCTCACACACACACACACACCTGTCTCACTCACTCACTCACTCTCTCACTCCACCACACACTCTCACTCTACTTCCTCTCTCACACACACATCTCTCCCTCTGTCACTCACTCCCAAAAATCCTTCAGATGAGACTCGAGGTCCCGTGTGCCAACGCACGCAGAACATCTTGCGCACATGTTAAATCTTGTTCCGCTTTTTGGAAGAGTAGACCATTGTGTGTGCCCGTGGGAACAGATGACAGAATTTACAAAACCGCATACACACGGGGCCTGGATGTAAAAAAAAGCACATCAGTTCCATTATTGATATAGAAGAATAATTTTTTTTTTTTTTTAACTCTCTCCCTCACACACAGAGTTCTCTCTCACACACACACAAACACACAGTTCTCACACACACAATACATCACACACTTCTCACCTTTCTCTCTCTCTCTAACACACGCACAACACACACACACACACTTCTATATATTATATTTTTGGTTTAAAACCTCCTTGGGATTGAAGGAATGACCAATAAAGTGATTTCTACCAGAGCTTATTTTATGGCAGAAATTGCTTAGTGTGAAGAACTGAAATTAACTCAAGAAGAAGCTTTTCTAACTACAGCCTAGAATTGCTGAAAAACCTTCAGCTTTAGGGAGTCAACGCCCCCTAACCCCCACAAGGGGCTCTGTAAGGGGGCAATGCTCCCCTGGACCCCCAAACCATTTCAAAGAAAAATGCTTTTCCTCTACTACCATGCCTGGGCGGTACCAGTGGTGAGATTTTTGCGCGCACACACGCACACACACACACACTACTGTTTTTACCCACGGTTAAGGTAGCCGCATTCTGACTGAGGGGATGGTTCTTAGCACGACACCTGCAAGTTTAGCTGTCGTTATTTCTCTCTCTCTCTCTCTCTCTCTTTCTTCCTTTCTGCCTCTGTAGGCCATTGTGTGCCAGTGGAAACAGATGACAAATTTTGCAAAACCGCATACACACGGGGACTTGATGTAAAAAAGCACATGAGTGCTTATTCCCTTATCAATATAAAAGAATAAATTAAAAAAATTTAAAAGCCTCCACCCCTTGCTTCTCCCCCCCCCCCCCCCCCCCCCCCCCCCCCCCCCCCCCCCCCCTCCCCCCCCCCCCCCCCCCCCCCCCCCCCCCCCCCCCCCCCCCCCCCCCCCCCCCCCCCCCCCCCCCCCCCCCCCCTTAATCCTTCTTCTGTTCACCAGGTCTTCTTCAATCACAAAATTAAATGACATTGTAGGAAAAATACAACAGAAGTAGTATATGTCACCAAATTTTGAAATTTCTCTTCTTTCTTCTCTTCAGTCGTTGTGTCTCTTAACAACAACAAAAATTTTAAATAAAAAACCTTTAGTTGAAAACTAAAAAAACCAAACAAAGAACTTAAAAAGAAAAGAAAAACAAAACAGCGGGAAAAAAATGGAGAAAAACACTTACAGAGATAATGATCATGCAGGCTGTGGCAGAAGCAGAAGAAGATGATGATGATGATGATGATGATGATGATGATGATGATGATGATGAAGATGATGATGAAGAAGATGAAGAGGAGGATGATGATGATGAAGTCTAGCTGCGTGTCCACAGTGCGGTGATGCCTGACAAAAGTTCACCTTGTCTGACAAACAGCGGCTCAGCTCCTGTAGTAACACCACACATTCAACATCAACTTTACCATCTCACAGACAGAATTTCTGACCAGTGTAATATTAATAATAATAATAATAAATGGAACTTATATAGCGCTATATCTTGCCAAGACAAATCAAAGCCCATGCATTCAACCTAATCTTACACAGTCATACAACCAATGACAAATAATCAATAGTTCAAACGGATATTTACAAACATGGTACGCTGCAGACCAAATCTATGAAATAAAATTGCAATAGTCAAATGTTTTTCAAAAGCACACACACACACGCAGGTCATATACTTTAGCAGGGTGATAGGACATGGGTTGGTGAAGGTGGGATAGTTCTGATATGAAACAGGAGGGAATATCACTCCAAATAAGGAACTAAAATTTCTCCGCGGGGATGCTGGGGGGGGGGCCCTGTCAGTATAAATAGCATCAGCATCTTCTGGAAATTCTGTGCTAGGAATTCCCTTTTTTCTATCCCTTTCTTTGTTTCTGCCTTGTTCCTTTTCTCCCTGTCAACTCCTCCTTGTCTATTTTCTGCCATCTTGGTCCAATCTCCTGCCTTTTTTTCCCAGAAAGACTTACAGATAACAATTCTCTCTTATGCCAAAGCTGGATGTGCTGGGCCTGACTTGTCAGGCGCTCAACAGCAGCTCAATACGCTTTCACTCATAACACAACAATAGCTGCTGTCTGAAGAAGAAGACGAAACTAAAATATAATCATTCAAAACAAGCACTAGTAAAAATTCTTCACACACACACACATATATATATATAGAGAGAGAGAGAGATAAGATATCCATTATCTGTAAGATATAGTGGCACACATTCATCAGATGCTGGAGACAGACAGAAAAGCAAAACACTAAAATAAGTATTGATCCTGATTTCAGATGTACTGATACAACTTTCAACACTGCATGACAAGCCATAGCAAAATTTTAAAGCACAAATCCAACTTTAAAAAAGAAAAGAAAAGAAGAAAACTTGAGTAAATCCTGATGCTGTAAACAGTAACATCACAAACAACTACTGCAAATTATAAACAAATAAAGCATTTGGTTGACTGATTTATGCAAAGCAATTCTTCTGTTGGTTTGTTTGGATTTTATCACAATTATATACATCACTGTTATCAACATTGTCATCAGTGATACTGATACATACTGTTTATTTGCTTACACAGAAAAAAATTATTCTTTTTGTTTGGATTTTGATGTCACAATTTACAAATCATATTATTATTACCACAATACCACTGTTGTTTTTATTGCTATAATATCATTGCAATGATGACACTCCCCTTGTTTCATTATACAAATGAACAGAATAAAAAGAAAATATTCCTCTAGTTTCTACCAAAAATGGACTGACTAAACATCTCATAACTACAGTCTATATTCATGGACCCATCTCTTTTCAAACTGCAAAATGACATTTCATTCAAGAAATTCCCCAAAGTCAGAATGCGGCTACCTTCATGGAGGGCAAAAACGGTCGCATACGCAAAATCTCACTATTGGTAACCTCGGAGCTCTAGCCCAGGAACTGGGGGGACAAAAAATTATAGAAACGCATTTTTTTCCAAAACTAAACACAAAAAATCTTTACCTGTCATGATAGCATCAGATTGTGCTGAACTCACACTGATCTGTGTTTTGACTTTCACTTCTTACAAATGTTACTGCACAACTACACAGTCATCATCCCTGCAAACGCTGGGATTCTATACAAACTCCTGACACAAACCATACTTGATAATATCAAACTGTCGTGGTGGTTAATTAATCCTACTGTCTTCTAACTCACAAATTCTGCAAAACCATTTTTCACTTGTCACAACGATTAAATTCTCCAAAGCGACGCTTTATTCTCTTCGCCTTTGCCTACTCCTGTAAGTCTTGTACTGTTGTAGACCCGTTGGGGAACAACTGAAGATTTTGGTACCAGCTAGGTGGATTGGTGGTCTAGAGGTAAAGCGCCTGTCTAGAAAGCGAAAAGTCCGGGTCGGAAGTGTGCGGTGGTTCAAATCCCGTTTGGGCCCGAAACTTTTCCCCCATCCATTAGACCAAGAGTGGTGGTCTGGGCGCTGGTCTTTCGGATGAGAAGATAAACTGAGGTCCCGTGTGTTGCACAAAATTATTCAGCGCACATAATAGAACCCACGGCAACAAGGGAGTTGTCCCTGGCAAAATTCTTAGAAAAAAGCCACTCTGATAGGGAAACAAATACAGATGCAGACCAAAAAAAAAGGGGTGGTGCTGCTCTTGTGGGGGTGGCGCTGCTCTCTCCCCGGGGAGAGCAGCCCGAATTTCACGCAGAGAAATCTCGTGACTAAAAGTGGTATAAATAAATAAATAAATAAAGCTTCCTCCCACTCCTGGTTGTGCTCAGTTTTCAACTGACCCTAAACACACTTCTCTTTTTATCCCTCAACTTCCAGAGAAGTCAATGGGGCACTACACTACACTGCACTACACTACACTGCATTACACTACACTACACTACCCTACACTACACTGCACTGCACTACACTACACTGCATTACACTACACTACACTACCCTACACTACACTACACTGCACTACACTGCACTGCATTACACTACACTACACTACCCTACACTACACTACACTACACTACACTACACTGCACTACACTACACTGCATTACACTACACTACACTACACTACCCTACACTACACTACACTACACTGCACTACACTACACTACACTGCATTACACTGCACTGCACTACACTACACTACACTACATTACACTGCAATACACTACACTACACTGCATTACACTGCAATACACTACACTGCATTACACTGCACTGCACTGCACTACACTACACTGCATTACACTGCACTGCACTACACTACACTGCACTACACTCCACTCCACTGCACCGCACCACACCGCACCCCACTCCACTCCACTGCACTACACTACACTACACTGCACTACACTGCACTGCATTACACTACACTACACTGCATTACACTACACTGCATTACACTACACTGCATTACACTACACTACGCTGCATTACATTACATTACATTACATTACACTACACTATATACACTGCACTACACTACACTACACTGCACTACACTATATACACTGCACTACACCACACTACACTGCACTACACTACACTGTACTACACTACACTGTACTACACTACCCTACCCTACACTACACTACACTACACCACACTACACTACACCGTACTACACTACACTGTACTACACTACACTACACTGTACTACACTACACTACACTACACTACATTACCCTACACTTCACTACACTACACTTCACTTCACTACACTACACTACACTTCACTACACTACACTACACTACACTACACTACACTACACTACACTACACTGCACTGCACTTCACTGCACTGCACTGCACTGCACTGCACTGCACTGCACTGCACTACACTACACTACACTACACTACACTACACTGACTTTTCGGGCCATGTCTTCTGGACACGATCCTGTTGTTTATAGCCCCGCCGACCACAGAGGCCATATCAGGGCTGTTGTCACCTCGTGAAACTTTAAACCTCAGAATAAAACTGTGTGCAGCTATATACAGATTAAAACAGGGTATAAAACCAACTCTACAGTCACTCCTTGTATCAACGCCCTGGTCAACCATAAGGGTCAACCCAGGACGAGCACAGTGTTGTGGGAAAAAACCCACATCAATCACACAAAATGAGATAAAACCATAGACCAGATTCCTTTAAAACAACCTTTTTCTAAGTGACCAACTATGACACTTTCACTCATATCAGACGGGAAAAAGCCCGATCCTCTCAGGAAGTTAAAAATGGTGTCTGGTGGAACATCACAAAAAAGGATCTTCAGGGAGTCTGCAGTAAAATGCTTGTTATGCCTAATATCCTGGACATCTCCACACTCCAGAAGCAGATGCTTGATGGTTACCCACACATCACAAGTCACACACCATGGGGGTTAATATCACTGAGAGTGAACAGACTTAAAAGCGAAGACACCATGGGGTTCCCTCTCCTTTAAGCAAATGAACGTGGGTGATATGAGAATGCCCCGTGTGTATCCTGATGAACACTGTAGCTTCCCTTCAGTTTTTTTACACACAGAGAACTTCTTTCAAGTTAGTAGGGCGAATCTATTGTCCGTCTGAGCATTCCCTTCCTCTCGCCAGAGGGACTGGGACCTTGCAGAGCCCATCCCTCTCCTGGTACACCGTACAGCAGGGAATGCACTGCCCATGCATATTTGTGTTTGTGTAGTGTAGCCCCATCAAATACCGACATACAGGAGTTATGGAATGTTTAATTACTGTGCATATTCCATCTTCTGCACACACATTATATGTATACACACCAGGAATTTTTTTAATTTTTTTTATTTCTTTTTATTTTATTCTTTTATATCAAGGATACTGGAATAAGCACTTATGTGCTTTTTTACATCCAGTCCCCGTGTGTATGCGGTTTTGTACATTTTGTCATCTGTTCCCACCGGCACACAATGGCTTACTCTTACGAAAAGCGGAACAGGATTTAACGTGTGCGCCAGATGTTCTGCGTGCGTTCACACACAGGGCCTCGGTTTATTGTCTCATCCGAAGGACTTTTCGGGAGAGTGGAGTCTGCACTGATGTTAACTCCAGGGAAAAAATATCCCCCTTGAACGGGAATTGAACCCGGGTCGTCAGATTGCCAGCGCAATGTTCTAACCACTAGGCTATCCCGTCCCCCCAGGAATGAAGGCACTAGCAGGCCTGCACTTTAAGATGACATGGGAGACTGTAGTGGGGCGGGATACATCAGCGCCGACTCCACTCCCCAGAAAGTCCTTTGGCTGAGACTGTAAAATGAGGTCCCATGTGTGGGCACACACAGAACATCTTTGACACATGATATAGCCTGTTCTGCCTTTTGGAAGAGTAGGCCACTGAGTGCCAGTAGGAACGGATGACAAAATTAGAAGAGGGGAAAAAAACCACCATATGCACACTGGTGACATGTCTAGACATCACCCCTACTGAAAAGTCAGAATGGGGCCACATTAATGGTGGGGGAAAATCATCGCGTACGCAAAATCTCACCACTGGCAAACCTCGGAGCTCTAGCCGAGGAACAACAAAGAAACAAAAAAACCACCACATGGTGATACTGGGATTTAAACCCATGACTTCACGGATTCGTGGGATGGAAGTGAAATACTGTTTCTTCACTCAGCTGTCACTGTCTGATGGAAGTGAAATACTGCTTCTTCACTCAGCTGTCACTGTCTGATGGAAGTGAAATAGTGAAATACTACTTCTTCACTCTGCTGTCACTGTCTGATGGAAGTGAAATACTACTTCTTCACTCAGCTGTCACTGTCTGATGGAAGTGAAACACTGCTTCTTCACTCAGCTGTCACTGTCTGATGGAAGTGAAATACTACTGATGGAAGTGAAATACTACAGACGGAGGTGAAATACTACTGATGGAAGTAAAATACTACTGATGGAAGTGAAATACTACTGATGGAAGTGAAATACTACTGATGGAAGCTGTCATCTGCAGCATCACAACCCAACTCACCCCAAACACCCTACAGACAGACCAAACCCATCACAACTCTCTTACAGCTTAGTACAATGGACACCTTCCCTAACACACACACAGCTACCTACCTCTGCTTACTGCACTGTACATCACTGTACTGCACTATACTGTACATCTCTGTACTGCACTATACTGTACTGCACTGTACATCTCTGTACTGCACTATACTGTACTGCACTGTACATCTCTGTACTGCACTATACTGTACTGCACTGTACATCACTGTACTGTACTGCACTATACTGTACTGCACTGTACTGAACTATACTGTACTGTACCGCACAGCACAATACAGCAATGCACTATCTGTACTGCACTATACTGAACTATATCATACTGCACTGTACTATACTATACTGCACTATACTGCACAACACTTAACTGTACTGCACTATACTGTACTGCACTTTACTGAACTGCACTATACTGAACTGCACTATACTGTACTGAACTATACTGTACTGCACTGTACTATACTGCACTGTACTATACTGAACTATATCATACTGCACTGTACTATACTGTACTGCACTATAGTCTATACTGAACTGCACATACTGCACTATATCATACTGCATTGTACAGCCCTCACTCACCTCAAAGACTGGCCGGACCTGTGTGTCTTGCGTAACGCTGACCTTGACCCTGGCCACAGTGTTCAAACCCCCTGTGTGACATGGTGCTTCGGCCACTGGTCCACCTCCTCCCCCTCCCCCCCACCCCACTTGCTCCTCCTCCCCTGTCCTGTCTGTTTCAACAGTCAGCACACACACACACAAAAACCACACCTTTATTAATCAATGCTGTGGTCAAGAAACTACTGTCATTTATTTTATTCATTTATTTATTATTTTATATCAAGGATAATTTGTATAAGCACTCATGTGCTTTTTTACATCCAGTCCCCGTGTGTATGCGGTTTTGTAAATTTTGTCATCTGTTCCCACCAGCACACAATGGCCTACTCTTTCGAAAAGCAGAACAGGATTTAACGCGTGCGCAAGATGTTCTGCATGCGTTCGCACACGGGGCCTCAGTTTATAGTCTCATCCGAAGGACTTTGAAGGACTGAGCTATCCTGTCCCCTCAGAGTGTGTACATTAAAAAAACAAAAAAACAGTATGACTGCAACAATGTTAAAATCAACAACAAACCCTACATGATGTTACCTGCCCTATAGATTGTTTCTTTGTCATCTCTTCCCACCAGCACACAATGGCCTCATATGAAAAGCGAAACAGGATTTAAGTGTGCGCCAGATTTCTGCGTGCGTTCGCACACGGGGCCTTGGTTTATAGTCTCATCCGAAGGACTTTTGGGGAGAGTAGAGTCGGCACTGATGTTAACTCCAGGGGAAAATATCCCCTTGAACGGGAATTGAACCTGGGCCATCAGATTGTGAGCGCAATGTTCTAACCACTAGGCTATCCCGTCCCCCATAAAGTATGGAGTGAGTCAAAATTATATACACTAAAGTAATGATAATGATAATAATGATAAATGGATTTATATAGGGCTATATCTTGCTTAGACAAATCAAAGCGCTTGCATTCAACCTATTCTTACAGTCATGCAACCAACAACAATTACTAGTTTAAAACAAATTCAAGTGTGTACACACACACACACACACACACACACACACACGAAGGTTATACTTTGGCAGGGTGACGGGATGTTGGCTATAAAAGGTAGGGATGTTTCTGAGACAAAACAGGAGGGGGAAAATCTTAGGTTTTAAATGAATATGTCTTGGGGCTAGATTTAAAAGTGTCCGACACAAATCAAATTTTTTTTTTTTAAAGATGAGGTTTACCTAATCACAAATCCAAGCTGGCTGAAAAAACTACTGTGGAGATCTATGGAAGTTCTAGGAACCATTTTACTGTGACTGGTTTCCAACATGACCAATGACTATTTTCTTCATTTTGCAATTTATACTGCTTCTGCCGTGTTTCAATCTTATTACATGATTATATATTTATTTGATTTGTTGTTTTATTATTTTATTTCAAGGATAATGGAATAAGCACTTCTATCCTTTTTTTTTACATCCAGTCCCCGAGTGTATGCATGAAACAATAAATCTGTTTGTTTCATGAGAAAACAATAATAATATTATTAATAATAATCATCATCATAATAATAAGCACATAAGTGTTCGAACGCATGCAGAACATCTTGCGCACACGTTAAATCCTGTTCCACTTTTCAGAAGAGTAGGCCATTGTGTGCCGGTGGAAACAGATGACAAAATTTACAATACCGCATACACACGGGGACTGGATGTAAAAAAGCATGAGTGCTTATTCCATTACCCTCGATATAAAAGAATAAATAAATAAATAAAAATAATATTCCATTAGCTTCGATATAAAAGAATAAAATTTAAAAAAATAAAATAAAATAAAAGAGCGATGGAAACAAAGTCATATTTACATAAAACTAAGTCTGCAGGACATTCACTTCCCCATTAAAACAAAAAAAAGTAGAAAGCTTCACCCACAAAACAAAGGAACTCTACTGCACCTTCAAATTAAACATTTGTATACATGTATACAAGTTATGCTATGATGCATAATGTGTGAAATCACTTCTTTCATTAAATGAGCAACATTTTGCCATTTTCATAAAATCTGCTTGTTTCATGAGAAAATAATAATAAATGGAATTTATATAACGCTGCATCTTGCACAGACAAATCAAAGCGCTTGCACTCAACTCATTCTTACACAGTCATGCAACCAATAGCAAGTAATAGTTCTAACAAGTCCAAATGTACACACACACACACAATACACACACACACACACACACACACACACACACACACAGGTTATACACTTTGGCAGGGTGATGGGAATTTTGGCTGTTGAAAAGCAGGGACAGCTATGAAATGAAACAGGAGAGGAAAATCTTAGGTTTGAAACAAATATGTCTTGAGGCCGGATTTAAAAGTGTCACAAGAAGGCCTTTAGTGAAGAGAGATAAGGAGGCCATTCCAAATCGATGGACCAGAAACAGAGAAAGAGCGATGGCCAATGGTGGACTGGTTGAATCTAGGTATTCATAAGCACAAGGTATCTGCAGCAGAGCGAAGGGAAAGAGAAGGGGTGTACAGGTGAAGACATTCACAGAGGTAGGAGGGTGCTGTTTTGTGGAGACATTTGTAACAGAGAGTAATAATCTTAAAATTTATTCTTTGTGGCACAGGCAGCCAGTGGAGAGATCGCAAGAGAGGGGTAATGTGCTCAGATTTTTTCTTTCTGAGGACTAGTCGAGCTACAGAGTTTTTAATGCGTTGAAGGGAGTGGATAGATGATGCTGGCAGACCAGCCAAAAGAGAATTGCAATAGTCCAGACCTGAAAGAATGAGAGATGCCACGAGTGTGGATGTTGCATCTGTGGACAGGTACTTTCGAATTGCACTAATACACCGTAATTGATAGTACTTAGCACGACTGGCAGGTTTGGGTGATTAATTTTTGCATAGAGAGTGTGTAGTCGATAATTACCCCTAGATACTTCACAGCAGTGGATAGAGGGACTGATGCATTGCTGAATTCTATTGAAGCTGCTGTAATGGAAGAGAGTTTGTGTTTGGTCCCTACAAGCATGGCTTCAGTTTTATCAGTGTTTAGTTGTAACTTGTTCTCTATCATCCAGTTTTGGATATCTTGAAAGCAGTAGGCCATATTTGTCAAGAGAGAAGGCAGATTTTCAGGAGTGTCACTGCTTAGAATCTGAGAGTCATCTGCATAAAAGTGATGTTTGATCTGATGACGGTTAATTATATGTGACAGTGGAGCGGTGTAGAGAGTGAAAAGAACAGGGCTCAGAACTGATCCCTGCAGGACTTCACATTCCAGTCTGGCAGGTACTGACTGAATCTTGTTTACTGTGACTCTGGAATTGGTCAGTCAGGTATAAGCTAAACCAGGTAAGGGCTGTACCAGTAACACCAAATGTTTCTTGAAGACGGGAGAGAAGAATAGAGTGGTCAATAGTATCGAAGGTTGCAGATAAGTCGAGGAGAGTGAGGAGGGAGATTTTCCCTGAGTCAGAAGCAAGTAGAAGCGTGTTTAAAGTGTGTACTAGGGTGGTTTCAGTGCTGTGGTTGATGCGATAGGCAGACTGAAACTCAGGAAGAATACTGTTGGAGAGAAGGTGGTTGTTGAGCTGTTTCAGAACTACTCTTTCAAGGACTTTAGAGATAAAAGGTAGGTTGGAAACAGGTCTGTAATTCTTCAGAGTGTTAGGGTCATGGTCATGCTTTTTGAGTAGAGGTGTGACTATAGCACTTTTGAGAACTGAAGGAACATTTCCAGAAACAAGAGATGAGTTAACTATTTTCGTGATAGCGGGTATGAATTGTGGTAGGCACTGTGCGAAAAGAGAAGCAGGTATGGGATCAAGATCACATGATTTTATAGTCATTCCTTTCAGAATTGTCGTGATTTCTTTCTCACTTGCTGGATAAAAGAAAAGGAGAGGAGTGCCAGAAAATTTTTCTTCTTCTTCCTTTTTGTCATGTTTCTCCCAGGGGAGGTTTGACATTGATAAGCCTTCTCCATCTCTCTCTGTTTTGAGCTTCCTCCTTATTTATGCCCCTTTCTCTAAGATCATCTGCAATACAGGCAGCCCAGGTCTTGCTAGGTCTTCCCTTTGGTCTCTTTCCATCCACTATGAAGTTCATTGCTCTTTTTATGATGTGGTTTTCTGCTTTCCGTTGAACGTGCCCAAACCAGCGCAGTCTATTGCTACTAGCTACAGACTTCAGATAATCAACTTTGCACATTCTCCACAGTTCTTCATTCGTGATCCTGTCTTCCCATTTGATCTTTGTCATGTAGCATAGCATTCGGTTTTCACAGCTCTTCAACAAACGTTCAATGGTTTTTGTGAAAACCCACATCTCCGAGCCATACAGGAGAACAGGTCTGATGCAGGCTTTATATATCAGGCAGCGTCTCTCCAGTGGGATTTTCTGATTTCCGAGCAGACTTGCCAATTCTTTCCATTTCTTCCAAGCACTTGCAATCCTGGTTCTGACAGCTAACTCAGATTTTGCTTCGCAGCTCATCATCTCTCCCAGTAGCAGAATTTGTCTACCACTTCTATCTTCCCTTGTTCAAATTCTAGCTCCTCCTTTCCTGCATCGGTATTGCCTTCACCCTTCTTATTCATACAACTGGGGCAGACAGGAGTGCCAGAAAATTGAGGATAAGAAATTGCAGGCTGTAAAGGAGTCCGATCCAAGCTAGAGCAAATGTTGAGGATTTTGTCAGGAAGGAATGCAGAAAATATAGAAGGAAGTTCAGAGTGGTTGTGGATAGAAGCCCTCTGCTAGCCTTCACAGATCCAAGAAGAGTGGATGTGAGGGAAAAGAGAGATTTCATAGACGTGCATAAAGAACTTGAGAAGAGTAATACTAATTAACCCTTTACCATTCGCATATCTTACATGATATGTAAGATATCTTACATGATATCTTACATATCTTATATCTTACCATTCGCATATCTTTATTGCATGCCGTCAGCGCCTGGGCTTTATCACAGTTCTTGATTAAACCATTGACGCAGGGGGCAACAGCAAAGTGAGAGGCTGTATGACCAGTGGCTTTCCCACTCATGGAATTCCACTTTACAGCTTAGTCTTTAGTGATCGACTATGACTCTGACTAGGAGGCTTGACTTGCACAGTCCTTATGTGCTGCAGCCCTGGGGGCTGGTTGGCCTTTGGAGAACATCTCCAACGCTGACTGTCCTTATGCCCACTTGGCCGAGAGAGTGGGGATGTACTGTGGGCAAGGCATCTCCACTATAATCAAATTTCTGCCCAGAGGAGGCAGCTGCTGTTTTGGAGGTCATCGTCGGACACGACGGACAAACATACATCTTACAGAGAAACTCTGTAGTATTCAAAAATTCATGCAGTTTTTTAAGAAAATAAGGTACCTCAAGTACACAAAGTGCTGTACAGTTACTATTGTACGCAGAGCATTCATATTTGGCCAAAGTATTCATATGATGTCATACTTTGTTCTGCACCCCAAGATGTGTGTCCTACCTACATGTGTCGTGCTGCTGTCCCCTCTTTGTCACCAAATAAAGGTAAAATTGCCGTGACATCATGCTCTTAGTCTACAACTACCCCTAACATGCGCAATATATGTATGTGAGTTGTTTTTTAAAAAGTGTGGTCCTACCTGAATGTGTCCTCCATCGCATCCACCGTCATGGTAATCCAATCGAACATCCACACTTGTCACAACATTACTGTCACCAAGTCTACATTTTCTGAGTGGAAAGTATTCAAACGTATTGAAAACAACGTTGACTGATGCGCATCACGCCTACTATTTACAAAACCACTAGTGTGTCCTTCACCAATAGCCAGTTACATGGCTGTCACAATGCAGGTGTCACAGCTCAGTGTCACAGCTGTGTCACCTGTCCCCTCACATGATGTCACTGGTGGTTTTCTTCCTGTGTTGGCTGCCCCACCAGATTCTGCTGGTGGTAATCCCTGAAGCAGTCTCTGTTGTGATGACACAGGGACACTTCACAGAACTGGCATGTGTAGGAAGTCTCCACCTGCCCGTTTTTAGGTGTGCGACGCCCAGCAATGACGCATTGACGACATACTCTTTTGCAGCCGTCTCTCTTCACTAGTTTGTGCTGGTTGATGGTTTGAAAGGCGATAGGGGGCTGTGAAGCAGGTGTTCTTTTTGTGGAAGTAAAGCCCACATTCAGCTGTTCAGCCCATTTTTAAACAAAGAAAGTGGGGATGGATCGGCCATACACTCCGCAAGGCTGCGTCAAATGTCGCCAGGCAGGCCCTTGACTGGAAGCGGAAAGTTGGTCGACCAAAACAGACCTGGCACAGAAGTGTTGACGAAGAAACGAAGGCAGCTGGAATGACATGGGCCGAGCTGAAGAGGATCTCCCAAAACCGAGTTCGCATAAGTCAAGTCAGCTGTTCAGCAACATCGCAGCGGAATGACAGGTGATCATATCAGCTTTTGACAGGTGGGTCATGCGATGACTTCTCCCAGGTGAGAAAAGCCTGTACGATACACAGGTTCAGCATGGAGTTGAATATGTATCTCCACCACTTCTTATTTGCAGCATGGCCCACAGGGTAGTAGGACAAGCGCTGGTCACATTTATCCTCCACACCTCCCATGCTTCTGTTGTAAGCTGCAATGACAGTGGGGATCTCCTTGTCACCTGTCATCGTCTTACCTGGGGGCTGGTTGGTTGGAGCTTAGCCTTAAGGAAGATCTGTCGCTTGTCTTTATAGACTGTGGCCATCAAAGGGCCTTGTTGCATCTGCAGCAGATCTCCTCTGTTGTCTAGCTTGGCTCTCCTCACCTCGTCAGTCAGTCCTTTCCTGTTTGACATGATTGTCGCACAGGCATATGTCCCTTTGTTGCGCAGGTGTTTCAGGAGGGACACTGAGGTGAAGAAGGTGTCGAAGTATAGGTGCCTGTTTTGGTTGAAATATTCGGAGGCCAACTTGTTGACAACTTCTTCCCCTAGGCTGACACTGGTGTCCTGGCGACTGTGACGACCAGTGTAGTAGACATCAAAGGTCACACAGGAGCCTGTTTCTGCGCTGCACATTTGCCACACCTTGATTCCCCATTTTGTAGGTTTCGCTGGCAGGTACTGTTTGAAAAATAGCCAGCCTCTGAAACCTGTCACGGATTCATCAATACTCAAGTCACAGCCTGGATTGTAATGTGACTTGAACAGGGGGTTTGAGCATGTCAAGGAAGGGCCTAATCTTGTACAGGGGGTCCTAGTCAGGGCTGTCACGTCCAGGTGTGTTGGCAGTGTTTCTCAGGTGAAAATACCGATTCATTTTGAGAAATCTGGTTTTTGACATAGTAGTACTGATCCATGACTCAGAAAATCTCGAATCAGTGGACCAGTAGAGATGAATTCTTGGCAAACGCTTGATCCCCATCATGATCTAAACTGACAGGTAAGCCCTAATTTCCTCTGGTGTTGTTTCTGTCCATAGTGGATCTTTGACTAAGCCTTTCGCAGTGATCTTTTGCCTGGCATAATTGTTTGTTTCATCTGCTGCAGTTTGAAAAAAATGTTGGGGTACAAACAAAACAAAGTAATCTAAGAGCTTGGCATTCAGTGGGAGAGTTTGTGCCGGCCCAGTCAGCAGTGTGAAGACTTGCAATGTGCCAGGCACTTGTGTGCCACGCCATGTCGTCTGCAATGAAGTGAACGGAATGTTATCTTGAGCATCACTTTCCGACTCACTACCTTCTCCTATTTCATCTCCTTCTTCTACATCTACTTCAACATCAGATTCAACATTTTCTTCTCTTTCAAACTGTTCCACTTGAGCCAAAATAGTTTCAATTTCCACATCAGTATATTCTTCCCAAATCGTATCCTCACTCTTTGCTGCCATTTTTAGCTACAAGAAAGTGTGGGAAAGACAAAGCCAGTCAGTGGCCAATTTCTTGAGAATGGGAGGCTGTGTAGCACTGAATTTGGTGCCCGTTCCTTCCTTAATTTATGCCGACCTCAGTAGAATGTTCATTCATAGTGTGCGTGTACTAGGTAGAGCTTAGTGCATGAGGGAAACTCCCCACTAGGCTGAAATGACGTCAGGCGGGCTGCGGTGGGTATAAATATACACCGGGGAGCAGGCAGCGGCGGGTAAAAATGGGAAAGGGTTAAAATAAGAACTGGATAAGTCAACTTTGTTTCTAAAGATTTTGTACTGTTCAAATCAATACTAATCAACAGAAACCCTCTGCTAATGTGAACCAACCAACTACATAAACCAAAGAGATTCACAATGATTAGACTGTTTTAAAAAAAAATCAACTAACAGTGGAACTGGGGGGAGGGGGAGGTAGTTGAATTGAGTTGAATCATGAGCAGTATATCTAATTCTACACTATCAAAATCAATTGCTATGTCAATAACCTTGGGTGTCTGATTGTATACATCTCAAAAGAATCTTCAGGACCAATTCATAGCATAATTGCCAGGGTCTTTACATGTCACAAAGAATTCAAATCTGGACAATACATCGAAAAGAATATAATGCTTGTGTGGTAGTAAAGTATGCACGTAAATCTTTCATTTTACGTATTGGGAACATTCAGTTTTACAATGAAAAAGATACTGACCATATGATATAGAAAGTTACTGACCACATGGAAAGATACTGACCACATGGAAAGATACTGACCACATGGAAATATACTGACCACATAGAAAGATACTGACCACATGGAAAGATACTGACCACATGGAAAGATACTGACCACGTGGAAAGATACTGACCACGTGGAAAGATACTGACCACATAGAAAGATACTGACCACATAGAAAGATACTGACCACATGGAAAGTTTCCTGATGGACTCAAGATGCCCAGCCATTGTTGCAAAACCCGACATCTCACCATTTTTCACAGGTTTCTCATTTCATTTCATGTCGGTTATAGTCACAGATTTCTGGAAAAGATAGACAAACATGTCGTCATTACTACAGCGTGTGTGATTGAATTATTCCATATAGCAACACAAACATGTCTTCTTTACTACAGTGTGTGTGATTACATTCATTCCATATAGCAACACAAACATGTCTTCTTTACTACAGTGTGTGTGATTGCATTCATTCCATATAGCAACATTACAGCGTGTGTGATTGCGTTATTCCATATAGCAACACAAACATGTCTTCTTTACTACAGCGTGTGTGATTGCATTCATTCCATATAGCAACACAAACATGTCTTCTTTACTACAGTGTGTGTGATTGCATTCATTCCATATAGCAACACAAACATATCTTTATTACTACAGTGTGTGTGATTGCATTCATTCCATATAGCAACACAAACATGTCTTCTTTACTACAGTGTGTGTGATTGCATTCATTCCATATAGCAACACAAACATATCTTTATTACTACAGTGTGTGTGATTGCATTCATTCCATATAGCAACACAAACATGTCTTCATTACTACAGCATGTGTGATTGCATTCATTCCATATAGCAACACAAATATGTCTTCTTTACTACAGCGTATGTGATTGCATTATTCCATATAGCAACATTACAGCGTGTGTGATTGCATTATTCCATATAGCAACACAAACATGTCTTCATTACTACAGCATGTGTGATTGCATTATTCCATATAGCAACACAAATATGTCTTCATTACTACAGTGTGTGTGATTGCATTATTCCATATAGCAACACAAATATGTCTTCATTACTACAGTGTGTGTGATTGCATTCATTCCATATAGCAACACAAACATGTCTTCTTTACTACAGCGTGTGTGATTGCATTCATTCCATATAGCAACACAAACATGTCTTCATTACTACAGCATGTGTGATTGCATTATTCCATATAGCAACACAAACATGTCTTCTTTACTACAGTGTGTGTGATTACATTCATTCCATACAGCAACACAAACATGTCTTCATTACTACAAGCGTGTGTGATTGTATTATTCCATACAGCAACACAAACATGTCTTTATTACTACATACAGCGCGTGTGATTGCATTATTCCATATAGCAACACAAACATGTCGTCATTACTACAGCGTGTGTGTTTGCATTCATTAAAACTATACTTATAGCAAATCACACTCTCTGTTCAAGTCAGTTTTTGTTGTTTAAAAAAATTTTTTTCCAGATGATCAGATGTGTTTATTTTATTTATCTATTTTATTCTTTTATATCAAGGATAATGGAATAAGCACTCATGTGTGTATGTGTGTATGCGAGTGTGTGTGTGTGTGAGTGAGAGTGTGTGTGTGTGTGCGGGAGGGGGGACATTGTATGTGTTTTCTTGTATTCTTTTATTTTATTTCGAGGTTAATGGAATAAGCACTCATGCACTTTTTTCATCTAGTCCCTGTGTGTATGCAGTTTTGTAAATTTTGTCATCTATTCCCACCAGCACACAATGGCCTACTCTACCAAAAAGCGGAACGGGTTTTAATGTGTATGCAAGATGTTCTGCGTGCATTCGCACACGGGACCTCGGCTTATAGTCTCATCACTCCAGAGGAACAATCCTCTTGAATGAGAATCGAACCCGGGTCACCAGATCACGAATTCGGTATACATCACTCTAACCACCAGGCTATCCTGTCCCCTTTTCCTCTGTGTGGTGTGTGTGTGTGTGTGTGTGTGTGTGTGTGTGTGTGTGTGTGTGTTGGGGGTGTGTGTGTTAAGCGTGTGCATGCATGCGCATGTGCATGCATGCGCGTGTGCATGCATGCGTGAGTGTGGGTGTTAAGTGTGTGCGCACGCGCGTGTGTGTGTGTGTGCATGTGTGAGATAACTAACTATGCAGTTTATCATGTGACACACATTATAAATCATAGAGTAAGTTTGTTGTCACTGTTATTAATTTTGGTCATCTGAAGACATTCCTTTCTGTTTTATAATAATAATAATAATAATCTATGGAATTTATATAGCGCTGAATCTTGTAAAGCAACAAATCAAAGCGCTCAGATTTTATTTCATACCACTTTAAGTCACGGCAGATTTCTCCCCGTGAAATTTGGGCTGCTCTCCCCGGGGAGAGCGGGAGAACGCGTCGCCACTTAGCGCTGCGCCACCCTTTCACCCTTTTTTTTTTTTTTTTTTTTCTGCAGCTGTATTTGTTTCCCTATCAGAGTGGCTTTTTTCTAAGAATTTGCCAGGACAACTCTCTTGTTGCCGTGGTTTTTTTTACGTGCGCTAAATAATTACGTGTAACACACGGGACCTCGGTTTATCGTCTCATCCGAAAGACTAGCGCCCAGACCACCACTCATGGTCTAATGGATGGGGGAAAAATTTCCGGTCCAAACGGGGTACGAACCGCCGCACACTTCAGACCCGGGCTTTTCGCTTTCTAGACAGGCGCGTTACCTCTAGACCACCGATCCAATAGACCACCGATCCAATTCTACATTTCCTTAAAACATTTTAAATTCACTTTTATAGCATAGAAATCATTTTGTTCTAATGGACAGGCAGAATCAATAGAAACACAGTCTAAACAAAACTGATCGCATATGAGATGTGTGGGTGTGAGTGCATGCGTGCCTGAGTGTGCGTGTGTGTGTATTGTATTGTATACCACTTTAAATCACGGCAGATACATCTGTGTGAAATTCAGGCATATGTGCGTGTGTGTGTGTATGTGCATGCATGCGTTCACACATGAGTGGGGGTGCACATGCACGCATGTGTGTGCCTTGCCTCATGCATAATAAGCTGAGTGATCCTGAGTGATTGATTCAATGATTGCTTGTGCATTTTAATGTTATTTTGATTGATTTGTTATTTATTTTCCTGTAAAATTTTAATATGCAGTTTCTAAAGATTTTTATTTCCTAAACATAATTTTTCTCCTGTCACATCATCCTTGTTTATTCCGTCACTAGGTCCATCAACATTATTCTATCTTAGTGCTTTGGACTACCTTTGACTGCGGGGAAAAAACACAGTAATTTGTCTTTAACTATTGCCAAATCACTGGAAAAGTCATCACTGGAGAATCAGCACTATTGACATTGTGCTCTTTTACAAATTATATCCAGTCTCCATGTACATGCGATTTTCTAAATTTGTTATCCATCCCCACCCACACAAATTGAAATGGCCTTCTCTTCCCAAAGGTGGAAGTTGGAACAGCTTTTCATGTGTGTGCAAGATATTCTACATGTGTTTGTACACAGTATCTGGGTTTAGGGTCTCATCCAAAGGACTTTGGGGGCAGTGGGAGTTGGCACCTGGGGGAAAATCCCCTTAAATGGGTGTCTTGGAGGTGGTTCAAACCTGGGCTATCAGATAAGTGCAAAGTTCTTATCCACCAGGCTATCCTAACCCCTCCTCCCTCCCCTTTCTCTCCCTCCCTTCAACACGTTTGGCTAACCAATGACCCTAGAGGCTAATGGTTACAAGTACAACTTACATTCGCGTTTTGTACCAACTACTCTCTTGCGTCAAGAAGGCTGGGTGGTGGGGGGTTGTTTGTTTGTTTGTTTATTAGGGGAGGGAGCGAGGGGGGGGGGGGGCAACTTTTCCCCTCTTCCTTGTCTTAGGTTAACGTCAAGCAACACAGCAGACAGAATTGCATAGTAAATCAAACCATACATTGGGCGAAAATAGCATTGGCATACATTCTAATTTCTATCGTCACACGAATAATCACTCTTCATAAATACTTGTTGGCATTAATTCATTCCAGTCAGTAAATACTTTATACATACCTGGTCATTTTTGGAAACTGAAAAGCCTCCACATGGTGACTGAGACTGGAAATAATCTGAACAAATTTCGCGGAATGGCATCTCGTTGGCTGCCATTTTGAGGGAGGTATCATTTACAGGCCAATTGTATTTTCATTCGTTTCAAAGTATTTCGTACAGTACTTCATATTTTAGCTATAAATTTCGATAATAAAATCTAAATAGAATAGTTCTATCATACATGCTTTTTACTTCTCTTTTATATATCTTCAAAAAGTATAAAATGTACATACGCTAGGCGTAACAAGATGATCCCGTAAGGGGACACTAGGCTAGCCCATTTAGCTATGTGTGTTTTCCATTTTATGTCTGTGCAAGTTAACGCTATAACAAGAATATAAAATAAAACGCATTTTCGCTCATATGACACACAACAAGTCAACAACAGTTGCTGCCTGAGTGCTCGAGGAAGGAAAAAAGAGGGGAAATAAAAAGTGCTTTTAAATTAAATAATAATAATAATATATGGAATTTATATAGCGCTGAATCTTGTAAAAAACAAACGACACAAGTTAAACTTTCACAAGTGCCTTATAAAAGTTATATTCATGACTATTCAGTAAATCTGTTGAATTACCAAATTTTGTGTGAAATGGATAATATTTATTATAATTATAATATCACCAACATGGGAAGAGTGTGTGTGTGATAGTGTCACTGTGTGTGACAAATGTCACCAAAGTGAGGCCAGATACAAAGTCTATTTTTCTTTGAAAATACAGTGCTCTATACTGAAAAAAAAAAGGAACAATTCATTCTATCATTATCACTGTGTTGTAGTATAAAAATTTACCCAGTATTCTAGATCAATAATAATGACATACTTTCAAATCTAATAACTACTCGACACATTTGGGTTTGTCACCACATTACATGGTAATATTGAATGATATTATAACACTATGCTTTTCAAACTAAAAATGTTATGTGCACACACACCCCCATACAATTTACATATACTTTTTTAAACTCCCCCGTGGAAGTGCCTGGGGTCTGTCAGAATAATAATAGCATCCCCACCTTCTGGAAATTCTGTGCTAAGAATTCCCTTTCCTATCCCTCTGCTTTGTTCTTTTTGTCCCTGTCACCTCTTTCTTGTTTGTTTTCTGCCATCTTGGTCTATTCTCCTGCCTTTTTTTTTACCAGAAATACTTAACAATTCTCTCCCATGCTGAAGTTGGATGCGCTGGGCCCGATTTGTCAGGCGCCAAACGGCAGAATTTTGCTCATATGACAGACAATAGTTGCTGTCTGAGCATTCAACAAAGAAGAATATTTGACAGAGGTTTAGTTTTTTTTTAAAAAGAAGAGCAAGAAAGACCAAAAACTTTGTAAAACTTTATCAGTGTGTGGAGGTCAGAGATGGAATGACAGAAGAATAAGGTTTTTATCATAAGACAAATCTTGAACTAAAAACTGTCTCCAGGTATTCAGCTAGCTAAAATTGAAGACTGTTCTTGTCAGAATGATCTAAAATCTCCTTTAAAAAAAAAGAAGAAAAGAAAAGAAAAAAGCTCTCTGCATACTCTGATGTTTTAGTCCTAGGGAAAAAAAAGTGTAAGAAAATGGTGACAGTTCTTCATAAGTAAAACCAGTTGACTTCAAAGAAACTCTGTGTGTGTTATTCTATTATGTTTTTTATTCTTTTATATCGAGGATAATGGGGAAATTACTTATTTGCTTTTTTTACATCCAGTCCCCGTGTGTATGCGGTTTTGTCAATTTTGTCATCTGTTTCCACCAGCACACAATGGCCTACTCTTATGAAAAGCGGAACAGGATTTAACATGTGCGCAAGCTGTTCTGCGTGCGTTCACAAACGGGCCTCGGTTTATAGTCTCATCCAAAGGACTTGTGGGGAGAGTGGAGTCTGCACTGATGTTAGCTCCAGGGGAAAATATCCCCTTGAACGGGGGTCGTCAGATTGCGAGCGCAATGTTCTAACCACTAGGCTATCCCGTCCAGTGTGTGTGTGACATAAACAAGTGACAGAGAGAGATTATGAAGCTGCATCTTTTATCTGTTGATTTTCTTTGGGAATAAGACTGGAGTACAACATGGCATAAAGGCATATTATTAGTTTAAAAAGTATCAAGATGTAAATTTATGTGTGTGGGCACACTTATGTGCGCATGCATGTATGTGCGGATTATGATGTGTGTGCATGTGCACCTGTGGATACATACATGTGTGTGTGTGTGCAAGTGCACATATATGCATGCATTATATGTGTTCACATGTGAGAGAGATAGACACTGAGACAGAGAAGTGTGTAGCCTTTTTATCATTGAAAATGTTTTCTCTCACTCTCTTTATACCCATTTCCACCTTTTTTCACACATATTATGTGTGCATTCATTGCCATCTGTCATAGTATCAATATTTATAGTTTCTGTTTTCTTATTTTCATGGGTTTTTAAAAAAAAATCATGTTTGTTTTAAACAAAAGCTTTCTTGGTGCCTGTGTGTGTGTGTGTGTGTGTGTGTGTGTGTGTGTGTGCCTGTGTGTGTGTGTTGTTTATTTATTCATCTTTATCTATTCTTTTGTTCTGAGGAAAATGGAATAAGCACTCATGTGCTTTTCATTTTACTTCCAGACCACATATGCATGCCATTTTGTAAACTGTTCTCACGAGCACAACTGGCCTACTCTTCTAAGAGAACGAGTTTTATTAACAATAACAGTGTGCATGATGTTTTAAGTGCATTTCTACACAGGGCCTCAGTTTATAGTAGCATCTGAAGGACTTTCGGGGGAGTGGGGTTGGCACTGATGTTAACTCCAGGGGGAAAAGCCCCTTTAACTGGCATCTCAGAACATCTTGCGCACACGTTAAATCCTGTTCCGCTTTTCGTAAGAGTAGGCCATTGTGTGCCGGTGGGAACAGATGACAGAATTTACAAAACTGCATACACACAGGGACTGAATGTAAAAAAGCACATAAGTGCTTATTCCATTATCCTCGATTTAAAAGAATAAAATTTAAAAATAAACATAAATCTCAGTGGTGACTCAAACCCATTTATTCATTCTTTTATATCGAGGATAATGGAATAAGCACTCATGTGCTTTTTTTACATCCAGTCCCCGTGTGTATGCAGTTTTGTAAAGTTTGTCATCTGTTTCCACCGGCACACATTCGCCTACTCTTCTGAAAAGCGGAACAGGATTTAACGTGTGCGCAAGATGTTCTGAATGCGTTCAAACACGGGGCCTCGGTTTATAGTCTCGTCCGAAGGATGTGTGTGTGTGTGTGTGTGTGTGTGTGTGTGTGTGTGCACCTGGATGTGTGTGTGTGTGTGTTCCTGCCTGTGCGGTGTTGTATTGTTTCAATGCTGATGCAATATATGTTTATGATCCACAAACCTCCCCTCACAAATTTTTTCTTCTAACTTAGTGTTGTTTTATGAAATCTATTGGGAGGTAATGCTGTCAGTATCGTATATCCTTTTTAATCACTTAAAATTAATGTTCCAGCTTTCTCTTTAACACACACAAATGTGCATGCACAAACATAGGCCATCTATTACATAACAGTAATTGGGTTCAGTCATCAGTAAGGAAGTGAGTGCAGATTGCTACAGGCTTCATAAACACTCTGTTTTTGAAGTTTGCGTCGTGGCTAGTAACATATCTCTACTTCATAACAGAACTAAAACCACATTTTAAAAAATGCAGGGATGCCATAGGCCTGTAAGTATCAATAGCATTCCCATTTCTGGGAATTCTGTACTAGGAATTCCCCCTTTTCTATCCCTCTGTTTCTGTCTTGTTCCTTTCTCTTCCCGTTACATCTTTCTTGTCTATTTTCTGCCTTCTTGGTGCATCCTCCTGCCTTTTTTCTTTTCCCCAGAAAAGACTTTAAATATAAGAATTCTCTCCCATGCCAAAGTCAGATGTGCTGGGCCTGACTTGTCAGGCGCTTAAGGGCAGCGTGACATATTTTTGCTTATAATTATGACAGACAACAATGAGTTGCTATCTCTGTGTGTTTGAGGATGAAGAAGAAGAATACCATGTATAGCCTTTCTCACACCCACTCAAGAATTTTGATCCTTCTTAAGCACAGAACATGCTCATATTCATGCACACACACACACAAAACCGCATACACACGGGGACTGGATGTAAAAAAGCACATGAGTGCAAATTCCATTATCCTCGATATAAAAGAATAAATAAATAAAAATAATTTTAAAAAACACATACACACATGGGATAGCCTAGTGGTCAGAACATTGTGCTTACAATCTGACAACCCGGGTTCGATTCTCGTTCAAGGGGGGTATATTCCCCTGGAGTTAACATCAGTGCAGACTCCACTCTCCCCAAAAGTCCTTCGGATGAGACTATAAACCGAGGCCCCGTGTGCGAGCGCACGCAGAACATCTTGCGCACACGTTAAATCCTGTTCCGCTTTTCGTAAGAGTAGGCCATTGTGTGCCGGTGGGAACAGATGACAGAATTGACAAATCCGCATACACACTGGGGCTGAATGTAAAAAAGCACATAAGTGTTTATTCTATTATCCTTGATATAAAAGAAGAAATAAATAACATGCACACTCACACACAGAGTTTTTATGATAAGGCTATTCTTTTATTGTATGAAAAATATGTCAGATGTAAAAATATGAATGCAGAGAAAAAAATGGAATATTTTCACATCAAAATAAAAATAATATCACATTTAGATATATGACACGTCATATGTAAAAATATGAATACACACACGACCACACATCTCCCATAAAATAAAATAAAAACCAAGAAAATAAAACTCCACACATACTGTCCACACCATTATTGACCATACTACATTTTCATTTTGATCTCATTATCTAAAAAAACAAAACAAAACCAAAAAACACCACAGGAACACTATCCACTATTATACTTAAAATCAATTACCATACATTTTTTTTTTTGCCACATGTGTTGGTGTAAAATCTGCCATCAATCTTCCAGCGGAAGATCAATTCACAGATCTGCCACCAACATCAACTAAAATCATTTTACACAATTTCCATTGTAATGACAGGACCAAGTTTATCATTCATTTCACATTTGATGCAATTCAACAACAATTAAATAGACCCCTTCTCCCCACACACTTTCCACACCATTATACAAACTATTACATCTTTCCTTTTCAATTTACATTTTATATGATTTTTTTAAAAAAGTCAACCAAAAAAAACCACCAAAACCAAATTAAAAAAAACACACACACACATACAAACACAGGCACGCTTTACCCACTACTACACTTAAGATCATACAGCATGAAGATGTGTTGGTGTAAAATCTGTATCTATCTTCTAGCAAAAGATCAGTACACAGACCTGCCACCAACACCTAGTCCTTTCACACAATCAATATCAAAGACAATCACAGTACCAGCTTTGTTTAGTTTTCACATTTTATGCGATTGAAAAATATATATAAATAAAACAAAAGACAAGAAAATCTCTCCACACACACTTTCCACACCATTATAGAACATGCTACATTTTTCCTCAAATAACATTTCATCTCAATTTAAAAAACAAAACAAAACAAAAACCCACCTCAAAACACACACACTCTATCCACTACTAAACTTAAAATCATATACTGTAAGTTTTTGTGTTTGTTTTGTAAGATGTGTTGGTGTAAAATCTGCCATCAATCTTCCAGCAGAAGATCAATTCACAGATCTGCCACCAACATCAACTATTTACACATTATCAATGCCAATCACACTTGTTTCTTGCTTTAACATTTCATGCAATTTTTAAAAAAAAACACATTAAAACCATAAATTTACTAAAAAATTTTTTAAAAGGAAAACCTTCACACACGCTTTCTTCCACATTATAGAACATGCTACTTTTTTCTTTTCAATTTTCATTTTGATCTCATTATCTAAAAAGAAAAAAAAGGAAAAAAAACCAAAAAACACAGGCACACTCTCATATGCCATAACATTTTTTTTGGCCACAAGTGTTGGTGTAAAATCTGCCATCAATCTTCCAGCGGAAGATCAATTCACAGATCTGCCACCAACATCAACTAAAATCATTTTACACAATTTCCATTGCAATGATAGGACCAAGAAACATCAATGGAAATCACATGACCACATTTATTATTCATTTCACATTTGATATGATTTGAGAAAAGACCCCTTCTCCCCACACACTTTCCACACCATTATACTATTACATTTTTCTTCTCCATTTACATTTGATAAGGTTTAAAAAACACACACACAAAAATAAAAATAAAAACAGGTACACTTTACCTGCTACTAAACTTAAAATCATACAGCATGAAGATGTGGTGGTGTAAAATCTGCATCTATCTTCTAGCAGAAGATCAGTACACAGACCTGCCACCAACACCAACTTCAGTAATTTCACACGAAATTCATACCAATCACAGTACAGGACCGGGTGTGTTTATGTTTTCACATTTCATGAGATTAAAAGCAAACATAAACAAATATTAAACAAATATTAAACAAAAAGGAAAGAAAACTTCTCCCCACACACTTTCTACACCATTAATGAGTATGCTACATTCTTCTTCACATTTTGATCTCATTTAAAAAAACCAACAACAACAAAACACAGGCACACTCCTTCACTACCAGACTTTAAAAAAAAAAAAAAGTATATACCACAATTCTTTTTTTTGCCACATGTGTTGGTGTAAAATCTGCCATCAATCTTCCAGCGGAAGATCAATTCACAGATCTGCCACCAACATCAACCAAAGTTATTTCACACATTCTCAATGCCAATCACATGACAAGCTATGGTTTTTGCTGTCCTATTTCATGTGATTAAAAAATAAAAAAAGACACCATCTCCCCACACACTTTCCATACCATTATACAAACTGGTACTTTTGCAATATCAAAAGCCATCTCAAGACCTGGTTTTGTTCTAGCTAATGTCTTGAGATTAACCACACACAAAATGGGGGGTTAGAATAATAGCATTCCTTGCATTCAATCTCTTTTAAAAATTCATTGTCAGGTTGACTGTTGCCTGCTGAATAAACTTAGGAAGTCTGGCCATTCTTGTGATTACCACAGGACCAGTTCATTTTCAGCAGGCATTTCATCAACATCCAAATCAAACTTTTAAATAAAAATCAAGAAAATAAGACCAGTGGTCAATCGTAAACAAATGTCCATCCAAAGCTCGTGTGAATTAATGTAAACTTGAAATTCACATACACACAAAGTATGCAACTGTTGTGCTGGTTTCACAACAGCATTACTGATGATGAAATACCAATGATTTATCATTCCACCTATTTGCCTGCAGTATAAAGTATTCCCTCACCTACACGCGCACACACACACACACTCACAATCTCTCTCTCTTCCCCTCTGCCCTTTCCTATACTGCATACTCACTACCTCCCTCCCCCTCTCTCCCCCCCCCTTCTACACACACACACACCATCACTCACACACACACACCATTCACACACACACCATTCACACACACACCATCATCCACACACACACACATTCACACACACACCATCATTCACACACACACACACCATCATTCTCTCTCTCTCTCTCTCTCACACACACACAACCATCATTCATACACACACACACACACACACACACACATTCCTCAAGTCCCTTCCCCTCCTTAATAAAAAAAAACCTTAAAAAAAAAACTTTCCTATTCACTCACACACATTCAATCCTACCTCTTTCCCCACTCCCAACCATCCTACCCCTCCCCCTTCCTAGCACCTCTGTCCCTTAAATTCTACCACCACCCCCAACCCCTCTAAGAAAACAATTTGCCATTGTGTCAGCATGCACCAAACTTTCTGTTTTTGCGTTTTTTTCTCTTTTTTTTGGTGGGGGGTTACATTTTTTCCCCATTCTTTTTTTTTTTACAATGGTTTTTCTTTTTTTTTAACCACAGTTTTTCTTCTTTTTTTTAACCACAGTTTTTCTTTTTTTTTAGCCATGGTTTTTATTGTTTTCTTTTTTTTTAAACCATGATTTTTCTTCCTTTTTTTTACCATGGTTTTTCTTCTTTTCTTTTTACTACGCTTTTCCTCTTTTTTTTTTATACTATGGTCTTTCTTTTTTTTTTTTTTTACCATGGTGTTTTTGGTTTTGTTTTTTGGGTGTTTTTTTCTTTTTTTTTTTTTTTTTTGGGGGGGTGCTTTTCTTTTCAGTCAAATATCAATACTGTTTACATCAAGTCATCACTGACAGCAGGATGTACTTTGCAGTGTTGTCTGTTGCAAATCCTTTGGACATTTTCTGTGTCACAGTTTTTCCCCCTTAGCTGCTCCACAAAATGTTTGATAGTTTTGCATCAGAAAGATGTGGTGGGGATCTTGTCGATGATGGCAGTGATGTCCTCTGCAACAACGGTGAAATGTTTGATGTCACAGTTTTTCTTCCCCTGAGCTGCTCCACAAAATCTTGAGAGTTCTGCATCAGAATGATGTGCTAGGGATTTTCTTGGTGATGGCAGCGATGTCCTTGGCGATGTCCTTGGTGACGGCAGCGATGTCCTTGACGACGGCAGCGATGTCCTTGGCGACGGTAGCGATGTCCTTGACGACGGCAGCGATGTCCTTGACGACGGCAGCGTGTCCTTGGCGACGGCGGCGATGTCCTTGGCGATGGCGGCGATGTCCTTGGCGACGGCAGCGATGTCCTTGGCGATGGCAGCGATGTCCTTGGCGACGGCAGCGTGTCCTTGGCGACGGCGGCGATGTCCTTGGCGATGTCCTTGGCGACGGGGCGACGGCAGCGATGTCCTTGGCGACGGCAGCGATGTCCTTGGCGACAGCAGCGATGTCCTTGGCGATGGCAGCGATGTCCTTGTCTTCTTGAGGACGGTGGTGTTGTCCTCCTGCCAAAAACGTGACAATCAACGTCAGTGTCATTTAGTCTGTCCAGATGGAAACAGCAGTATCAACACTTGTTGACTTTACTAATATTACACACACTATGAACATGTTTGTTACGTTATAATCATCAGTATCATCATTTAGTCTGTACAGATGGAAACAGCAGTATCAACACTTGTTGACTTTACTAATATTACACACACTATGAACATGTTTGTTACGTTATAATCATCAGTATCATCATTTAGTCTGTACAGATGAAAACAGCAGTATCAACACTTGTTGACTTTACTAATATTACACACACTATGAACATGTTTGTTACGTTATAATCATCAGTATCATCATTTAGTCTGTACAGATGGAAACAGCAGTATCAACACTTGTTGACTTTACTAATATTACACACACTATGAACATGTTTGTTACGTTATAATCATCAATATCATCATTTAGTCTGTACAGATGGAAACAGTAGTATCAACACTTATGGACTTTCCTAATATTACACACATTGTGAATATGTAATCGTTACTCTTGTATAAACAAGTAAAAATGAATAAGTCAAAATGTTCATTAATGTGCCCATTTATTTTCCTGGGATTTTGTTTCATGTTTTGTTCATTTTCACATGCGCAAAGCAAAAAGCTAAAACATGTAGAAGGTCATACTGACTAAAATCAAATCAAATCTGACAGGGCAGCGACAGAAAGGTATCGGTTTTAGTTGCACAGTGATAGTTTCCTGCTTAACATACCATACTGGGTGGTCAGAATGAAATACAATTAAACATCATTTGTATCATTATCATGTCTCAACTATAAAGCAACTGATGTTACTGAAACGAGAACCAGCACCTAGCAATATGGAGAACAAATTCTGGTTGTGTGGCTTGATTTAGGAATTTACAACCATTCTAAGAAGACAGGTGGCAGAATGGTCAAGACGTTCTCCTGCCTGACAAAGTAAACCGGGATGTTCTGGGTTTGATTCCCGGCCTTAACCTTTCCAGGTTGATGAGAAAATCAAACTGAATGTCACTGTCCTTCAGATGAGACTATAAACCAAGGCCCTGTGTGTGAATGAAAGAACATCTTGCGCACACGTTAAACATTCCGCCTTTTGGAAGAGTAGGCCATGCTGTGCTGGTAGGAACACATGACAAAATTTACCATCCCCCCAAGTCAGAATGCAGCTACCTACATGGGGGGGGGGGGGGGGGGAATGCAATTGCACATATGCAAAAATCTCACCATTGGTAAACCTCAGAGCTCTAGCCAAAGAACACCAAAAATTTAAATAATGACTAACATCAATATTTAAAAAATGGAGGTTGTGTCTTACAGTTCTAATCCATTCCAGAAAATAAAGTCTCATGCTTTCTCTCTCTAAACAAAGCAATTTCACTCGTATACATTCAGTTATTCCTAAACTGAAATTCGTCTGGAAAATCTCGATTCCATTCCTGCAAGCTGATGCAATTTCAGCGTGCCATAATTAGTCAAAGCCTCAGCTTTTCTCCCTACAAACTGCCCTCCGTCAATCCGTCCTACGATGTGACCTATGCACTGCTGAAAGTGGTGTCAACATACACTAAAATCAGACAATGCAATGCTCCCATATGTAAGAAGAGTCATGGTGGTTAGGATTTATGTGGGTTTGTGGTTTCTTTTTGGAAGATGGCATACTTTTTACAGCACTGTATCATACATCACTGAGATTATGTACACACTGGATAAGAAGTTTGCAAGTATGACGCTTTTTGAGTACCTTGCCATATAAGCAACCTTACTTCTCCTTTTTCTCTCCTTTAATTAATGGAGAGTGCAGGTTATGCTAAAACTTGCCATGGCTATCTCAACACACCATTTTAAAATCTCACACCATCATTTCCTGTCTAGACCTTGGCTCCTAGCTCACGTCAATAATTCAAAGCTTTGGCCTGGGCCATAAAAAGGAACAGATGAAATGTCACGTTACCTCGTCACGTCCTGGTAACTGACGTGTGGTGCTGGATGGCGTGTCTGTTCTCTGACACTGGATTCCAGGCCTGGAGCTCCTGAAAACAGTTAAGAAGTCGTCAGTGACGGAGAAAATGTTCACAGCTCTACTAGCTTAAGTCTGACTTCAACTTATTGCTGAAGCAATATGTTTACACAGTTTATGTTTACAGCTAAAATATCTGAAATTAAGTACACACAGTTTCTGTCAAAAGAGAGAGAACTTTCCTCTTTTGCTTTATTAGCTCAAAGCTAAAAATGAGTTAATCTTGTCAATTAGGAAATAAAAATCGCAAGGATTTTTTAAAAGCTGTATTAAAGTTAATATTTTTCTCTATTAGTTCAAGTTTAACTCACTTGGCTTTGACAGTTATTGCAAGTCAGGCAGTAAAATTTTAAGAATAACTTGGTAACACACTGAGTAAGATAGCGTCAAAGTATCATCAAGATTCTTACTTAGTTCAGCTAGAAGAGGTAGTAAAAAGTGTGACTAATTCCAGCTCCAAAGAAACGCTCACTCACAACTTGAGGCTGCATCCCAGGAAGCACAAGGAGGTGAAACAAGTCTGCCAATGCTCAGAATAATACACACGATGATTGAAAACATTCATCTTAGATGATGAAGATGATAAGACACTAGGATGTGGTGGTATGTACATATTATAATTCAGGAAAATGAGAAATCAATTTAGTCTCATCTGAAGGATTTTCAGGGGGAGTAGAGTCGGCACTGATGTTAACTCCAGAGGAAAAATCCTCTTAAACGAGATTTGAACCTGGGTCAGCAGATCACGAGCGCATCACACTAACCACCAGGCTGTCCCATCACTCAATCACAAAAGCATGAACTGTAAAAACTCGTCCCCATTCATATCTGTTGCGTCAGACTGCTCACTTTCACATGAGGCATCATCTGCTTCACCCACCTCCTTCACCGACATGCAGCCAGTGGGATTTGGCCAATTCCACATCCCCCTCAGAAAACTCAAATCATCATCATCGCTCCCTTCATCAATGTCAGAACCTTCAGTCTGAAGCATTTTGGTAACTTCAGCAAGATCGAAAGGTTGTTTTTGTCTTTTATCACTATAAAAGTATGAAACAAAAATTTACATTTAACAATTAATTTAGAGTAACCCACTGCTGTCCAGGCTCACTGAGACTGACTGATCTGACTTCAGATTGAAAAGACGGGATAAAACAAGACAGACTGCCGGTCTAAAATGAGTTAATCTTGTCAATTAAGTGAAAAAAATCAAGGTTTTTTTTTAAAAAAGATGTATCATTATTTTTCTCTTATTATTTCAAATTTTAAAGGAATCACTTTGAAACAAATATTTACATTTACTCCTTAAAGACCTAAAACATTCATCTTCCACTTTCACAGCTCAAATACAACAGGGATTTCATACCTTTCTTCCAACTGTAGCCATGCCACTCTTGTTGACTCCAGTTCATGATGGCTGCCACTGCACACGTGGCACTTGGTTCCAGTCCCACAGCTCCTGAAAGCAAGGGAGTCCCAATCAGTAACACTGAAAATTCAGATGGTTTTCTTGGACAAACATGACAGTCACCTGTCCATGTTACTTTAAAAGAGATTGAATTAAGTATCATCTACAAAGTGTGTCACAATGCCCATTTACTTTATTAGCTCAAATATCAATGATTTAATACTTTCAAACATTAAATTTGGAACAGTACATAACATTACAGTTTAGCTTTAACAATGACCTGAATAGAGTTTTCGTTGTTCATGAATCAATTTTTTTTAGTTGATGAATCGATCTACAAAATGTGTACAAAAGCTATGTAAAACACACATTATAATAAGAGATACAAGTCAACTTAGATTTAAAAAAACAAACAACAAAAACCATATAAATGGTTTGCTTACAAATGAGATCATCACTTTTCTCACCTGGGTCCTGATCCCCTTCACACAGGCAGCTTCATGGAACTTGCAGCTGTGATGCCTCCCCTCATTCAGCAACTGATGGATAGCGCTGGACTTCACTGGAGCTGTTCTGGTGTGTTGACTTTGGCACAGACGATGCTCCCCTTCATTCAGTTTTTTTATGGCGCTGGGCTTGACTGGTGTTCTTCTGGTGTATTGACTTTGGCATAGACGATGCTTCCCCTCATTCAATGACTGGTGGTGATGGACTTGACTGTAGCTATTCTGGTGTGTTGACTTTGGCATAGACGATGCTTCCCCTCATTCAATGACTGGTGGTGATGGACTTGACTGGAGCTGTTCTGGTGTACTGACTTTGGCACAGGTGATGTTTGCCACTGTTCTGGTGTACTGACTTTGGCACAGGTGATGTTTGCCACTGTTCTGGTGGATTGACTTTGGCACAGGTGATGTTTGCCACTGTTCTGGTGGATTGACTTTGGCACAGTGATGTTTGCCACTGTTCTGGTGGATTGACTTTGGCACAGGTGATGTTTGCCACTGTTCTGGTGGATTGGCTTTGGCACAGGTGAGGTTTGCCACTGTTCTGGTGTATTGGCTTTGGCACAGGTGAGGTTTGCCACTGTTCTGGTGGATTGACTTTGGCACAGGTGAGGTTTGCCACTGTTCTGGTGTATTGACTTTGGCACAGGTGATGTTTGCCACTGTTCTGGTGTATTGACTTTGGCACAGGTGATGTTTGCCACTGTTCTGGTGTATTGACTTTGGCACAGGTGATGTTTGCCACTGTTCTGGTGTATTGACTTTGGCACAGGTGATGTTTGCCACTTTTCTGGTGTACTGACTTTGGCACAGGTGATGTTTGCCACTGTTCTGGTGTACTGACTTTGGCACAGGTGATGTTTGCCACTGTTCTGGTGGATTGACTTTGGCACAGGTGATGTTTGCCACTGTTCTGGTGTATTGACTTTGGCACAGGTGATGTTTGCCACTGTTCTGGTGTATTGACTTTGGCACAGGTGATGTTTGCCACTGTTCTGGTGTATTGACTTTGGCACAGGTGATGTTTGCCACTGTTCTGGTGGATTGACTTTGGCACAGGTGATGTTTGCCACTGTTCTGGTGGATTGACTTTGGCACAGGCGAAGCTTTCCATCGTTCAGTTTTTGATGGCACTGGATCTGACAGTAGTTGTTCAGGAGTGTTGACTTTGGCACAGATGATATTTATTCAGTTGATGGCGCTGGACTCAACTGGAGCTGTTCTGGTGTACTGACCTTGGCACAAGTGATTCCTCCCACCATTCACTGACTGATAGCGCTGGACTTGAATTATTCTGGCTTTCTGTTGTTAAACAAAAACAAACCCAGAACTTTAGAACCGAAGAATAAAAATCAGCGGTTTTTAGAGCTAAGCTATAAAGCTACATATGACAAAGATAAATCAACCAGCTGCCATAGCATATAAAGAAGCACGTTGCATTCTTGGTTGTTAGGTTGTGGGTCCATATCCCATAAGCTGGCATATTTTGTTGTGGTGTGTGTTTAAATCTAGCCATCCCTGACCCAGAGCAAAACTTAATGGGTCTAATGGGAAGACTGGGACCAAAAAGTTGAGCAGACTGGGACCACAAAGTTGAGCATCAAACACTGTACAGATGCTTCACCAAGTGTTTAAATAAATTACTTGACCATCACTGTAGGTGCCTGTGTCTCTCAGGCCTGATTGATACCAAAGCATACATTGAAACAAAATCCAGAATACATCCCTGCCAAGTAGTCTTAAGGTTGGTTAACTTCATGCTTTATCACCATCAAGCATTACGCAGTTTTTTTTAAAAAAACAACCGATTTAGAGGCTCCTGTCTCAGCAATCTTGTGCTGACATTTAAGTTTTATTTTCCAGACTTCCAAGCCCAAGACAGGCAGAAAAGAGCAACAAGATAAACACAAACTGAAAGCACAGATTCTACCAAACAGTACTGAAGCTGTTTTCAAACTGAACAGGCTCCAAGGAAAACAGAAAGAAAGAGGAAACACAGGCAAACAAACAAGGACACACACAATCCAGACAGACACTGGCATTCAAGTCACCAGACATGTCGACAAATACATCATACAAAGACAGAGACTAGCTCAGGTAGTCAGAAAGATGACAAAATGAACTGTACCTGATTTTTCTTTCGTCAGACGTGATGTCACAGCACCTAACGGTGGTGGAATTCAGTGGCACTTTCTGGTCTCCTATCATCAGTCCCTTGATGACGGATGCGTTGGTCGACAGTTTTCTCCAGGCTTGTCCGTCTTCAGCTTGATCAAGCTTGACGAGTTGACTCTCATGTGATCCACAGGATCCACAGCCCCATGTGATCCACATGATTCACAGCCCCATGTGATCCACAGGATTCACAGCCCCATGTGATCCACAGGATTCACAGCCCCATGTGATCCACAGGATTCACAGCCCCATGTGATCCACAGGATCCACAGCCCCATGTGATCCACAGGATCACAGCCCCATGTGATCCACAGGATTCACAGCCCCATGTGATCCACAGGATTCACAGCCCCATGTGATCCACAGCCCCATGTGATCCACAGGATCCACAGCCCCATGTGATCCACAGGATTCACAGCCCCATGTGATCCACAGGATCCACAGCCCCATGTGATCCACAGGATCCACAGCCCCATGTGATCCACAGGATTCACAGCCCCATGTGATCCACAGGATTCACAGCCCTATGTGATTCACAGCCCCATGTGATCCACAGGATTCACAGCCCCATGTGATCCACAGGATTCACAGCCCTATGTGATCCACAGCCCCATGTGATCCACATTATGACTAACCAGGTCAGGACCTATATGTATCGAAGGGTGGGAAGGAAAAAGCTGAAGGAAATGTCTGGAGAATGTGAGGGCCTGGCAAACACACTTACAGCACCTATCCAAGTCCAAAGAGCCACAGGTGATCAAATCACCTCATGACCCAGTGATCCCAAGATCACAGCCATGGTGACACAGATCACACTACCATCCTAACGTCCCAAAGAATCCAGTAGTGATCACAGATTCACACACATCCAATACGTCCCAACAGATGCCCATAGTGACACAGGACACACCTCCTGAACCACACGTCGCCCAAAGATGCCATAGGTGACACAGTGTCACACTACTCCTACCAATGTCCAAAGATGTCCAGAGGTGACAGTCACACACCTCATGGACCACATATCCAAGATCCAGTAGATCACAGACACCCATCCCATAACCAACGTCCCAAGAATCAAGTAGGTGACACAGTCCACACTACCCCTAATCCAAGTCCCAAAGATGCCAGAGGTGACATCACACTACTCCTAACCAACGATCCCAAAGATGCCAGTAGGTGACAGTCACACTACCTCCTAACCAACGTCTCAAAAATGAAGTCCCAGTTCCTCCTAACCGATGTCCCAAAGCCTTTGTAGGATATCACTGGCACCAAGATCGCTTTCCTCTGATCCCTTGCACTAACTTGTTTGTCCCTAGTTTAAATCTATTTTTTCTCCAAGTTTAAATCTAATTTTGTGGCTAGTTTTTTATATACTAGTTTTATTCCATCTAATTTTATGGCCATTTCTAACGCTACTTCCTAATCTTTCATTTTGGCTGGATTCTACTGTCTAATGTTATTCTCTCTTTTAGCAAGGATCAAGGATGCAATCAGGAATTTGGTGCCCAGTGATAAAGGCAACTGACAGGGTAGGTAGTCCAATGGCGAGGACATCAACTCTGACAAAGAACTGAAGCAAATCTGTCAAAAGGTGTCCTTTTCTTGATGAACTTTGGGAATAGCAGAATATCCCCATTCTGAAAACTAAGGTCGACTATGCTGAGAACTTTGGGGATAGCAGAATATCCCCAATCTGAAAACTAACGTCGACTAGCTGTACTCTGGGATAGCAGAATACCCATCGAAATTAACATCGCTATATGACAACTTGGATAGAGATATCCTTCGAAACTAAGTCGACATAATGAGTACTTTGGGATAGCAGAATATCCGCATTCTGAAAACTAAGGTCGACTATACTAGAACTTTGGGGATAGCAGAATATCCCATTCTGAAACTTTGGTCGACTTACTGAGAATTTGGGGATAGCAGAATATCCCCATTCTGAAACTAGGTGGACTACACTGAACTTTGGATAGAGATATCCCCTCTGAATAAGGCATTATATTAGAACTGTGGGATAGCAGAATATCCCATTCTGAAACAAGGGACTATATTGGGATAGCAAATATCCCATTCTGAAAACTAAGGTCGACTAAACTGAGAACTTTGGGGATAGCAAAATATCCCCATTCTGAAAACTAAGGTCGACTATACTGAGAACTTTGGGGATAGCAGAATATCCCCATTCTGAAAACTATGTAGAAAACTCTGGGGATAGCGCATCATGGGACATAAGCGCTGATGGTGATAGACTAACTTAACAGAGCTCACCTCTCTCTTTCTCTTAATGGGGGTGGGGGGGGGGGGGGGAGGCATCCTGATCTCTGTCTCTTGATTTATACTCACACAAGCAGACACACACTCACTCACTCATTCCCATACGCACAGGCACAAAATCTATCTCTGTATTTATCTTTCTGTCTGCCTGTCTGCTTGCCTGTCTATGAGTAAAGCCATTCTAGAAAGTAGCTTGATTGCATTTTCCCTACATGTTGAAATAGATTAAGTTGATCATCCCTTTGTAAACCATGAAGCAACATACAAGTATCAAAAAACATTTAAATTTATCCTATATAATTCTATGCACACTGTATATCCACCATGCTTAATATTTAAATGGTGAGCACTTACTGTTTACAAAGAGCTTGTTTGTGGGATGGGTCTGTGTCTGCATTCAGATAATGTTCTAGGTGATAAGTCTTTTTGGTTTTGTTGTAAAATTCAAGTCTGCTTGTTGTAGTTCTTTGTTGTTGTTGCTGTTGTTTTTCCCAGAACTTAAGATATTTTTGTTGTAATTGGCAAAAAGCAGATTTAAACCTGTTTTTCTAAGTGATGATTGATTGTTCCAAAAGTGTTCTAGTTATATTATGCTATGAAGAATATTTGTAACTAACCACATCGAGAAGCTTTAACTAAATCCTTTGGTTTCGGCATACCATTGGGCAAACTTTTTTTAGTAAGTACTATGATGTGGATCTAAGAAAGGTAGACATCTTCATTTTCGGAAGACTATGGAATTGCGCTCTAGGTGTTTATTCTGTTACAGGGTTGGGTGTGGTTGGCCAGTCGATACTGGAATGACAGTCCCTATGGCAGAGAGCACACAGATACAGGCTGACACTAGTCTGTCTGCCTCGGCTGCAGCCTTTCTTCTCGTTCTCTTTGCCTCGAACTGCTGAACAAGTGTCTCTCCGAACTTGGCGAGACCTTTCTTCACAGTCTGTCTCCAGACCGACATTTTGAGGGCTGTTGCTTTCCTGTTGTTCTGGTTGATGTTCAAAGTTTTTATGTCCCTTTTGTACACGCCTTTTGAATAACAGCTGTGGTCTGCCTGTGGGACGTTTTCCCTGCACAAGTTCTTGGTAGAGGACGTTTGGAATGAGAAAAGCTAGGGGATGAGGTGGGGATTTGTTTTGTTTTTTAAAAAGGAGGGGGGGGGGGGGGGGGGGGGTGGAGTGGACATTTGAGAAAGGATTGAGAATTTTTTTTATAAAAAAGGGTGTGTATGTGTGTGAACTTCAGAAAGAAATTAATACAGAATAGAGACACCCAACGAACGTGAGCTTTGATGATAAAAGTAAACTATTCAACTTATGTCCATATTACAAGTCCTACTAGATTATCGTTTATATGGAAGTTTTACTTTCATAATGTTGGCAGACACAACTTACATTCATTTTTCTTTTTAAATCCTTGTACTGTCATGTATATGGAAGTTCGATAAGAACTGACAGACAGAGAATTAGCAAGCAGATACAATTAACTCATTTGATTAACATTACAATACGCTGACATACCTTTTAGATCTAGCTCTTTCCTCCGGTAGACTTGAATGGGGAGCGCCAACCATATTGGAAGATAGTGTCCACAATTTTAACTCCAAGTAGAAAGAAGGTATGGATTATGGATTCCCAAGAGCGTTTGTGCAATTAATCTTGGATCAGTCAAGGGAACGTGCAAAGATTTGAGACAATAGTTACAGAATAAACTTAAAAAAACCAAAGACACATAATAATTGGCCTCAAAACAAAATCATCAAAATTTATTTTCTTTCATCTCCCTTAACTCCCTGAGGAGTCTTTGGATAACAAACTCAAATTTTCAGGCTGTCTCTTGGGCAAGGTGAACCGGGTGGAGCCCATCCCTCTCCTGATGTAGGGTGCATGCTGGGTATGTTTGTGTTTCCGTAGCCCACTGCCTGCTGACATGAACTGTAGAATCTTCAACGAGCATAGTCGATCTTCTGCATGTGTTTTCATAAAGAGAATTAAGGCACTTGGGGCAGCCTGCACTTGAAGTAGTCCTGGGATATGGTAAAAATATCCACCCTTATTTCATTCACCACATGTAGGCCACTGCTGGAATTCAAACCAACAACTTGATGGACTTGCAGGATGGAAGTCACACACTTGTGGACACACGACTGTAGCAGTCATTAAGACCTAACTGCCTTAGGAATTTAGTCTTTCGTTCCTGGGCTAGAGCTCCAGGTTCACCAATGCTGAGAGTTTGCGTATGCAACCGTTTCTTGCCCCACCATGAAGGTAAGCGCATTCCGATTTCGGGGATGGATGTATACTGGGTATGTTAATGCTTCCGCAACCCACCGGACGCTGACATGAATAAAAGGATCTTTAACGCACATATTTGATTTTCTGCAAGTGTGTGTGAGAAAAGAATTGACACTGGCAGGTCTGCACTTAAAGTTGACTGGGAGATCATAAAACAAAAATCCCCACTCTTAATTTACCAGACCCTGCTGAGATTCGAACCCACAACATATGGACCCATGGGATTGAAGTCGAACGGTCTTCACCACTCAGCTATGAGGAAAAGAGAGTGAATACATCAACTATCTTGCGCAAAAACCTGTGGTCATCATCACCAACTGTGGGCACCATCACAGGGTATCTTTCAGGCTGTGAAACACACCTGTCAAAGAGATGGAGGTTCTTCCTTCACCTTCACCTATCCCGTACTCTCGTGGACTATGAGGGGCACCACTGAAGATTTTGCAACCAGCTTCCTCCACTCCCCGCGCGGTCCTCTGCTTTCTGTAGCAAATCGTTCCACTCAAGGCTATCAGTCCACTACTCCCTGATGTTGTCTTCCCATCGTTTTCTCTGTCTGCCTCTTCTTCGTCTCCCTCCTTGTACTGTTCCCTGTAGTAGGACAGTCTTGGCCAGTCCAGATGTTCGTGTGACGTGCCCGTACCAGTTCAGTTTGCGTTTTACCACTTAAGTCAGGAGCTCTTCATAATTATGGTGGGATGGAGGATCTGGCCCAGGCCAAAAGCTGTGTCAGTTATTGACGTCAGCAAAGTGTCAGGACATGCATTAACATGTGGTTATGCTTTGAAATATTATGTTGATATTGTCTTCAGCCATGACAGGCTCTTACCATAACAACCTGCACTCTCCTTTAAAGGAGAAAAACAAATCCTCTGAAGTTGGAGTATAGCTGCCTATATGGCCAGCCAGGCACTTGAAAACCAGTCATACACCCAAACTTCCCCGTCCCAGCGTGTACTAACATTCTCACACTGATTCCCAGGCGAAATGAGTGAGGCAGAGCGTGTATTCTGGGTGACTCACAGGGTGTTAAGCTGGGGAACGGCCAAGAAGAAGAAGAAGAGGATGATGACGACAGCTGATGAGAAAGGTCAACCCCCCAAAGAACTTGACCTGCGAATGTTTAAAGTGTGAATGTCTCCCGAACAAGTCTAGATTTATCTTTAAGGACTTTGACTTCTGGAGAGAGAGAGAGAGAGAGAGAGAGAGAGAGAGAGAGAGAGAGAGAGAGAGAGAGAGAGAGAGAGAGTGAGAGAGAGAAAGGCAGGGGAATGGATCAAGATGGCAGAAGACAAGAAGGAGGCGACAGGAAGAAAGGGAACAAGGCAGAAACAAAGAGAGGGATAGAAAAGAGGAAACTCTTTTGCACAGATTTTCCCAGAATTCGGGGACGTTTGTCAAACTGGCAGGCCCCCAGGCATCTATCGTCAAGAGGGAGACTTTTCCTTAAGAGCAAATTGAGACCACACACACACACACACCACACAGACACTCACTCACTCGCAGGAAAAAATAAAACCACCACACAGTTGACTGTGATTCACACTGTATTTTCATTCCATTATTATGTATGCATACTGCGACTCACACTATCATCATGCAACTATTGATGCATTCTCTCCCCCTTCCCCATCTCTCTCACCCCCTCTCCCTCTAAAAAAAAAAAAAGCATCATCATTTCTTATCACACTTATAGGCAGCTAGATGTAGCTAGCAAATACAAGGAAATTTGCTATTTAAAAAAAAAAAATCGAGAGAGACAAAGAGGAGGAGAAAGCTAAAAATAGACTTCTACATCCGCCATCCAAGAAAAAAACAAAACACTGACTAAAAACAAACAACAAAACCACTCCTAAGACCAATACAAATAAACTGTCCAAAAATTTCATACAGAATCAAAAATATTTCCAAGAAATATCAACAGAGATGGACTACAGATAAGGCATCATGAACATAAACGAACAGACGCAAACATCAGAGATAGACAGACAGATACATAGATTACCTTGGTCAAAGCAAAAAAAAAGGCATGTTGGTGGTTGGTAAATCATTCGCAATATGGAAATGTCTGCAAAAATCGCCTGGTCCATTCAGTATGACAATTCAATGCAAGCAAGGCCAGTGTGGATTATTATGAAATGAATGGCATTGTCCAATCGTTGATACAATCCATAGTTTTGTTTTTATCAAAAGGTGGTCGCTTTATTTGAATAGAATTCGAGACAGGCAACTGTACAATGACTGCATTTTTTTTTTTTTTACAGCTTATGAATTTTAGCTGCAGAACTGTTTATTAAAATAATTATTGTTTTAAAAAAAAAGAATGCACAAGACCTTTTTTGGGGGGGGGGAGTTGAAAATAATGTTAATGACTGCACATGAAAAAAAAAATCATGCTTGAAATTTGTCATCGCAAGTTACAGACTTAAAATGCACCCAGTATCTAAAATAAAAACATGCTTGGACACACTTATACAAAACAGATGTACACACGTGCTCCTTCACTCTCTCTATGTTCTTTTTAAGAATTGTTATAACAATAATTGTTTGGGGGGGGGGGGGGGGGGGCTGCTTTGAAAAGGGTTATTTCCCCATGTTTCTACTGTGAGACTGTATAAGTGTTGGGTTATTATTAAGATGTATCCCTACGGGCGGGGACTGGATGTAAAAAAGCACATGAGTGCTTATTCATTGTCCTCGAAATAAAAGAATTTGTCATTGTCTCTCTCTCCCTCACACACACACACAAGCACACACCACACACACACACACACACACACAGAGCATACATGAATCAAAAATACTGCACAAGAAATCACAAGCCAACATTTTTCTTTCTTAAAAAGAACATAAACATTTTCAATTCATCAGCAGAGCTTGACATTCTCAGTGTGTATAATTATATAGTGTACACTCCTCAGGGTCGGGATAGCTCAGTGGTCGGAGCACTCGCTTTCCCCAAGCCAAGTTAAGCAGCGTCGAGCGTGGTTACCAGTTGGATGGGTGATCGTTTGCGCGCCTTGGCTTCAGTACAGTTCCCCCAGTTCACCCAGCTGTAAATGGGTACCTGCCCTCTTTAGGGTCAGGGAAGGTAAAGCAGCGAGGGAGAGGAGATGGGTGCCGCCCTCAATATGCTGGCCCTAGAGAAGTGAGGTCTCTGACGCCTCACTCCCCTACGACCTTATAGGTTATGGGACTCCTTCACCTTTACCTTTTACACTCCTCACTCTTCACAGCTCTGCACAGACTTGTGAACCAATATGGTTTGTCCCTATCCGCAAAGTGGTGCCAGCCCTCAACATCCAAAACATCTGGAAAATTCTTCAAAGAAGAGCACAGTTTGCAGGTTTGCCTACAAAACTACAGAGTAGACTATAATCATTTGTAAACATACAACTATTCACAAGACATTCCCATTTTGTGTCTTCAAGCACAAGAAAGCCCTTTCATTGCAGAACAAGCAATATTCTTAATGCAAGCTTGTCATTTTGTTCCGAGTAAAATACACATATTTATTTAAGTAAACTACAGTTTAGGCTATATCCATATATCCTTAAAGATAAATACAGACACTAGACATTCGTTCACACTTTAAACACTAACATGAAAGATTTTCACTTGCAGAATTAGTAACATTCTTGATGCAAGTTTTTGTTTTCCCCTTTCGCTCAGAGTTAACTACAGTATAGGCTATACCCCTTTATCCTTAAAAACAGATACACAAAACATTCCTATTTCAAAAGAAAGCTTTTCACTTACAGAGTTACTAATATCCTTAAAGCACGTTTGTCATCCTGTTCACAGTTCAAAAGCTTGCACAGTGAAAACTGTGGATTCAGGAAAACAAACATTTCATTTTTTCTTTCTTCCCCTCTTTTTTTGTTTGTTTGTTTTTTGTTTCGGTTTTTGTTTTGTTTTGTTTTTTGCTTTTTGACTTGCAACACCAAGAAAGCTTCATGCTTTAAAAAAAAAAGCTTAACACTTTAAAAATATGTAACTATATAACATTTCTATACACACTTAATGTTCATTTTCAGAATTTGTACATATTTTTTTTGCCTGACATTATGATACATATTTATTCACAAAGCATAATTATACAGTTTGTTCTCGCTAAATTGAATAAGATAATTATCAGTTTGTACATGCTCATTTACAAACATCACTCAATTGTACATACTGGTACATAAAAAAGAATAATGTACACACTCATTCGCAAAGGTCATTAGATGTACACACTAGGATTTTATTCATTATGATAACCACATATACAAACTGGGTTTTTTTCCCCAATCATTTGTACACACTTGCGAAAAATTATATGCACACTTGCAACACAGTGACAGTGTGGTAATACACACCATCAGTTTTTACACACGTCAACACACACTTTTTAATAAAAAAAATGTACACGCTTCCTAACAGATACAAATGTGTACATATTTCTCTGCAAAATTTGTACATATTTATCAATAACACTTTGCCTAATGTACAAATGTGCACACTCACAAAAACAACCAAATAAAACCCCAACACCCCACTCGCCCCCCAAAACCCCCCCAAAAAACAACAACAAAAAAACCCAAACAACAAACAAACAAAACAAGTAACAACAAGAACAATTTTAAAAAACCACACCAAAACATTGGCACACTCTCTTTTGCAAAACATTACTTTTGCCAAAGATCGATCATAACAAATATCTACACCTATACACCTCCCCCCTCCCCTCCACCATAAAAAATAAGCATGTTTGTACACACAACATTTGTTTGTATATATATATATATATATCTATTATTATAATTGCCTGCAAAGGGGAGCAACTAGGGTCATCATGACACACTTCTCACTGCTCTGATCCAACTTTGTTCTCAAAGTTCGATTTGAGACTAAAGTGCCCTGCCTTGAATAAAAATTTTTTTTTTAAACCATACCCCCCAAAAAAAACCCCCACCAAACCAACAACAAAAAACCAACAAAAAACAAAAACAAAACCCTCAAACACAACAACAAACAAAAAAAACCAGGCCCTATATTGTCACTAAAATGTGTCCCATAACCTATGCAGTTTTGGGGAGCGAGGTCTCAGAGACCTCAGCTTCTCTAGGGGGATGCAATGCATCTTGAGTGTAGCACTAATTCCTCTTGCTAACTGCTTTACCTTCCCTGTCCCTTTAAGGAGGCAGGTATCCCATTTATGTCTGGGTGAACTAGGGGACTGTACTGAAGTCAAGGCTCATGAACAGTCACCTATCCACGAGGCAAACCCACTCAGTGCTGCTTAACCTGAGCTTGGAGAGAGTGAGTGCCCTCACCACTGAGCTAAGCCGTCCCCATGAATTATCAGTGGGGGGGGTGATGATTACTGGTCGTGTTGTGTTTTTAAAATCTATCATCAGTAAATGACAGATTGCCATTCTGTCTGTGAGGTCATTTGGGACTGAAAGGAGTCTTTACACAATAATCGTGTGAAAATTAGACTGATTCCTGCCAGCGCCATTTAAACGAACATAGAGTCCAGTTTGTCAAGTTTTAGTCCTTATTTGCCCTAAATAGTTATATGACAAGTGTGTGTGTTGTCATTAAAAGTCCTGTCCCCCTCCCCATCACCCTCTCTCCAAATTAATTATCTCCCAATGCAGCAAAAAACAACAACAAAAAACAACCCCAGACAACAAAAAATATCACACCTATCCATATGAACATTTTCATGCCTTCCATTAATCATTCATCCATTCATCTAAATACCTTTGCTTAAAAGCATCAGAAAAAATTGCTAAAAATACTATCAGTTTGACAAAACTTTATCAAAAAAAGATCATGAATATATTTCAATTTGACAGGTCAGGGTGACATTTTTTCTTGAGATGAAAGTAATAACTTACCCCCTAAAAATCTTGTCTCTACATGTATTACTTTTGCTTTTAAAAATCTGTCCCTGCATACATTATTCTCAAAGTATATGAGCAGCCTCTGTGTAACATTTAGAAAGGCAAAAATCACACAACCTGTTATATATATATAGAGAGAGAAAGAGAGTTATTGCACAAGGACAAAAAATTGCTGGATGGATTATCTTCCTTTGTGTGAGCATGCTTTATGATTGTTTCCAAGCAAAAACAAAACAAAACAAAAAAAGACTGAAAAGATGAATGTGATAGATGAACATTTATAATATTTTTTCTTCATGAATATAATTTTCGGAGCATAGTATGTGATAGGTCTTGTAGAAAAATACAGGTATATGGTCTTAAAGGTTTGTACCTTTTGTCATCAATGATCTGGGCAAATGTCATTCTTTAAAGAATAGATACTTGATAGATCTGTTTTTGTTGTTTATTCATGAACAGTCTGTTCATGCACATGTTGACAGTACAAATGTGTGCACACACACTCTCACACACACACACACACAAAAAGCTAATGCATTGCTTATTCAATGTACCATCTGGAAATAAAATTTTGACTTGACTTGACACACTGATGGTCCAACATACTGATTCAATTCATAATGGAAGTATATCAGCTAGCTAAGCTGTACCAAAATATACAGGAATGTTAGCTAAAATAAATAAATAAATAAATAAAATGACATACATACCAAGAAAACCCCACAATGACTCGTGTATAATTTCAGTCAAAGTAAGAGCTGTGTACCCAGTTCATGTTAAAAATGGTAAAACTGCTCTAGTGAGAGCTGTGTATCCAGTTTATGTTAAAAATGGTAAAACTGCTCTTGTGGAGAGGTGCTGTCCCTAGGAAGAGCAGCCCGAATTTCATACAGAGAAATCTGCCGTGACCTAAAGTAGTATGAAAATATAAAAAAAAAGAAAATGAAAAATGAACTCTTTCTGCCCGCAATTTTCAAACAACAGATACATTTATTATAATAATAATAATAATAATAATAATGTATGGAATTTATATAGCGCTGAATCTTGTAAAGCAGCATTTCTGTCACATTATCGAAACAATTACAAAATATGTCGTGATGTACGGAGGGCTAAGCCACATCAACATCACGACTTCTGCTACTGTGTAGCCCAGACCTAGATTCAAACCCAGGACCTCAGGATTTTGGGTGCCTCATGTCCAAGAAGACAACAAATAGCATACTGGTCTTGAGTCAAATCAAACCAAATCAAATCAACCTCTTTTCTTGCAAGGATAATCAATAAGCACTCATGTAATTTCTTTTTACATTTAGACAGAAGTCAGGAGCCTGCAGTGTTAACAACTTGGGAAGAAAAAATAAATCAATCTGATCATTTATCTAACATTCTGAACTAACGGATGAAGATAGTTCAAATGAATTAATGGCAGAAATTCACATTCTAATCATTTGACACAACAGCAGATTACATAAACTTGCAATTTTTTTTTCTTCATATTTCCTTTAAATCTTAAAAAAAGGGAATGGAAAAAGAAGAGAAATAAATCAACAAAACGCATAGAAAGATCAGTAACATTAATAACAGCAAAAAAGTTAAACAGAAAAAAAAGGGATGACTCATTGTTTTTCTTCTTTTTTCCCCTCTTTACTTAGATATGATAACTTGTCAACCAACACACCGAACACATAACCCTTATCAGAATACTAGAATCATTTTATATTGCAAAGCAAAAAATGCACAAATTCTATATTATCTGATAATAATACCACCACATTGACCAGAATCTTCCAAACCAGCAAAAACAAATCAATATGAACTGCTCTAGCAGACTGTATTAAACTAGTATTGCACATAATGTGAAGCAACACCCCCCCCCCCCCCCTCCCCCTTCATCTCCCGCCCACCCCCACCGCAAATCAGTTTTTAATAGTGTACATGCATAATATGGAACATATCGATGAAAACGGTTGTCAGTGTATGTATCCTTAAAATAAACGACCATGACTGTGCAATTGTAAGCTTGCATGTATGTATACACACACACACACACACACACACACACCACCACACATCTAATATCACTTCAAATGTACAGACATAAAATTGAACACACACACACACACATATGAACTTTTAGCTCTGTCAGTTTGTCTGTCTGTCTCTCTGTCTCCTTACTATAGAAAAACAGGAGAAAAGAAACACCCGATGCCTATGAAGTTACAGCAAACTTCACAGTGATCATTGCATACAATTTGTTTTTACAGGATACCAACACTAGACCTTGTATATAATCATTGTACAGAAAGGCCTAGCATTGGCAGCAGCAGCAGCAGCAGTAGCAAGGGCAGTAAGGAACAACTGTCTCCTGTATTTTTTATCCATGAAGTACAAATCTAATACTAAAAAAAAACCTAAAAAAAATCTATGTATTCCATAATCTTTTCAACATTCAGACTAAAACACTACACTCAAAGTCTCCCTCTTATAAATGTAATACTGAAAACGAAAAAAAGAAAATTCTATGCAATGCACAAATCTTTTCAAGTTTTCCTCTTTTGGACTAAAACAATATACTCAAAATCTCCTTCTTAGAAATGTAATGCTGAAAAAAAGAAATAAAGAAAATTCTGTGCAATGCACAATTGCACAATCTTTCCAAGGTTTCATGTAATAGGCCAAAACAATATACTCAAAATCTCCCTTTTACAAATGTAATACTCGAAAAAAATGAAAAATTCTATGTAATGTACAATTTTTTTCAAGCTTTCAACTTACAGACTAAAACAATATACTCAAAAATCTCCCTCTTACAAAATGTAATACTCAAAAGGAAAAAACAAAAAAGAAAGAAATTTCCATGCAACGTACAATCTTTTGAAGTTTTCAACTTACCGACAAAAACAATATAATTTATACTCATAGTCTCCCTCCTCTCCTCTCTCCAAATACCTTACAGTGCTGTTAGGCCACTGCACTGAATTTTTCAGACCATATTTCTTGGACAAGTTAAAGGTGGTGGAGCCCATCTCTCTCTCTCTCAATACAGGATGCATGCTGGGTATGTTTGTGTTTCCGTAACCCACCAAACGCTGACATGAACGAAAAGATCTTGAACGTGCATGTTTATTTCATCTTCTTTCCCCAGTAGTTGGACTGCAGCTACCTAAACGGTGGTGGGAAAAAACGGTCACATGCGCAAAATTCTCTCCATCAGTGAATCTCCGATCTCTAACCAAGGAATGGAAAAAATAAAAAAGATCTTCTCCATGCATATATAAATGAAGGGAATTAAGGCACTGACAGGTCTGCACTTAGAGTTGACCTTGGAGATTATAAAAATGAATACCCCACCCTTAATTCACCAGACGCATCTCTAAAGATTCGAACCCATGACTTCACAGACCTACAGGGATTAACGTCCACATTCTACCCACGCAACCACGGTGTCTGTCAAACACTCAAAGTGAATAGTTTAAAAGAAGAAAAAAAGGAATTTTCTATGTTCGTATCCTCACCTCATAACGTTACAAACTCATTTAGTTTCTATGTAGTAACAGTGGTAAAATACTTTTTAAAAAAGAGAGGGGGGGGGGGGGGGGGAGATTAAAGTTAAGTTTGTAACAAACACAAGACAGTCACAATCATCACGATAACAAAAGAATGTAAAGAGTAAGATGTCAAAAAATTTAAAAAAACCCACTATTGTCAAGATGTCCCCCCAAAATAAAAAATTAATGCGTTTTTCTGTTTGGTTCAGGCATACGAAACAATAGCAATCAAAATAACTGTTCTCAAACTACCAACGAATGAATTCATACCTGATACTTTTCATGGGAAAGGGAGAGTATATTTTGAAAGGGGAAGCAACTGCTGATAGGTTATTTTAAAAAAAAAAACCCAACCGTTCCTCAGCTAGAGCTCTGAGGTGCACCAATGGTGAGATTTTGAGCATGCAACCGTTTTTGCCCACCATTAAGGTAGCTGCATTCTGACTTCAGGAAGCTGATGGGTTAAAAGTAAAGGTGTCTCTCATGATCCATGCAGTTGAAGAACAAGGCATCAGAGACCTCAGCTTCTCCAGGGGCCAGCATCTTGAGGGTGGCGCCCATCTCCTCTCCTTCCATGCTTTACCTTCCCTGTCCCTAAAGAGGGTAGGTACCTATTTACAGCTGGGTGAACTGTGAGACTGTACTGAAAGCTAGGGGACATGAACAGTCACCCATCCACAAAGCGACCATGCTCAATACTACTGAACCTTACCTTGGGGGGAGTGAGCGCTTTGGCGTTGAGCCATCCCATCCCTTTCTTCCCCTTCACATATCCTGTAGTCTAGTACACTGTTGGGGCACCACTGAAGATTTTGCAACCAGCTTCCTCCACTTCCTTCCACCATCCATCATCGTGTGATGGATTACATGAGTAATATACAAGACAATACTTGTTTCCAGTGATGATTTCTTAAGCGATCAGGGTGAAGGGTATAAGAAAATGGCAATTGTGTCTCTGGGAGTAAAGCCACGAAACTACTGACGTCTACTATTGATCACTCCTTCAGTTCAATAATCAGGTAACTCCGCTGGGACTCTAATATAATCCAACAAACGTGTAGAAAATCTTCCAGAAAATTCTGACACTAAAGCACAAACCAGACAAGTACCCAGGAACATGTCACTGACCTTACCCACCTACAGATCTGTGGATAAATTTGAAGACTGCAGTCAAAAGTACACGCATGGACAAGTGACAACCCACCTAGAGAGGTTTTTTTTGTGTGTGTATTTTTGTGTGATGTGCTTCATGTCTCTATCAGAGAGACTCGAGCTTGTGCGGCACTTTAGGTACCTGTGCGGGCCTGGTTGCTAATCAGAACTGTACCCCCCCCCGAGGGGATGCCGGGGGCCTATCAGTATAAATAGCATCCCCACATTCTGGAAATTCTGTGCTAGAAATTTCCTCTTTTCTATCCCTCTCTTTGTTTCTGCCTTGTTCCTTTTCTTCTTGTCACCTCCTTCTTGGTCCATTCTCCTGCCTTTTTTTTCCAGAAAGAACTGAAAAGGTAACTATTCTCTCTTGTGCCAAAGTCGGATGCGCTGGGCCTGACTTGTCAGGCGCTTAATGGCAGCGTGACGCATTTTCGCTCATAAAACAGACAACAATAGTTGCTGTCTGAGCGTTCGACGACGAAGAAGAATCAGAACTGAACTATTTCCAGAGTGGCCTGAGGAGCTCAAGTGGGATGGCTTGCATCCACAGTGCCCTGAGATATTTCCGCTGGGACTATACTATGATTTTCAACTCAAAACTCAACATGTCTCTATATGGCATTGTTTGATATATTGTGTTGTTGACAGTTGTTCCTGCTATAAATAACACCAACTAGTCAGCTGAGAGTAACTGAAAGAGGGAGGAAACAGACGGTTGTGGTCATGTCATATTGTAGTACATTGTATTGTATTGTATTCTGTTCTATTGTACATCTTTTATGGCAGATTTCTCTGCATGACATTCAGCTCCCCCTCTCCCTCCAACCCCCCCAAATGCATTGCTACAACATGCAGCGTCTTCTCATTTTAACTTTTTTTTTTTACCAGCATCAACTCTTTTATTGCCAAGGGTTCTTTTACATGCAAAATGCATGTTGATGAAGGATCTCAGTTTATCATCTCATACCAAAAAAAACAACAAACAACTAGCACCCAGATCACCTTTCATGGATGGGGGAAGAAATACAGTTTATAAAAGAATTGAACCCATGGTCTCTCATTTTCAGTGTCTAACCACAAGACCACCTCGATGGCATGTCGAAATATCGCTGCCTACATTCTGGAAAACTGTGGAGCTTGGATAACACAAGCATACCCAGCATGCATCCTGCTACCAGGAGAGGGATGGGCTCCGCCTGGTTCGACTTGCCCATGACACACACTGCCTGGAAAACTTTCAGGGCAGTGATTCAATGACTTCTCAAGGAGTTAAAGGGAGAAGTCATTCCATCAGTCTACTGTCAGCCGAATGTGATAGAGCCTATGTTCAATCCTGGCTGACTGACCTGCCGACATTTTGCAGGTGATACTACACACAGAAAACATTGGCATAAAACTGGGTATAACTGTCGAGACATTTCGCTCTATAGATTATTCAGATCAACTTTATAAGTCATCCGTATATGCAAAGCTGTGATCAATAGGACAAGAAAATATAGCACTTTGTTTTGTTCTCGCAAGATACAGCGCTATATAAATTGCATGTATTATTATTATCATTATTATTTTTTTTAAAATTATTATCATTATGTCCGCACAGCCATGTCTGAAATATATTTTATATATTGAATAGATCGGATGGTGGCCATATAAACATGTACAGAGAATACATATGGCAATAAGGTTAAAAAAATATTGTGGAATACAACCACAAAAATACAGATTGCTTTCAGTACAAGAAATATGATGGATATATCATAATTTTTTTAATGAATATTAAACATCTGCTTGAAAGATTTAATCTCATTGGTTGAAAGATGAGGACATAAAAATATGAACCAATCACATTGATCTATATAAGCAGATTCTGAAAGAACAATGCAAGGGAAGCCAGTCTGATTTTGCAAAGAAAGCACCACAATGATACGATGAATATTCATTGTTACAATCAAATTTTCATATTTCATGACAACATTCAATGTTCTGCCATGGACATTTCTTGCGCTTTCAAGACCAAAAACCACCCCAAAAATCCAAGCAATACGTGGCTTTGATTGTCTTGTGTACACAAGATTTAGCTGATATTATTTTTCACAACCAGAATTCTCTTTTTTACGACCCAAACTTAGTTGAAAGGTTGTGCCAAAAACAGACATGGCACCAAATTCAAGATCGTGAAAGGGTAGTTTTTAAAAAAAAAAAAACGAAAGAAAGAAAAGAAAATAAGCGCACTATTTTCCATTATCAAAATTGAATTTATACCGCAAAATATTGCCTGCAATGGGTTTTACTATGGTGCAGTGAAGAGAAGTTTCTAGTGAGAGACTGCACATTTCTGATTGAACGATTATATACGATGTGGTAAACAGGATCAACTTTCCAGTGAAAGTCTGCACTTTATGATTAACTGATTCTGTGCAATGTGGTAAACAGGATCAACTTTCCAGTGAAAGTCTGCACTTTATGATTAACTGATTCTGTGCAATGTGGTAAACAGGATCAACTTTCCAGTGAAAGTCTGCACCTTATGATTAACTGATTCTGTGCAATGTGGTAAACAGGATCAACTTTCCAAAGTAAGACTGCAATATATATATATATATATTTCTGATTAACATTAACTGATTATATGTGACAATATGGTAAAGCAGGATGGCATTACTGGCAATGTCGTTTTCTGCACATATCCTTTCATTCCCTCATCTAAATATTTGGTATGATGATATTAATAATAATAATAAATAATAATAATAATAATACTATATTTTGAGCTGATGTACTGAGGCTGCTGAGCCACTGTTGGGTACACAGGTAAATTTACAGGTAAAGGTCTTCTTTGGGCTGAAAGGTCAGCCCACCATTCTGAGCTTTATAATACATACTGTTATCACAGACAGTTCAGCAAATAAATGTTTCAGTTTCAGGCAGAGTGACTTCTCATCAAATCATATCAAATCAGGGATATACACTAGTTCAAATTCATAGATTCCACTCTGACTCACTGTTTCACTATTATTATACGCATTCGTCAAGCTTGTCTATTTATATAAAGAAGAGAAAAAAAATCTGAAGTGATTAAAGTTAACTTATGGTTTTCTTCAGTGCAAAATTGTATTGTAACATTTCTTTGTTATCATCCAGTGTCAATACTGAGGAAAAAGTTGGGACTGGACTTTCAGATAGTTGAGAAACAGATGAAAAAAATGAATGGGAAAAACAAAAAGGAAACACACAAACACTGAGTGAGTGCGAGAGAGTGAGAGAGAGAGAGAGAGATTACAATGCCCAAAAGAAAATAAGCACAAAGTTGCAGCATAATAAATGTTTCTAAAATACATATCCAGAAAAAAATGAATACTGATGCTGCACATGACACAGACTAACCGGGAAACAGGTAGAACTGTCAACCAGCATATGCACCACAATTCTCACTCTATTATCTTAACCCTTTCAATGCCAGCCATTCTGTTTTGCGGAAATCTTCTGCACAAAGCCGTTTTTACAAGACAAAAAAACAACCAATGTTATTCCTGTGTTTAAAACTACACAACCACCTATTTCTTAGCTGTTCTTTGCCAACTATAACTAAGAGATTGCAGTTTGATAAAATATGATAATGCTTCATATAATTATGTCTAGTCAACAGTGATTTGAACTTTTCAGTGACTTGGAAAACAACAACAGCAGAAAACTCTCTCCTTGTTCCCCAATATTAGCAATCCTGTTTTCCAAATTTACAAAAATAAGACAACAAACTGGAAAAAAAAAACACAACTGAAGAGAGTTCTCATGAATGACAAATGGAAATGCCAGGGCATGCACATTGCCTGGTGGTTTTTTTAAACTTCAAGAACAATCAGAGGACTATTAGTGCATACGTGAGTTGAGTCCCCCTAGAGCATCAGTCGTCACATTTCTGCCATGCCAGTTTTGTGTCATTCATGCAGCAGGAATGTAACTAGCAGCAGAAATGAAAGGGTTAATTCCATAATCAAATTGAACCCATTATTACACATGAATAAGTAACTCCCCCAAATTTATTTAAAGAGTTTTTCGTCTTTTAAAAAAGAATTGACGATCAATGGCGGATTTGTACAAAGAACAGTTTCTTTAAAAGAGTCACATCTGCTTATAAATGTCTGAAACTCTACACAAGATCAAAAGGCAAAAAATGACAGGGTTTATTGATTACAGTATTTCAAAACTATTTCTACTGAAGTTTTTTTTGTTAACAAAAAGATAGATTTTGACGTCAAAAACACGATGAAGCTATTAATTGCACATTTTTCCACAAGCATAATACAAATTCCTTTCATGATTATATGCAAAAAAAGTATATTGAATCATCAAGGCCGATTTTAAGGCAGATATTATTATAATCATGGCAATATGCATATATTCATAATTTGCAGTTCAGGGCGTCATCATTCACAGATGATAAAAAAACGACTTTGTGTTAAGCACAAAGCATTATCTACATAAAAACATTCAAGACATTCAAAATGGTTTGTTTCCTTTCAAGTGAAGAAAAAGAAGCAAAATATTTCCGAAACAATTTCGGTTCTGTTTCTAAAAGTATGGGTGTATTTCTGATCCCTGTTAATGTCGGCTATGTTAGTGGATATCACCTTACATCCAGCAGTCATTCCTTCCGACTGGTTCCAACCAACGTCATTTTGAACTAAAGGGATCACAGGTTGGTTTACATTGCACTAGTCCTAGCAACTGCAAACATTTTGACAAGGGACATAAATCTTAGTAAATTACTAGAGCATGGTTAACTCTCTTGGCTAAACTAATTCTACATTAATAAATTTTATAAATATCCTGATCTATGGAGACTATATATATAAATATATATATGCCATGCCATCTGTAAAGCAGATCAAAAAGTTAGGGTGGGGTGGGGGAAGGAAAAATGAATTAAAAAAATGTTCAAACTGCCGCTTTTGTCCCACTCTCTCTCCTGAGGGTAGGGGCAAAACAGCCAAGTGGTTAGAACATAAAACTCACAGTCTGACGGCGACTGAGGGCACGGGTTCCAGTCTTCACATAACTGTCAATTCTAGGGGATGCTTTTTTCTCTGGAGTTAACATCGGTACTGACTCTACTCCCCTGAAAAAGTCCTTCAGTTGAAAACTATGAGGTTGAGGTCTCCAGAGCAAAACGCACACAAAACATCCTGCAAACAATAAAAAAAACAAAACTCTTCTCACTTTTTGAAGAAGGTTGCTAAGTTATGAACAACGATATAGATAACACAAACATACCCAGCATGCACCCTGCTACTTGGAGAGGGATGGGCTCCACCAGGTTCAACTTGCCCATGACACATTTCCTAAAAAAGCCTAAACAACTTCAAAACAGGGTATAATCCAAAAACTACTAAACTTCAGCAAAACGCAGTCAGAAAGATATGTATCAGGCAGGGGGAAAGACATCAGACACGTGAAAGAGAGAGCAGATGGACAAACAGAAAAGTTATGGTGAAAAGTCAATATGTAATGAAACCTGAACATAACAAGGTAAAATCAACAATCTTCCCCGTGGGGATGCCTGTCAGTATAAATAGCATCTCCACCTTCTGGAAATTATGTGCTAGGAATTTCCTCTTTTCTATCCTTCTCTTTGTTTCTGCCTTGTTCCTTTTTTTTCTGGTCACCTCCTTCTCGTCTATTTTCTGCCTTCTTGGTCCATTCTCCCGCCTTTTTTCCAGAAAGGTTTATAAGTTATGAAATAACAATTCTCTCCCAAGCCAAAGTTGGATGCGCTGGGCCTGATTTTTGCTCATGTAACAGACGACAGTAGCTGCTGTCTGAGCATTCAACGAAGAAAAAGAAGAAGAAGAGAGAAGAAGAAGAAGAAGAAGAAGAAGAAGAAGAAGAAGAAGAAGAAGAAAAAAGAAGAAGAAAGGAAGAAGAAAGGAAGAAGAAGAAGAAGAAGAAATCAGCAATCTTAGCCATGCAGGTCACGAAACTGATGGAGACTGCATGGAGGCAAGACACCCGTTATGAGGACACCAAAACTTAGCAAGATTTGGTCTGAAAGATGAAAAAAAAAGAAAAAAAAAAGAAGAAGATAAATATGCATAAAGATTAAAACACACAGCAGTATGCTGAAGTCAGATGCACTGGGCCCTCACTTGTCAGGTGCTTAACGTCAGCGCAACGCATTTTTCGCTCATATGACAGACAATGATAGTTGCTGTCTGAGCGTTCGTGACAAAGAAGAAGAAGGAGGAACACACAGCAGTAACACACACACACACACTAAATAAGAATAGCAAGAAGAAGTAAAAAAAACAACAACAAAAAAACCCAGAGAGAGAGAGAGAGATGATGGGAAATAAAAAGAAGGAAAGGGAGGTGGGGGGGGAAGAAGCTGTTAGGGCATTGCATTAAAAAAAATTTTATTAAAAAAAATATTTTTTCTATCGAGGATAATGGAATAAGCACTCACATGCTTTTTTTTATTTTTTACATCCAATCCCCGTGTGTATGTGGTTTTGTAAATTCTGTCATCTGTTCCCCACCGGCACACAATGGCCTACTCTTACAAAAAGCGGAACAGGATCTAACGTGTGCGCAAGATGTTCTGCGTGCGTTCGCACACGGGGCCTCGGTTAATAGTCTCATCTGAAGGACTTTTGGGGATAGAGTGGAGTCTGCACTGATGTTAACTCCAGGGGAAAATATCCCCTTGAACGGGAATCGAAACCAGGTCGTCAGATTGCGAGCGCAATGTTCTAACCACTAGGCTGTCCCGTCCCCCGTGTTCATGTGTCCTGAACAAGATACTCCTAACACAGCCCATCATTCTCCAGGTATCAGAAAGCGAACCCCCGAAAGTCGGAATGCGGCTACCTTCATGGTGAGCAAATGGTTTGCATACATATTTTATGCAAAAATCTCACGATTGGTGAGCTTAGGAGCTGTAGCTTAAGAACAGAAGCAACGATTTCAGGGTGTGTGCTGGGTGTGTCCTTGTCACTCATCCCACTGGCCTACTCTTCTACCTGTGCCACAAGAGAGTAGAATATAAGATCTGTACCCTCTGTTACAAATGTCTCCACAAAACTGCACCCTCCTACCTCTGTGAATGTCTTAACCTGTACACTCCTTCACGTTCCCTCCGCTCTGCTGCAGATACCTTGTGCCTACGAATACCTAGATTCAACCAATCCACTGTTGGCCGCCGCTCTTTCTCTATTTCAGGTCCATCGACCTGGAATGCGCTTCCTCTCTCTCTTCACCAGAAGCCTAGTTATGACTCTTTTAAATCCAGCCTGAAGACATAGTTATTTAAAACCTAAGATTTTCCCCTCCTGTTTCATATCAGAACTATCCCACCTTCACTAACCCATGTCCTATCACCCTGCTAAAATATACGACCTGTGTGAGTGTGCGTGTGTGTGCTTTTGAAACACATTTGACTATTGCAATTTTATTTCATAGATTTGGTCTGCAGCGTACGATGTTTGTAAATATCTGTTTGTTTAAACTATTGATTATTTGTCATTGATTGCATGACTGTGTAAGATTAGGTTGAATGCATGCGCTTTGATTTGTCTTTTGCAACATACAGCACTATATAAGTTTCATTTATTATTATTATTATTATTATTACTACAGGCAGATGGCATTTTCTTTTTCGTTCCTTGGCGAGAGCTCTGAGGTTCCCCAATAGTGAGATTTTGCGTACGCCCGTTTTTGTGGTAGCCACATTCCATCCTCAGAGGCAATGTCTAAACATCACACCAGCGCACATATACATTTTAGAAGTTCTGTCATTCATTCCCTACCAGCACACAAACTCCTACTCTTCTGAAAGGTGGAACAGGGTTTCTAACATGCGCGCAAGATGTTCTGCGTGTGCTCACACAGGAGACCCTGGTTTATAGCTTCATCCTCAGGACTTTTGTGGGAGTGGAGATGGTACTGATGTTGTTAACTCCAGAGGAAAAACAAAAAACCAACTTCGCATGCACGCCTCGGTGAAGGCTCAAACCTGGACTGTCAGATTCTTCTTCTTCTTCCTTTTTTGTCATGTTTCTCCCAAGGGAGGTTTGACATTGATGAGCCTTCTCCATCTCTCTCTGTTTTGAGCTTCCTCCTTATTTATGCCCCTTTCTCTAAGATCATCTGCAATACAGGCAGCCCAGGTCTTGCTAGGTCTTCCCTTTGGTCTCTTTCCATCCACTACCAAGTTCATTGCTCTTTTTATGATGTGGTGGTCTGCTTTCCGTTGAACGTGCCCAAACCAGCGCAGTCTATTGCTACTAAGCTACAGACTTCAGCTCATCAACTTTGCACATTCTCCATAGTTCTTCATTCGTGATCCTGTCTTCCCATTTGATCTTTGTCATGTAGCGTAGCATTGGGTTTTCACAGCTCTTCAACAAACGTTCGACGGTTTTTGTGAAAACCCACGTCTCCGAACAATACAGGAGAACAGGTCTGATGCAGGCCTTATATATCAGGCAGCGTCTCTGCAGTGGCTGTCAGATTGAGAGTTAAATTCTCCAACCACTAGGCTATCCCCACCCCCTACCCCCAGTCAAAATTTTATTTCCAGATGGTACATATTGAATAAGCATTGCATATGGTATATACTGAACAAGCAGCACATATGGTATATATTGAATAAGTGGTGCATTAGTTTGTGGGTTTTTTCAACCCCCAGATGGGATTTAATGTGTGATCAAGATATTCTGGCATGTTTTTGCAGTATTACTTACAGGACCTCGGTTTGCATGTAGTCTCATCAGAAGGACTTTAGGGGAGAGTGGAGTTAGCACTGATGTTAACTCCAGGACAACAACCCCTTTCAACGGACACCTCGGCAGAGATTTGACCCCGTCCTCTTCAGTTATGGTCAAATCATGAGTACCACGCTCTATCCACTCGGCCACTCCATCCCCTTGTATAAACTGTACAGGGGGGTAGAACAGCCTGGTGGTTAGACTCGCAGTCTGACGGCCTGGGTTCAAGCTACCACTGAGGCACTTGTTCAAAGGCATTTTTCTCCTGGAGTTAACGTCAGTACTGACTTTGCTTTTCCCCGAAAGTTTTTCAGATGAAGACTATAAACAGAGGTTCTATGTGTGGACACGAGCAGAATATCTTGCGCAAACGTTAAACCCTGTTCTGCCTTTCGGAAGAGTAGGCTGTTGCATGCCGGTAGGAATGGATGACATTTGGAAAAAACACATGCACTCGGCTATTGTCTTCAGACATCATCTCCACAGTTGGAATGCGGCTACCTTAATGATGGGTAAAAGGTTGCATACGCCAAATCTCACTATCGGTGAACCTTAGAGCTCAAGCGGAGGAACAAATATATATATATATATAATATATAAATTGCAAAATTCTACACTAAAAATGAAAAAACCCACAGCCACAAAGAACAGAATGCCATGAATTCTAACTGCCTAACTATGTATAAGAAGACATACTTTGTGGTATGAAGTCAGCATTAATTTTTCTTTTATCTTATGCACAAGACCCCAAGACATAAGAAGACACCAGTCTTAAACTTACAAAAAACAGTTTGAAACTCAGCACTGCTGTTTTGACATCCCGAACACATATACCGAGGCCTCAAGCACTTCAACAAGACAAAGTATAAACTTGCAATTCTTAACCATTCACAATGAAAACAAACAAACATCCAACGTAATAACACACATGGCTCAATTCAAACAGATATTATATCGCAGCTAAAAAAAAAAATTCTTAAAAAAAAAAAAATCTGGTACTTTTAGGACCTCTCACACAGTCTCAAGCACTTAAAAAAAATCACAGAACATTCATTGTGCCAGTTCTCGCAGAGCTTGTTAAAACTGATCATCTCTGATAACAGATTTAAAAATAAAGAATGAAGATTAAAAAGAAAAAAAACCCACATGTGATTCTCACATACAGTCTCAAGCACTTGAAAAATCCAGAATCACTTTTAAACACCAATCACACCAGTTCTCAAAGACTTGCCAAAAACGCTAGTATGACAGCCACCTTAAAAAATATAAAACCCATTAAAAAAATAAGGATATCAAAAAACCCCAGAAACTCTCAAACTTACAGTCTCAAGCACTTTTAAAAAAAAAAAAGAAGTCTCTAGATATCCATCACACCAATTCTTGAAGAGACTGCTAAAATGAATCGTCTCCAAGTCTCCAATAGCAATCCCGGACCCTCACAAACTCCTCCACCCACCCATGCCAAAAAAAAAACCCACACAAAAAACACATGGAACTGTGGCACACAGACTCAAGCACTTTAAAAAAACCCAACACAACCAAGCAAACCAAAAAAACCCAACAGAAATCCTCAAACGACCATCATCACGCCAGTTCTCGCAAAGCTTGCTGAAACTGATCGTCCCCGATAATGATCCGCAAATCCATGTCGCCAATGTCCAGCTTCTGAAGACACTGATTGGTCCGGAGTAAGGCGTCGAAGCGCTCCCTCAACGCCCCGCTGGTGTAATCCTTGTGGAGCTGTCGCACTTGCTGTTTGGTCATGCAGATGTTGGACACAAACATGGCGTGGCGGTCAGTCCACACCGACATCACCAAGGTGCCGCGATCCTGCTCAATGTACTTGATGATGTACGTCTGGAGATCGAACTCGAACTGCTCGCACAACGCCGTCAGTTTCTTGCGGAAGTACTGGCCCCCAGACTTCCACTTCTCGCACATGACGATCGCGGAAGACTGGGACGTGGTGCGCGTTCTGTCGCGCTGCTTTTGCGCTTTGAGGCGGATGAGCTCCATCTGTTTGTTGTACTCCATAATCACGGGGTCCGTGTTCTCTTTGTCGCCTGTCCCTCCTCCTCCCCTCCACTCCTTCGCGCCGTTTTTCCGATCGGCAGACTCCACCCCCCACTCTTTCTTGGGGCTCCCGCTGTTCCTTCGACTGTCTCCGCCGAAGAGGACGTCCGGGGGCTCCCCCTGTCGGCCGGAACGCTGAGGGGAGCTCACTGCCGGGGGAGGAGATGACCGGGCGGACCAAGCGCCGTTTCTTTCCTTGCGGGCGCCATCGGCGCTGCCGTGCTTGTGGCGGGGTTGCGGCTTCATCTCGTGCTGCTCCGCCGCGTACTTCTTCTCCTTCTGCTTCTTGGCTCTGGAGGGGAAGCAGAAGCAGAAGAAGGACTTCTTCCTGGAGTCTTCCTCCTCGTCTGCCGCGTCGACGATGACGTTGGGGTCGTCGTCCATCATCAGCATGTTGTCGTACGACTGGTGGACGCCGCCTCGGTTGGGCGAGGCCAGCATGGAGTCGTCGATGACGTCCCCTTCCGAGTCCCGTTCAGGAACCACAATCAGCAGGGCGTGCACTTTGATGATGATGGTGACCTCCCCTGGAAGAAGAAGGAAAAAAAAAACCTGGTTGTGAACATCAAGGTTTGAATGTTTATTATATGTTTATTATGATACTGGTTTCTATGTGAACATTTTAAGAGGAATTTAACTAACAAATATTAAACTGGTTTCTATGTGAAAATTTTAAGAGGAATTTAACTAACAAAGACTTGTCATTGGCACACCACAGAATACTGTGTACACATTGTGATCTCTGAATTTTTTTTCCTGGTTATTGTTTTAACATGAACTTATTCTTGAAATAGATCAAACGTACTTGAACAACAGTGACACAAAACCATGGGAAAGTTGCATTTTATGAGAACATAGATCAAACACATTCATCAAATGCTTGATTAACTGCAAAAATTTTGCCTACTTCTCAGGGATTGCTGTTCTATTATCCTGTTCATGCTTGTGAAGATTTCAAATCATGGCTAAACTATGCGTTAACACTGCACAAAAATAATCCTGAAAGTGAGACCACACATGCATATAATTATGCACTCAATGTAAAAAACATTTTTTTAAAGTTTGTAACACACACTTAAATTTTTTAAAAAAAATATATGCATGATTTCAAGCACCACCCTCTCCATCCCACCTCCAACAACCCCACCCCCACCCCACCTCACACTAACACTAATACACACACTCTCTCTCTCTCCCTAACACACACACACACACACACACACACACACACACACACACACACACACACACACACACACACACAGAGTACCTTTGTGGCGTTGTTTCTCAAAATAATCTGCAACAAAATAAGTGAACAAGTTTAACAAAACAGGTTGGGTTTTATTTTAAAAAGCAGAAACAAACAAATTCATATTTGCGCAACATATGGCAGATGAATGAACTGATAAGGGAAGGAAGTAAACAAGAAAGTAATGAGGAGAAGAGAGGTACAGACAGACATAGAGATGAAACAGACAATTAGAGAGAGACAGGCAGAGGGGAGGGGGAGAGAGAGGGAGAGGAGAGAGAGAGAGAGAGAGAGAGAGAGAAGAGAAGAAGAGAGAGAGAGAGAGAGAGACGACAGACAAACACAGAGAGACAGGCAATGGTCACATTTTCACATCCACAGCAAAAAAAAACCCCAAACAACCTAGAGATATAAATTCTGCAGTTTTATCGAAACAGATATCGATTTGAGGGACAAACGTGACAAACGAATGATAAGGTTTGTTTTGTTGTTGTTGTTGTTGTTAAGAGTTCCCAGGTTTACCAGTGGTAAGATTTTGCGTACGCAACCATTTTCACACCATCAAGGTAGCCGCATTCTACCTTGGGGGGGGGGGGGGGGGGGGGGGGGGGGGGGGGGGGAGGTAGTCCAAACACGACACCAATGTCCATGCGTTTTAAAAAAAAAAAATTGTTGTCATCCATTCCTACCAGCTCGCAATGGCCTACTCTTCCAAAAATGCAAGAGTAGGCTTTTTTTTTTAAACGTGTGCGCAAGATGTTCTACATGTGTTCATACCTCGGTTTATATTTTCATCTGAAGGACTTTCAGGGGGAGTAGAGTCAGTAGTGATATCAACTCCACGGGAGGGGAAAAAAAAATCCCCCTTTGAACGGGTATCTCTGTGTTAGCTTGAACTGGTGACATCAGACTTGCCAGGTCAATGCTCTAACCACTAGGCTATCCTGCCCCTCGCCTCCCCCCCCCCCCCCTACCCTTCCAAACATATTGCCAAGGTTCTGAGAGACAGGGGCCTATACGGGGATCCGTTAATTGGGCGAAGATGTGTTGTTCTTCGTGTCTTTGACCTCTGGAGCTGTGGATTTCAGCCCACGCCGATTGATCCGCTGTTTTCTGCTTGAAATCTCGAACGTTTTAAAACATTTTCAAGATGTATTCATAATAATAATAATAATGTATGGAATTTATATAGCGCTGAATCTTGTAAAGCAACAAATCAAAGCGCTCAGATTTTTTTTTTAATTAATAGAGGATAATGGAATAAGCACTCATGTACTTTTATTTAATAATTTTTTTTACATCTAGTCCCCGTGTGTGTGCGGTTTTGTAAAGTTTGTCATCTGTTCCTACCGGCACACAATGGCCTACTCTTTCGAAATGTGGAAAAGGATTTAACGTGTGCGCCAGATGTTCTGCATGCGTTTGCACACACGGGGCCTCGGTTTATATCTCATCCGAAAGAGGTACTATGCAGGCTACACTCCGGCTTTAGTTTGCGGGTCTGGTCATGTGTAGTATCTTTCTACAGTTAGAAATGATGATCGTCACACGAAGAATGCTTGTGTTTCCTACAGTGTTTGACCCCGCGCATGCATATTGCGCTTAGGAAGCTAGCAGACGACAAAGGGGGGTGGGGGTGTAACAGTGTTTGGTGAAAAATATAAATAACTTCAAACCTACCAATTTTGTGCAAAAAAATCACACGTATTTTGGATTCAGAGGCTAGTTGTCTTTCACCCAAAAAATAAAGTTACAATTTTTTTTCTGCTGTGGATGCCTTAATATGTGCGATACGATAAATTAATGTAAGAGTAATATAAGAGGAACACAAGGAAGGAAAATTGGGCAAAAAATAAAGGTGGTAAGTAACCTAAAATCCACACGCACACACTATCTCTCTCTCTCTTACACACACTATATATATATCTCTCTCTCTCTTACACACAGACACTCTCTCTCTCTCTCTCTCTCTCTCTCTCTCACACACATATATATCTTACACAAACACACACAAAATGGGCAGAACATTTCAGCGAAGTTCTCAACAGACCACCACCAACTGAAGAGGCAGATGTACAAGATCCTGATGCCGATCTCAATGTGAACAGCACACCAACAAAGAAGGAAGAGATTATAGCAGCAATCAGCTCTCTCAAGAATGGAAAAGCCCCTGGCCAGGACAACCTCAACGCAGAACTTTTCAAGGCAGATCCAGAGTTTGCATCTAAAGTTCTACAGCCACTCTTTGCAGCTATATGGGAAGAGAAACAGCTACCAGCAGATTGGACAGAAGGAGTCACCGTGAAGATCCCAAAGAAAGGAGCCCTGAACAATTGTAACAACTGGAGAGGAATCACTCTGCTATCTGTTCCCAGCAAGATTCTGGCAAAGATCATCATCGGACGAATCTCAGAGGCAGTGGACCAACAACTCAGGAAGGAACAGGCAGGTTTTCGACCAGGAAGAAGATGCATAGACCAGATCTTCACCCTGCGCAACATCATCGAACAGTGCACGGAATGGCAGAGACAGCTATCAACTTCGTAGATATTGAAAAAGCCTTTGACAGCATTCATCGAGAAAGTGTATGGCGCATACTCCGAGCATATGGAATTCCATAGGAGATTATCCAAGTCATTAAGAGCTTCTACAACAACTTCACGTGCAGAGTAGGAAACAGCAAAACCAGTTTCAGTGTACAAACCGGCGTCAGACAAGGCTGCCCCATGTCAGCACTACTCTTCAACCTGACAATTGATTGGGTGATGAGACAGACAACAACTGACCAGTCACGGGGCATGAGATGGATCCCCTTCTCAACGCTTGAAGACCTAGATTTTGCCGACGATCTGGCACTGCTCTCACATACCCCATCACATTCAAGAGAAGACATCCCGTCTCAGCATCTTTCGCACAGCAAGTAGGCCTGAAAATCAGTCAGAAGAAGACAGAGGTGATGACACTGAACGTTCAGAACCCCTCACCGGTCACAGTGAATGGAGATTTACCAACAACTGAAGAGTTCACGTACCTCGGGAGCACTGTTAGGCATGACGGCGGAGCAGGCAGCGACATCAAGAACCGGATTAGCAAAGCTAGAAATGCTTATAGAAATCTGAACAATGTGTGGAAATGTCCCAGTACAGCACCAGGACCAAACTAAGACTATACCAGAGCTGTGTACTTTCCACCCTTTTGTACGGCTCGGAGTGCTGGAGGATGACTGAGAGTGACCTCGACAAACTATCCACATTCCACACGAAGAATCTCAGAAGATTCTTGCGCATCTTTTGGCCTGAGACCATCTCCAACCAAGAACTTTTTGCCCGTTGCAACCAGAAAGCATGGACAACATCATCATGCATAGGCGATGGGGATGGATAGGGCATATCTGCCGTCGGGAACAGGGAAACATCGCCCGAACAGCCCTCCACTGGACACCAGAGGGAAAACGCAAACGAGGTCGACCCAAGAACACTTGGCGTCGGACTGTCGAAACAGAGCTGAAGACCTTCCAACATACCTGGGGAACCATTCGGAAGCTGGCCCAGGACAGACAGGAGTGGAGAACATTTGTTGCTGCCCTACGTGCCAATAAGGCACAAAGGCATTGATGATGATGATGACAAACACACACACACACACTCTCTCTCTTACACACACACACACACACACTCTCACTCTCTCTCGTTCTCTCTCTCTCTTACACACACACTCTCTCTCTCTTACAGAAACACACACACTCTCTCTCTTACACACACACACACTATATCACACACTATCTCTCTCTCTCTCTCTTACACAAAACACACACACACACACTCTCTCTTGCTCTCTCTCTCTACACACATATCTTACACACACTCTGTCTCTCTACAACACACACACACTACTACTATTATAAATATCAACTATATACACACTATTATCTTCTCTCTTAAATAATACTAATCTCACACAAATATAATATATATAATATCTTATTACACAAAAACACACACACACTCTTCTCTCTCTCACACACACACACACACACACTCTACTTCACATACACACTACACTCTACTATCTTTACCTCTTCTATCACACACACTACTCTATCTCACACAACACACACTACTCTCTCTCTCTCATCTCTCTCCACACACACACTCCTCTCCACACACACACACTCTCTCTCCACACACCCCACTCTATCTCCACACACACTCTCTCTCTACCTCTCTCTCTCACACACACAACACACACTCTCTATCTCACACACACACACCTCTCTCTCTACCTCTCTCTCTCACACACACACACACACTCTCTCTCTCTCACTCTCTCTCCCACACACACTTCTCTCTCACTCTCTCTCACACACACTCTCCCTCACACACACACCTCCCCCCCACCCCCTCACCCCCCCACCCCACCACCACCCCACACCCACACCCACCACACCTCCTTCCGACACGGGCTGGATGCGTCGCGTGTTGTCCAGGGAACTGGCCAGGTGCAGCTGCCCGGACTGCCGCAAGGCGTTGATGAAGAGCGCCACGGCGTTGTGGCCCTCGCGCTCCACGTGCTGCAGCAGCGCCGCGTTGCGCTGCGTCACTGCCGGGGAGCTGCGCAGCGCCTGCAGCGTGGGGGTGTCCAGCACGCCGTGCTGCGTCAGGTAGTCGAAGATGGCTTCCGCGTCCAAGCCCTCCACGAGGTCGCGGCGACCCGACAGCGGCTCCGTCAACATGGCCGCCGCCTCTTGGTTCTCTGCAAGATATTAACGATTTTTTTGTAAATTTTTTTTTTTTATGTTCTTTTTTGAAAAAATTTTCTTTTAAATTTTTTTTTCTTTTATAGTTATTTTCTTTTTCTTTTATATCGACGATCATGGAATAAGCTTTTATGCGCTTTTTGTTTTTGGTTTTAAACATCCAGTCCCCCTTCAACGGGAGAGTTGAGAGAGAGAAGAGCGCGCGCCGCGTGTGTGTGTGCGTGTGTGTGTTGTGTGTGTGTGTGGAGAGAGAGAGAAGAAGAGAGAGAGAAGAGAGAGAGAGAAGAGAGAGAGAGAGAGAGGAGAGAGAGGGGAGAGAGAGAAAGAAATGAGAAAGAGAGAGAGCGTATGTGCGTGCAGCATATGTGTGTGTGTGTGTGTGTGTGTGTGTGAGAGGAGAGATGATGAGAGAGAGATGTGAGAGTAGATGAGAGAGAGAGAGAGAGAGAGAGAGAGAGAGAGAGTGCGTGCGTGCGTGCGTGCGTGCGGGGTGTGTGGTGTACGTGCGAGATATGACGTATACATATATTGCATGGAAACGGAAACATGTACGCAAGCAAGCATGCCTGCGTACATGTGTGGCTCTATGTACCATGTGTGCAAATTAGGGAGAAGGGGAGAGTATACGGGCGTGTGTGCGTTTTCGAGTGTGTGTGTGTAGGTGAGTGTTATCTAACTATTTATAATTTTATTTTATTTTATAAATTTTATTATTTTTATTTTACCACTTTAAGTCACGAGATTTCTCTGCATGAAATTCGGGCTGCTCTCCCCGGGGAGAGCGCGTCGCCACAAGAGCAGCGCCATCCTTTTTTTGTTTGTTGTTGGTCTGCAACTGTGTTTGCTTATCAGGGTAGCTTTTCTTTCTAAGAATTTTGCCAGGGACAACTCTCTTGTTGCCGTGGGTTCTTTTACGTGCGTTGAAAATTTTGTGAAACACACGGGACCCGGTTTATCGTCTCATCCGAAAGAGTAAGCAAGCACAGGAAAAAAACCGCCAACCTACGCGGCACCACCCTTTCTATATCTAGCCACATCAAATATGCAGTCCTGCCAAAGCGCCCAGAACACGGCATAGTAAGTAGTGTCACATTCCTCTTCTCTATCTTAAAAGCATCCTGACTGCCTGTGTGTGTATGTGTGTGTGTGTGTGTGTGTGTGTGTGTGTGTGTGTGTGTGTGTGTGTGTGTGTGTGTGTGTGTTGTGTGTCTGTGCCTGTGAGTGTGTACGTGTGTGTGGGTGTGTGGTGTGGTAATAATAATAATAAATGGAACTTATACAGCGCTATATCTTGCAAAGACAAATCAAAGCGCATGCATTCAACCTAATCTTACACAGTCATACAACCAATGACAAATAATCAATAGTTCAAACATGGTATGCTGCAGACCAAATCTATGAAATGAAATTGCAATAGTCAAATGTTTTTCAAAAGCACACACACACACACACACACACACACACACACACACACACACACACACACACACACACACACAGAGGTCATATACTTTAGCAGGGTGATAGGACATGGGTCAGTGAAGGGTGGGATAGCTCTGATATGAAACAGGAGGAAATCTTAGGTTTGAAATAAATATGTCTTGAGGCTGGATTTAAAAGTGTCATAGCTAGGCTTCTGGCGAAGAGAGAGAGGGAGCTCATTCCAGGTCGATGGACCCTAAATAGAGAAAGAGCGGCGGCCAACAGTAGATTGGTTGAATCTAGGTATTCGTAGGCACAAGGTATCTGCAGCAGAGCGGAGGGAACGTGAAGGAGTGTACAGGTGAAGACATTCACAGAGGTAGGAGGGTGCAGTTTTATGAAGACATTTGTAACAGAGGGTACTGATCTTATATTCTATTCTCTGTGGCACAGTGGTGGTGTGGCGTGTGCTTTTATTTTTATTTATTTTTTAAATATTTTAATCTTTGATATCGAGGATAATGGAATAAGCACTTTTGTGCTTTCTTTTACAAGCCAGGATCCCCGTGTGATGTAGGTTAATAAGTCCAAGTATGTGTGTGAGTTGAAGATTGTGTAAAGGTGTCTGATCTTATTGTTTCTGTGACGTGGTGGTGTGGCGTGTGTTTATTTTGTTTTTTTAATATTTAGTGTCTTGAAATCGAGCGATAAGTAAAGCACTTTGTCATTTTAAACGTCCTGTCACTTTAAGTCATATAGAAAGCTGGGGCGTGTGTGTGTTATGTGTGTGTGTGTGTGTGTGTGTGTGTGTGTGTGTGTGGTGTGTGTGTGTGGTGGTGTAGTGTAGTTGTTGTGTATGTGTGAGGGTGTGTGATGTGTGTGTGTGGTTGGTGTGTGGTGTGTGTGTGTGTGTGGTGAGTGTGTGTGTGTGTGTGTGTGAGTGTGTGTGTGTGTGTGTGTGTGTTGTGTGTTGTGTGTGAGGTGTGTGTTGGTGTGTGTGTGGTGAGTGTGTGTGTGTGTGTGTGTGTGTGGAGTGTGTAGTGTGTGTGTGTGTGTGTGTTTGTGTGTGTGTGTGTGTGTGTGTGTGTGAGTGTGTGTGTGTGTGTGTGTGTGTGTGTGTGTGGTGTGTGTGTGTGTGTGTTGTGTGTGTGTGTGTGTGTGTGTGTGGTGTGTGTGTACATTAGGAGACTATTGCGATCTGTTGGCAGAAGAGGGGTCGGGTGGCCTTGTTTAGACATTCAGGGTAGGGGTGGATTAACTCCCAAGAAACCGGAGAGCATAATCATTGCTATAGTGTGAAAAAACAGAGAGAGAGAGAGAGAGAGAGAGAGAGAGAGAGAGAGAGAGAGAGAGAGAGAGAGAGAGAGAGAGAGAGAGAGAGAGAGATGGAGGAACAGACTGCGAAAGATAGATAGACTGGCAGTCAGGTTGATAGACACATAGTTCTAGAGATATTCAGAAAAAGAGTTCCAGATATACTGGGATGCGTACAAATTAATGCTTGTGTGGGTGATGTGTGTGTGTGTGTGTGTGTGTGTGTGTGTGTGTGTGTGTGTGTGTGTGTGTGTGTGTGTGTGTGTGCGCGTGCGCGCGCGTTCGTTTTAACGTCTATCCACTAAAAAGTCATTTTAGACAGATGTGTGTGAATGCGTGTGAGTGTGTATTCACGCGTGCGTGTGCGTGCGCGCGCACACACACACCACCACCACTATCGCCACACACACCACAACACACTACAGAACACACAAACCACACAACACACATGCGCGTGCTCTCTCTCCCTCCCTCTCTGTTTCTCCACCCCCTCTCTCTTTTCTATATATCTCTCTCACACAGCACACACACACGCACGCACGCACGCGCACGCGCACACACACACACACACACACACACACACACACACACACACACACAAACACACACTAACAACAACCCCAACACCATTTCTGAATGCAGTAGTTGTAAGTAAATACTCCCCTACATTCACAGTAGGCCTATAACTACTTCATAGCTTCCCTCAAACACCCCAGAGAAGAAATAGCTAGGCTAGCAGAGGCGGAACAGAAGGACAAGAGAGATGCTGTTCTGTACTCAAGGAATCGGCATATACGTGTACACACACACACACACACACACACACACACACACACACCACACACACACACACACAACACACACAACACAACACACACACACACACACACACACACAACACACACACATACCACACCACACCACACCACACACCATTGTCTAATGTTACTTAATGTGAAAAAAACGTCAAATTAAAGAAGACACAACACAACCACACACTACACACACACGTGACACACCCACCCATGTGTACACACACACATCACACACACACACACACACACACACACACACACACACACACACACAC
>CM054163.1:26911622-26914122 GCA_028751875.1 Rapana venosa
TCTCTCTTTGTCTGTCTCTGTTTCTCTCTCTCTCTCTCTCTCTCAGACACACAGCAACATACACACACACACATTCACACACACACACACACACACACACACACAGAGCAACACACATAATAATAATAATAATAATAATAATATATGGAATTTATATAGCGCTGAATCTTGTAAAAAACAAACAAATCGAAGCGCTTTCACTCAATCATTTACAGGCATGCAACTCTCCTTAAACATAATGAGAAATCCATGCGCGCGCACTACGCACGCACACGCACGCACACACACACACACACAACACACACACACACACACACACACACACACACACACACACACACACACACACGGAACAACACTTAGACGGTGAAAGATGCTGTTGAAAATTAGGGACAGATATGTGGGGGGAAAGTCTCAGGTAGGAAATAAGTGTGTTTTGAGGCTGGATTTGAAGGAATCAAGTGAAGGCTTTTGACGAAGTGAAAGAGGGAGGTCATTCCAGGTGGATGGACCAGAAACAGAGAAGGAGCGACGGCCAACAGTGGTTTGTTTGAATCTGGGTGTTCGAAAGCACAAAGTATCTGCGGCTGAACGAAGGGAACGGGATGGAGTGTACAGGTGAAGACAGTTACAGAGATAAGAGGGTGCAGATTTGTGGAGACATTTGAAACAGAGGGTATTGATTTTATACTGCAGTCTTTGTGAGACAGGCAACCAGTGAAGAGATCGCAGAAGAGGAGTGATGTGTTCAGATTTTTTCTTTCTTAGGACCAGTCGAGCTGCAGAGTTTTGTATGCGTTGAAGAGAGTGGATAGATGATGCTGGTAGGGCCAGCCAAAAGAGAATTACAGTAGTCTAAACGTGAAAGAATAAGAGATGTGACAAGCTTGGAAGTTGCATCAGTGGACAGATACTTGCGAATCGCGCTTACGCGCCGTAATTGATAGTAGCAAGACTGGCAGGTCTGGGTGATGAATTTTTTCATAGAGAGTGTGTTGTCAAGAACTACTCCTAAATACTTCACAGAGTTGGACAAAGGAACTGACGTATTGCCGAATTCTATTGAAGTTTTTGTGATAGAGGAAAGTTTATGTTGGGTCCCTATGAGCATGGCTTCGGTTTTATCGGCATTAAGTTGTAACTTGTTCTGAGTCATCCAGTTTTGAATGTCTTGAAGGCAGTAGGACATATTTGTCAAGAGGGAAGGCAAGTTTTCAACAGTATCGCTGCACTGAAGTTGAGTATCATCGGCATAGAAATGATGATCAATATGGTGGTTGTTTATTATATGTGAGAGTGGAGCAGTGTATAGAGTAAAGAGCTGATGTATAACAGTGATGGGTTTTGCAGACATAGTAACTTGATACTGAGAACGTGATATCGCAAATAAATGGTGTCTTCTCTCTACCCCCCTCCCCCTGCCCCCTCTACCCCATCCCAAACCGTTCTAGTTCACATTACGAGGGCAACCATTTTTTAAAAAAAACAACCCGAGGATGAATTTGATTCTTGTAGCCTCTCTTGAATTACTATACCATACTTGACACCCTCTATGTGTGTGTGTGTGTGTGTGTGTGTGTGTGTGTGTGTGTGCGTGCGTGCGTGCGTGCGTGCGTGCGTGCGTGCGTGTGAGAGAGTGTGTGTGAGTGTGTGTGTGTGTGAGTGTCTGTGTGAGAGTGTGTGTGTGTGTGTGTGTGTGATGGTGTGTGTGTGTGTGAGTGTGTGTGTGTGAGTGTGTGTGTGTGTGAGTATGTGTGTGTGAGTGTGTGTGTGTGTGCGTGTGTGTATCTTCTTCTTTAATGTCTTTTCACTTTAAGTGACATTAGTGTGTGTGTGTGTGTGGGGGGGGGGGGGGGGTACTAGTAGTAGAAGGAGGAGTAGTAGTGTATGTATGTATGCATGTATACATGTTTGTATGTCTTTATGTATGTATGTATGTATACATGAATGTACGTGTGTGTGTATGTGTGTGTGAGTGTGAGTGAGTGTATGTGTGCGTGCGTGCGTGTGTGTGTGTGTGTGTGTTGTGCGTGCGTGCGTGCGTGCGTGTGTGTGTGTGTGTGTGTGTGTGTTGTGTGTGTGTGTGTGTGTGTGTGGTGTGCGCGTGTGTGTGTGTGTGTATGTGTGCGTGTGTGTGTGTGTGTGTGTGAGTGTGTGTGCGCGCGCGCGCCCGCGCGTGCGTAAGGCAAGGGACAGATGAGAAAATGTCGAGAAACCTCCCTCCCCCAATTCTCCTGCGTGTTCTACTTAAAATAACACCCTTAAATATAAAAGGATTCTTCTATCTCCACAGCTGCCAACCTCTGAGACTCAAAAAAAGGAATCCTGGGGGGCGGGGGGTAGTTGGGAGGGGTGGGGGACTATGCCCCCCTCCCGTAAAAGTGGGGATCAAGGGGCTGTGCCCCCTGAAGCTGAAGCACTTTTTATATTTAGACAAGCAAATTTTTCATCTCCTGAAATGAAAACCACAATTCTGATTGTGAACTGTGAACAAAGTGTT
>CM054163.1:26919122-26944122 GCA_028751875.1 Rapana venosa
AGGATGGTGACCCAGATCATTCAATAATCATCATCCCAGGGCCATTAATTAACACTAGGGTTTTTTTTTCTTTTTAGAACTTGGGGGCGGGCTAACCTGGTGGTTAGAACGTATTCTTCATGATCTGACAATACGTGAGGTTTCGGGTTCGTCTCCGCTTAGGTGTCAGTCTGAAGGGATTTTTTTTCTCCCTGGAGTTAACTCCAGGTACTCGTTCTTCTTCGAACGCTCAGACAGCAGCTACTGTTGTCTGTTATAGGAGCGAAAATGCATTGCGCTGCCGTTCAGCGCCTGACAAGTCAGGCCCAGCGCATCCGACTTCGGCATGAGAGAGAATTGTTGTCTTTTATGTCTTTCTAGGGAAAAAGGTAGGAGAATGGACCAAAAAGGCAGAAAATAGACAGGAAGGAGACGGTGACAAGAAGAAAAGGAACAAGGCAGAAACAAAAAGAGTGATAGAAAAGAGGACATTTCTAGCACAGAATTTCCAGAATGTGAGGATGCTATTTATATTGATAGGCCCAGACACATTCCCATGGGGGGGGGGGGGGGGGGGGGGGGGGGAGGGGGGGGGACACGACTCTAGGTACTAACTTCACTCCCCTAAAAAACAAACAAAAAACCCCCAATCAAACAAAAAACCACTCCACTCCCTTAAAAGTCCTTCAGATGAAAGACTATAAACTTAGGCTTAACTTTATTTTTCCATGAACTGTCGTTGGAGTATTGCACTGAATTTTTCACACAGCATATTGCCGGTAACTTGAACCTGGTGGAGCCCATTCCCACCAAAGGTGCATGCTGAGTATGTTCGTGTCTATCATCCATCCCACCGACAAAAACACACGCATGCACGCACGCACACACACCACACACACCACGCACACACACTCACACAAGCAAAATGTAGATCCCGACAATCATACTTTGTGTGTGTGTGTGTGTGTGTGTGTGTGTGTGTGTGTGTGTGTGTGTGTGTGTGTGTGTGCGCGTGTGTGTGAGTGCGGTGTGGTGGTGTGTGTGCGTGCATGCGTTTTGTGTGTGTGTATGCGTGTATGTGTGTATGTGTGTGTGTGTGTGCGCGCGCGCGCGTGCATGAATTTGTGTGTATGTAGGCAGATAGGGCAACAAGACAATTGCCATGATAATGACCAATCAGCCAGTCAGTCAGTCAGACAGAGGGGTCAGAGGCTGGCTGTATCAGTTTACTCATCACTGGTATCTACAGCGATCGGAAAATAATCAGCACACAAACAGGCAACCATTGGGTTCTAGGTTAACACTGGGACACACGGAGAGAGAGAGAGACAGACAGACAGATGGACAAAATGATAAGCAGGCAGGCAGGCCAATCCAATCCTGTTGTTTATAGCCCCGCCGACCACAGAGGCCATATCAGGGATGTTAGGCAGGCAGACAGACAGGAAGAACTATCCTCGAAATAAAAGAATTTAACAAAAAATAAGAGAGAGAAAGGGAGAGAGAAAGAGAGGAGAGAGGGGAGAGAGAAGGAGAGAGAGAAGAGAGAGAGAGAGAGAGAGAGAGAGAGAGAGAGAGGAGAGAGAGACAGACAGACAGACAGACAGACAGACAGACGAACAGACAAGACAACGAAAGAATGGGCAGAGCAAGAGGAAAGAAGACAGACAGACCAACAACGAAGGTGGTGATCTTGATTTCCAAGGATGGAAAATAAACAGAAATTACTTTTTTCACCCAGATTCTCTCTCTCTCTCTCTCTCTCTCTCTCTCTCTCTCTCTCTCTCTCTCTCTCTCTCTCTCTTTCTGGCCAGATGAAAAAAAGTATGTGAATGCTTATCTTTAACCCTTAATAAATAAATAAATATTATTATTGAAGAATGATTATTCATTCTCTGTCTCTGTCTCTCTCCCTCTGTGTCTCTGTCTCTCTGTCTCTCTCTCTCTCTATCTCAGAAGCACACGACATAAACGAGTCATCAATCATGGGTCTTCCTGTCACCCTCTGTCGCATACACGTCTTACACGTTACGCGGACACCAGTCATCGATAAAAAGCCGTTATCATGATTGTCATCATCTGGATCGGATCAGTAGTCTTGTATTTGTATGTACACCACTTTAAGTCACGGCAGATTTCTCTGCGTGAAATTCGGACAGCTCTCCCCAGGGAGAGCGCGTCGCCACAAGAGCAGCGCCACCCTTTTTTTCTTTTCCTGTCCGCGTATGTATTTGTTTACCTATCAGTGGTAATGCACCTGTCTAAAAGGAAAAAAAAGAGAGAAGATGTAGGTTCGATTCCTGTTTGAACCCAAGCTTCCCCCTCCCCCCATCCACTAAATCTAGAGTCGTGGTCTGGTGCTAGTCTTTCAGACAAGATGACAAACCAAGGGTTCTGTGTGCAAAATACATTTAGCACTGTAAAAGAACTCGCGGCAACAAGTGAGTTGTCCCTGGAAAAAAAAACTGCAGAAAAAATAAAGCTCTCGTGGGGAAACAAAAACGCACGTAGGTAGGGGGAAAAAAACACACGGAAAAAAGTGGCGCTGGCTATTGTGGCGACGCGTTCTCGCTAAAAGAGAGAGAGAGAGAAGAGAGAGAGAGAGAGAGAGAGAGAGAGAGAGAGAGAGAGAGAGCGAGAAAGAGAGAGCGAGAAAGAGAGAGAGAGAGAGAGAGAGAGAGAGAGAGAGAGAGAGAGAGAGAGAGAGAGAGAGAGAGAGAGAGAGAGAGAGAGAGAGAGAGAGAGCAGCCGGAATTTTAGGGAGAAAAAATCTGTCATGACTGAACGTGGTATTTAATACAACACAATACAATACAACACAACACAAAATATTACAAAACACCACACTACATTACAACTACATTACATTACAACACAATATACATTACTAGTACTTCAAGTTACACAGGTTTTTTTGCAACAGATCACACATTACAATACAACACACTACAACACAACACATTACAATACAACACGCTACAACACAACACATATTACAATACAACACACTACATTACAACTACATGACAATGCAGCACAATATACATTATTAGTACTTCAGGTTATGCAGTTTTTTGCAACACAACACAACACATTACAATACAACACACTACATTACAATACCACACAATACGATTCATTACTAGTGCATCAGGTTATGCAGTTTGTGGTGTACCTGCCAAACGGCAGATATGGCGTATCCTTTATGGAATAGCACAGAAAACCAAGACCTAACCAACGGACTGAGCTACACTTAAGTTGCCACAGTACAGCTTTAGTGTCCATAGCCGGGGCTTGTTGCACAATATTTATTTATTTATTTATTTATTCTTTTATATCGAGGATAATGGAACAAGCACTCATGTGCTTTTTTTTTACATCCAGTCCCCGTGTGTATGCGGTTTTGTAAATGTTGTCATCTGTTTCCACCGGCACGCAATGGCCTACTTTTTCGAAAAGCGAAACAGGATTTAACGTGTGCGCAAGATGTTCTGCGGCAGTTCGAACACGGGGCCTCGGTTTATAGTCTCATCCAAAGGACTTGGACATTCAGTTCGATTCTTGGGGGGTCAAACTGGGAAGAAAGGGCGAGGCTGGGAATCGAACCCAGAACCTCACGGTTAACTTGTTGGCAGGCGAGCGTCTTAACCATCCTGCCACCTTCCTTCCTTCAATAAATGAATACATGAAGGATAAACTGGTTAAATGGTTAGATACAACTGTAAAAGGTAAGTCACCAGACAGAGGAAAAAACTAGGGGGAAAAATACACATGTAGATAGGAGAGAAAAAATGAATGAAACAGTACAGCTACTTTCCCATATATGTATATGATAATGATAATGATAATAATAATAATAATAAATGGAATTTATATAGCGCTGTATTTTGCACAGACAAATCAAAGCGCTTGCGCTCAACTCATTCTTACACAGTCGTGCAACCAATAGCAAGTAATAGTTCTAACAAGTTCAAATGCACACACACACACACACACACACACACACACACACACAGAGAGAGAGAGAGAGAGAGAGAGAGAGAGAGGAGAGAGAGAGAGAGAGAGAGAGAGAGGTTATTCACTTTGGCAGGGTGATAGGATTTTGGCTGTTGAAAAGCAGGGATAGCTATGAATGAAAAAAGAGAGAAAATCTTACGTTTGCAAAAAGTATGTCTTGAGGCCGGATTTAAAAGTGTCACACACACACACACACACACACACACACACACACACACACACACACACACAGAGGTTATACACTTTGGCAGGGTGAAGGATTTTTGGCTGTTGAAAAGTAGGGATAGCTATGAAATGAAAAAGGAGAGGAAAATCTTACGTTTGCAAAAAGTATGTCTTGAGGCCAGATTCAAAAGTGTCTCACACACACACACACACACACACACACACACCACACACACACACACACACACACACACACACACACACACACACACGTGTGTGTGTGTGTGTGTGTGTGTGTGTGTAAAATATATATATATGAAATAAAAATGTACGGGATAGCTCAGTGGTCGGAGCACTCGCTTTCCCCAAGACAAGTTAAGCAGCGTCGAGCGTGGTTACCATTTGGATGGGTGACCGTTTGCGCGCCTTGGCTTCAGTACAGTTCCCCCAGCTGTAAATGGGTACCTGCCCTCTTTAGGGTCAGGGAAGGTAAAGCAGCGAGGGGAGAGGATGGGCGCCGCCCTCAATATGCTGGCCCTAGAGGAGTGAGGTCTCTGACGCCTCGCTCCCCTACGACCTTATAGGTTATGGGACTCCTTTACCTACCTTTACCTATTTCAAATGACAGGTAGCCCTAACTCTCATGACTCTCCCAACAAACAGCAGCCCGAATTCGACACAGAAATTCGCAAGTAACTGAAAGTGGTATAGGATACATCAGAATAGATACCCCCCAACCCAACCCAACCCCCACTCCAACCCTTTTCCCACAAAAAAACACCTAAGAAGATAACCACGTTCAATTCTCCACCAATAAATAAATAACTTCGCTCTACTAACACTGATCTGTCCACTCAGCCAAAGCCAACCCACCCACCCATGCACTCCTACAGCCACATACTGAGAGAGTGGAGGGCGGTGTTAAGAAGCCATTCTTTTCCTAACCGGCTTATCGGCTATTAACTCTTACAGACCCCGCGGCCCTGCCCCCTAAGTAAATACACTCGCTGGCGACCACGCCACCATGGACTGAAAGAGTTAACTTGATAAAAATGGTGTAGGTATACAAATCAGAAAATAGTTCGTTTTGCCCACTTGCAGTATTGTGTTGTTACATGGAGTTGAGTTGTGTTGTGTCGAGTTGTGTTATTTTTTGGGGGGTTGTTTTTTGTATTTTGTTTGTTATTGTTTTTTGTATTTTGTTGGTTTGTTGTTGTTATTGTTGGTTTTTTTTTACAGTAGTTAGCATTGTATCCCTTCTCTTTTACATACTATTAACACATACACATGATGTACAGTAGTTAGCTACATTGTATCCCTTCTCTTTTACATAATACTAACACATACACATGATGTACAGTAAGTAGTTAGCATTGTATTCCTTCTTTTTTTCATACAACTAACACATACACATGATGTACAGTAGTTAGTTGTGTTATGTTGTGTTTTAACACACACACACACACACATTCTTTTTGCTATTTCGAAGTCTTCTTGTACATAGCCCAGTTTTCGCGTTTCTTTCAAGTTCTTTGATATTGTTTTCCCTATTTGCATTTTTAGGCGTTACATTGAGGTTTGAACACCAATCTGTTACATGACTCTCTTTCCCTCTGTCTTCTATTGTTTTTGCTATAGGTCTTCTTTTTTCCCGGTCTAATATCACTTATAATGAACAGACGTTAAATACAAGAACGAACAAACACACACAGAGCGAGAAAGAGAAAGAGAGAGAGAGAGAGAGAGAGAGAGAGAGAGAGAGAGAGAAGAAGAGAGAGAAGAGTAGAGAGACAGACAGACAGACAGACAGAGACACAGACAAACCATTTGATGCTCACAGTGGTCTGTATCCTACAGAAACAGGGAAGACATCTAAAGGCAGACACCCTGCCAGTAAGTCTCCGATACCAAGAAATTGTTTAAGATAACACACACACTACGCAGGCTTTCCGCGCACACACATACACACACAGACCGCGCGACGCATGCACGCAAGCAAGAGAAAAAAAACGGACAACTGAAAAGCTTCAGATTTTTTTTTTCTCTAACCAAAAGATATCTTTGCATTTCTTTGACTCTAACAGAATCACCATATCACCATAGTAGTGGTTTAAACTTAGGAACACTTCTCTCTCTCTCACTCTCTCTGTCCCCCTTCCCGCCCCCCCCATACCCCATTTCTCTCTCACGCTCTCTCTCTCTCTGTGGTCTGGTACCTTCTCTCTCCACCCTCCCCCTCCTCATTTCTCTCTCTCTCTCTCGTTCTCTGTCTCTTTCTCACAATCGCCCCTTCCCCATTCTCTCTCTCTCTCTCTCATCTCTTTCTCTCATCTCTAACAGTGCTTTCCGACACTTTTAAACACCTTAATAAACTTAATAGAACAAACTCTGTCTGCCTGCCAGAGAGGCAGACAGAAAGAGAGAGAGAGAGAGAGAGAGAGAGAGAGAGAGGAGAGAGAGAGAGAGAGAGAGAGAGAGAGAGAGTCCTCTTCCACCTCTCCATCACTGTCCTCTTTTCCTCCCACCCAGCTCTTCTTTCTCTTCCTCCCAACCCTCGCCATCCCCCCCCCCCCACAAGACCCCCCACAGACCCGACCCCCCCACCCAACCCCCCACCCCACCTCACGCCTAAAAGCCCGCACCCACCCCCCCCCCTCGCAGAACCCCCGCAACCACCCCCCCCCCGCCAGCCCCACACCACCCTCCACATCCCCCCCAACACCACCGCGCCCAGACCAACAACCAACCCACGGCAAGAATCCCGTCCACTCACCAACCGGCACCCCCACCCACACAATACCACCTCCCACACTCCCCCACCCCCCCCACCCCTCACTCTCTCTCTCTCTCTCTTCCTCCCACTCTTTTGTAAACGTTGATCTCTGCGTTACTTCTGACGCCAAAACGAATCACCAAAACTATGAGCAATAATGCACGCGTAGCACGTGCAAGAGGCTAAAAGGGACTAATTAATATTCTAGAAGAGGGTTGTGATAAAGCCCTATCGCTTTCCCTTTCAGACAGAAGATGCGTGACATGGCGTCACGTGCACAGCAGCTGTTTGGAGGGGGGTGGTGGGGTGTGAGGGGGGGGGGGGGGTGGGGGGGGTGGGGGGGGGGGGGGGGGGGGGGGGGGTGAGGGTGTGTTGTGAGGGGGGGGGGAGGAGTGAGGGGGGGATTTTTAATTTCTCTAGTGTGATAAAACAATGTGTTGGCATGGGGAAAGGGTTATGTGTTCTCTTTTTTGGCGAACTTGTGTGTGTGAGGTGAGGGAGGGGGGGGGGTGGGGATTGGGAGGGGGGGGGTATGCTGCGTGGTTTAACGGGTGGAGAGTGAGTGACTTGAGTTGTGGTGGGTGAGTGTGTGTGTTGGAGGTGATGAGTGAGTGGAAGAGAGAAGGGTGGGGGTTGGGGGGTTGGGAGGGGGGAGTATGTTATCAGTTTCAATGCCTTCCACTAAATTAGCGATATCAGACCACAGGAGAGAGAGAGAGAGAGATAGCAGAGAGAGAGAGAGAGAGAGAGAAGAAAGCGAGAGAGAGAGAGAAGAGAGAGAGAGAGAGCATGTGTGTATGTGAAATGTGTAAGTGCGTGAGTGCGTGCGTTGCGTGCCTGCGTGCGCGCGCGTGTGTGTGTGTGTGCGTCCGCGCGCGCAGCATGTTCAAGGGATTGTCCTTAGCAAGTGTTACAATGGTTTGTATGAGTCGTTGGGTGCTCTCTTTCTCTCTCTCATACTCGTCTCTCTCCCCAACACAAAGCCAACACTCTCTCTCACACAACACCACTGATACACACAACACACGACACACACACACCACTCACACCACAGCACACCACACAGAGCACCACACACACAACAGACGCACACACACAACTCACACCCCACCACCATCTAATCCTTATTTACTCAACCACCACCAACCCTTATCACTTACGTACCAAGGTTATCCCAACAGCAGCAAGAGCAGCGGACTTTTAAAGTCCACACAAAACACACACACTGCACGCACAACAACACACACAAAAACTCGCGCGCAACATACCACACACACACAACACAGATGACGCACTCACAACACGCACGCACACTAACAACAGAACACAACACCACAGACAGACACAACAACCACAACAGACAACACACACAACACCACCAATACCACCCACCATCTATACCATCCTATCCCCCATACCCATCCCACCACCACTACCAACCATCATCACCTCCCCACCACACCACCACCACCAACTTACCCATACCCATACCACCACCTCTACCCCACCACCATCATCACAACCACCATCCACAACCACCGACCTACCACACCACAAACCACACAAGACAACCGCGCCACACAACCATCACCATCACACCACCACCACCCCCCCACCATTACACCACCACCACCACCAACATACCAACACACCACCAACTCATCCATCGAATCACCACAGCTCACGCCAACACGCCACCACCTATCAACAAACACCCACCACCCACACACCATCCTTATCACACGAAGAATCAATCAACGTTCCCACAGTAGCTAGAAGGAGCAGGGACCTCCTCCATTCAGGGATGAGAAGAGAGGATATTCCCTTCATCCGTAACATAACATGGCAGAACGGGAGATAGAGAGACGAAGCGGCCGGGCAGGATACCCGAAGAAGACGACTCCCCATGGCCATTTTATACGACTTCCCATGCCACGTGTGTGTATGTGTGTGTGTGTGTGAATGTGTGTGTGTGAATGTGTGTGTGGTGTGTGGTGTGGGTGGTGGTTGGGGAAAGTGTTGTGTGTGCGTGTGTGTTGTGTGTGTGTTGTTGGATATGTGGTGGTGTGGTTTGATTGAGAGTGGTGTGTTTGTGTGTGTGTGGTGAGTGAGTAAGTGTGTGTGTGTAGTTTGGGATGTGTGTGTGTGAGTGTGTTGTGTGTGTGTGTGTAGTGTGAGTGTGTAGTGTGATGTGTGTTGATGAGGTGTGTAGTTTGGATGTGTGAGAGAAGAGAGAGAGTGAGAGTTGTATGATAGAAAGTGAGTTGAGTGTATGTGTGTGAGTTTGCGTGTGTGAGAGAGTGGAATGGAGTGAGTCTTTAAGTGTGTGTGCGAGTTGTGTGAAGAGAGAGTGAGAGTGGTGTGAGGAGAGATGAGAGTGATGTAGTTAGTGAGTGTGCGTGTGTGAGAGGAGTTGTAGTGTGTGTGGGGTGTGCGAGTGTGTGTTAGAGAGAGAAAGTGAGAGGGAGAGGATCTCTCTAAGCGAATCGATAATATAAGCTATCACTCCCGTATAGAGATATTTAGAGTGTGATAAGATATGAGATAGTATAATATATTTATATATATATAGATAGAGAGAGTAGATAGAGAGACAGAATAGTGCTATCTAGCTATAGTGGAGATCGCGCGATCGATGAGATTATCTAATCCAGATAGATAGAGACAGAGAGTGTGTGTCGCGCGAGCTGCGCGATAGCGATCGTGGCTTAGCGTGCGATATTGGAGCGAGCGTCATAGAGATATGAGTGAGAGTTGAGATTGAGTGAGTGTGGGGTAGATGTGTTGGTAGTGTGTGTTGTGTAAGTGAGAGTGTAGTGTGCGCGCGCGCGCGCGCGAGTGTGAGCTATTTTCTTCACCCATTCGGATCGTGGTTTAGCGGTTAACGCACCCGTCTAAGAAATGCCTCCAACAAAGGTTCCGCAGGTTTTCGGACCCCCGTTTGAAACTAGACTTGTCCTTCACGGGGGGCCAGGGGGTACCACGAAAACCATGGTCTGGGTGCTAGTCTTTCAAGAAGACGGAAAAACCGACGTCAAGTAAACTACTTTTACCGCGCTAAAAAAAAAACAACCAAAAAAACCGAAACAAACAAACAACAACAAGTGAAGGGGCGGGACTGGTATCACTGTAACAGTAGGAAAAAAGAGTTAGTAGAACTTGAACAGAACGTCCGTCTGTCTCTTTTTCTTTTTTAGCACCGGTTTTGGTTAAATCAATTCTGTCTGTCTGTCGTCTCTCCCCTTTCATCTCTCCCCCCCTCATCTTTCCCCCCCCCCCCCCCCCCCCCCAAAACTCCCCTTCTCTCCTCTCATTTCTCCCCCTCATCTCTCTCTACCTCTCCCACCCAACCCCCTTCACGCAACCATTTTCTCACCAAAATTCCCACACATTTCAAAAACTTTTCCTCATCACCCCCCCCCCCCCCCCCCCCCCAACTCCCCCCCCGGTGCATCCCCTCCCCGCAAATCACAGTAACGACATACTGAGGGGAGGAAGGAGAGCAAAGGGTCAGGAACATCAAAGACAACGGGCCCGTATACCTTTCCCCACAACCCCACCCCCACCCCCCCACCCCCCCCCCTCCCACGCCCACCCTTTAAACCCGAAGGAGGGAGACAGCTGATTGTAAGGGAGGGTTTTTTTCAGTTCTCAAAGAGGCGGATCCACAACAGGTAGACACACAGGCAGCAGACAGAAACACAGGGAGACCAGGGAACAACACAGTCCAAAACCCGCACACTGCAGGCAGATAAATAACACATAAAAAACAGGGAGGTAGACAGACACAAACACACAGGGGGCACACAGCAACCAAAAGACAGAACAGGCAGTCAGAAACCAAACACACAGGGAGACGAAAACCCCAACAGACAGACAAACAGACAGTCAACACACAGGGAGTCAGACAAACATAGGGAGAGAGGCAACACAGACAGACAAACAGGGAGAAAGACACACATGCAACAACGACACCAAACATGCGACACAACAAACAGGTGATAGACACACAGCAGACAAACACACAGGCAACAGACACACATGCTCAAACAACAGCAGACAGACGACACACAGGCATCTAGCAAAAGACACACAAACAGGCAAAAACACACAGGCAACAGGAAGGGAGACAGACACACAAAACATACATACACTTTGGGAACAACACACAACAGGCAACAGATAGACACACAGGGAGACAGATAACACACAGATAACAACACACAGGCAACGGACAGACAGACAGACATGGGGGAAGCGACCTATCTGGGTTTTTTTTTCTCCCTCCCCTTTTCATCTCTTCACCTCTCACTTCTCACCATCCCCTCTCAATTGCTCCCCCCCCCCCCCCCCCCCCCCCCCCCCCCCCCCCACCCTGAACCTCTCCTCTCCCTCTCTCCTCTCCATCTCATTTCATCTCCATCCCCTCCTCTCTCTCTCTAACTCTCTCATCTCAACAACCCACCCCCTTCAACAGATACGCCGAAAAATCCTATGTATCTCACAAACCCACCAACTCCACCAATTCGGCTCACACAGATCAAAAACCTTATTGCATCTCATCAAAAATCACAATAATCTCACCAATCACATCTATACCCTCTCGTCATACCTCACAATCTCATCAATGCTCTCATCTCTCAATCACAAAATCGTACTCATCAATCAAATCCATTCAACCCCCCCCCCCCGCCACCCCCTCTCTCACCACCCCCCCCTCCCCCCCCCCCCCCCCACCCCCCCCCAACATCAATCAACACCGCCCCCCCCCCCCCACAATATCACCATGCAACCACGCCAATCAAACCCGACACCTCAAAAACACCCCCCCCCCCCACACCCCCATCAAACCTCATTCAATCACCCCCCCCCCCAACCCCCTCACCACCACCCCCCCCCCACCCCCCCTCTCATCACCCCCGTCCCCCCCCCCACCCCCCCCAAACCCCCCCCCCTCATCACCCCCCCCCCCCCCCCCCCCCCCCCCCCGCCCCCACCCCTCGCCCCATCAACCCACCTCATCTACCCCCGCCCCAAATCAACCCCCTATTCAACCCCCCCCCCTCTCATCACCCCCCTCCATCAACCCCCCCCCTCGCAATCATACCCCCCCCCACCCCCCCCCCCCCCCCCAAACCGCCCCACCCCCCCCCCCCCCCCCCCCCCACCCCCCCCCCCTCCCCAATCCCCCCCCGCCCCCCCACCACCCCCCCAACTCCCCAACCCCCCCACAAACTCATCACCCCCCCCCCCCCCCCCCCCCCCCCCCCCCCCCCCATCACCCCCCCCCCCACCCCCCCTATTCACCAACCCCCCCCCCCCCACCCCCCTAAATCACTCTTCACCCCCCCCACATTCACCCTCAACCCCCCCCCCTCATCACCCAATCTTATCAACAACCCCCCCCCCCCCCCCCCCCCCCAACATCATCATCACCTCCGAACCCACCCCCCCCACCCCCCCCCCTCACCACCCCCCCACCCCCCCCACGCACCCCACCAAACCCCCCCCTTTCAACCCCCCCCCCACCCCCCCCCCCCACCCCCCCCCCCCCCCCCCATTCACCCCCCCCCCCCCCCCCCCACCCCCCCCCACCCCCCCCCCCCCCCCCCACAACCCCCCCCCCCCCCCCCCCCCCCCCACCACCCCGCCACCCCCCACCCACCCCCCCGCCCCCCACCAATCATCACTCACCCCCCCCCACACCACATCACCCCCCCCCCCACACCCCCCCCCCCAACCTCATCACCCCCCCCCCCCGCCCCCCACCCCCCCCCCCCCCCCCCCCCCCCCCCCCCCCATCACCCCCCCCCCCCACCCCCCCCCCCACCCCCCCCTCCCCCCCCCCCCCCCCCCCTATCAACCCCCCCCTCACCCCCCCCCCCCCCCACCCCCCCCCACCACCCCAACATCACCCAACCCCCCCCCCCCAACCCCCCCCCCCCTCATCACCCCCCCCCCCCCCCTCATTCACCCCCCCCCCCCCCAATCCCCCCCCCGCCCCCACCCCCCACCCCCACCCCCCTACCCACCACCCCCCCCACCCCCCCCCCCCCCCCTCCCCCACCCCCCCCCCCAAATCATCAACCACCCACCCCCCCACCCCCACCCCCCCCACCCCCACTCATATCCGCTCTCATCACCCAATCACCCCCCCCCCCTCTCAAACCTCACCCCCATCAACATCATCAAACAACCCCCCCTCCCCCCCCCCCCCCCCCCCCCCCCCCCCCTCCCCCCCTCCCCCCCTCATCATCACCACCCCCCACCCACAACAACTAAATCACCCCCCCCCCCCCCCCCCCCCTCCCCCCCCCCCCCCCGCCAAACACCCCACCACCCAAACCCCCCCCCCACACACCCCCCCCCTCCCCCCCCCCCCCCCCCCCCACCCCCCCCCTCACCCCAACCTCCCCCCTCCCCCCCCCCTCCCCACCCCCCCCCCCCCCCCCCCCTCATCACCCCCCGCCCCTCACCCCCCCCCCCCCCCCCCGCCCCACCCCCCCCCCCCCCCCCCACCCCCCCCCCCCCCCCCCCCCCCCCCCCACCCACCCCCCCCCCCCCCCACCACACTCTCTCCCCGGTGCATCCTCCTCCCCGCAAATCCCACAACAGTAACGACGACAATATCTGAGAGGTCAGGGAAGGATGACACAGGTCAAGAGGCAGGCACCATCAAAGACAACAGTAGGAGGCCCGTATACCTACCCCCCCCACAGAACCCCTACCCAAAGAAAACCACCCCACAACCCACACCCCCTCACCACCTCCCACTACACAACCCCTACCCCCCTAACACTAACCCCTACCCCAACCACTACCCCCTGACCCCCCCTCACTCCACCACCACCTACCCCCCCTCCACCCCACCCCAACCAACCAACCTTGACCCCCCCCACCCACCCACACCCCCAACCCGCCCCCTCCAACCCACCCCCCCCCCCTCCCCCTTCCAAGCCACCGCCCACCCAAACCCTACCCGAAGGAGGTAGACAGTCTATTGAAAGGGGCATGGTTTGTTTTCCAGTTCTTTCAAAGAGGGCGGATCCACAAAACAGAAGACACACAGGCATGCAGACAGATAGACACAGGTAAGACACAGGTAGACAGACACAGTCACAACACACGCACACATGCAAGAGGCAGATAAATAGACACATAAACACAACAGGCAGGAAGACAGACCATACACACAGGCATACCCCAAACCTACATGCAGACCAACAGACAAGCACAGGGACAGGCAGTCAGACACACAAACACAAACGAGGCAGACAGAACACACAAGATACAACAGACAAACAGACAGTAAGACACACCGGCAGACAGACAACACCTAGGCAAGAGGCACACACAGACAACAACGTAGATAGACAACACCTTGCAGACAGACAGACACACACAAATGCAGACATACAGACAAACAGGTTTGGAGAGACACAAGACCACATATATGCAGACAAACAACACAGGCTAGAGACAGACACAACACATGCATACAACAGAACAGGCAGTACAGACAGACACACAAGGCAGTCTAGCAGACAGACACACAAACAGGCAGATATACACCAACAATGGAACAGGAAGGTAGACAGAACACACAGGAGACATACAAACACATAGGCAGCCATACAACACAAGCAGGCAACAGATAGACACACAGGCAGACTAGATAGAACCACACAGATAGACATACACCCAGGCAACGGACAGACAGACAGACATGGGCATGCAGACCTTATCTGGGGTATTTTTATCTTATCTCCCTCGGTAGCAACTCTCATTCCTTCGTCTAAAGAATTACGGAAAGACCGCAGAGAGAGAGAGAAGAGAGAGAGAATAGAGAGAAGAGAGAGAGAGAGAGAGAAGAGTGAGAGAGAGAGAGAGAGAGAGAGAGAGAGAGACAGACAAGACAGACAAGAGACAGACATAGAAAATGTTTGTGCGAGTGCGTGGATGAGTGAGAGATAGGAGAGAGAGAGAGAGAGAAGAAATAGTGTGTGTGTGTGTGTGTGTGTTGTGGGCGTGCGTGAGTGTGTGAGTGTGTGTGTTGTGTGTGTGTGGTGAGTTGTGGGTGTGTGTGTGTGAGTGTGTGTATGAGGGAGTGAGTGTGTGTGTAGAGAAGTGAGAGTGTGTGTGGTTGAAGTGTGCGTATGTGCGTAAATGCATGTGCGGCGCGCAATTCTTTGCAGACAACGATATGCACGATACGTGCGTAGACTCAGCATTTTTGATGCGCACATCCTGGGTGGGGGGGGGGGGGGGTGGTGCATGCCTATGAATGCACGCACACCTTCGTAGCAGTGAGGTCGCGTAAAACATCGCTAACCAAAAGAGGCATATGCACGCACACCTTCTAGCAGTGAGTCGTATAACATATCGTTACAGAGGTTATATCATGGAATACCCTGGCCCATCTCGTCACACTAAACTCTTTCTCTTATCCATTTTCTCCATCCACACCCCCCTTCCTCCACATCTCCTCGCAGCTTTAAACTTCTCAAGCTTTCTGCAGTATCCAGAACACACACACGCGCGCGCCTGCTTTTCGCACAGTCATATCCCACTAACAAGACTCTCGCTCTCTCCTCTCTCTCTCTAACTCCTCTCAAACCGACTCAAGTTCCCTCTCACGTCTCTCTCATCTTCTACCTCCGTCTCCCCGCGATCATCCCCCTCCCTCTCTCAGTCTCATCCCGTCCATCCCCACCTCAAAAATCTCCTCTCTCCTCCTCCCTATCACTCCCTCCACGTCCCATCTCCTCTCCCGCCCTCACTCTCCAATCCTCTCGCTCTCCATCTCCCCAAACCATCCTCCTCGATCCCTCTCTCAATCAAGATCTCCGAACTCTCAAACTCAACAGTCCTCCTCCCAACCTCGCATCAATCTCTCCTCTCTCTCCTCTCTCCCCCTCGTCGTCCAGCCGCCACTCCTCTCTCTCTCTCCTACTCATCCTCTCTCATCCTCCTCTCAGTATTGTTATCCACACACTTTCCTCATCCTTTCTCTCTTTCTCCCTCTCTCATATTGTCATCATCATCTTCTCTCTCTCCTCCCCTCTCTCTCCAATCTCAATTCCTCCTCCCCTCTCTCTCTCGATCTCTTAATATTGTTATCCCGCTAAGTCATGATTTTTTGTAGCTGACTTTTTGTTATACATAACCATTTTGGTCGTTAATTGCTATTGGGTGGTTGCTTGTTGCCCCCCACACCCAAAAGTACAAGAGCCGGTTTTCGGCAAACCCCCACCTTCCTGTATGGGCCCCCCCCAATGCCTTTTTGTGAATAATCATTGAGTTCGGAGTTTTCCTCTCTCCTCAATCTCCAAATCCTTCCACAATTCCCTCCCATCTCCCACTCCTCACCTCCCCTTCGCTCCAATATCCTCTTCGTCCCCCCTCCCTCTATCAAAGCTTCATCTCTCTCTCTCACACCGCTCTCCTTGATCTCAGACTCCCTCAACTCTCACCTCTCTCGACCGGCTCTCATCTCTCTCTCTCTCTCTCTGTTACGGGGGGACGGGGGTAGTCCTAAGAAAGTGGTTAGAAAACATTGCCTCGCAATCTATTACCCCGGGTTTGATTCCCCGTTCAAAGGGGATAATTTTCCCCCTGGAGTTAAACTACACATTATGCAGACTCCACTTTTTCTCACCCAAAAATCCTTCCGGATGAGACTATAATAAAACCGAGGCCCTCCGTTGTGCGAACGCACCGCAGAACATTGCGCACACGTTCAAACACACCCTGTTCCGGGAGGCCTGTTCTTTCCGCTTCGGGAAGAGCAGTGCCATTGTGTGCCTGGTGGGAACAGATGACAGAATTTACAAAACCGCATACATAAGACAGAGTGTGGCCGCCTTTCTAGCGGAATAAAAATTTAAAAAACAACAACCAACGGATAAAATCCGACCCCTTCGTTAAGTCGATATAGGTTTTGTTTGTGACAGATCTGTTGGCGGAATGCCTCTGACCAGATTTTGGGGGCTGATCAGAGACAGCGGAAAAGTGTTTGTGGTTATGTAAAAAAGGTGTAACAGGGACTATATTTCTCAGGTTCAGGGGGGAGTATGAGGGGACAGGCAGAGGAGTGAGTGGGGCTAGGTATGGGAGGGAGGAGGGAAGAGGAAGTTTAGGGAGGGGAGTATGATAGGGTGTAGGTCCTGTAGAGAGAGCAAGTGTCACCCCTTTCCAATTTCTTGCTATACACCTCCTCTTGTCTATTTTTCTGCCTTCTAGGTTCTGGTTATTCTTGTCCTTTTTTTCCCCCTATAAAGACTTAAAAGATAATAATCCCTCCCATGCCGAAGCCTCGCCCCCCCCCCCGCCTCCCCTCCCCTTCTTCATCTTCTACACACCTCATTCTTCCTCTCTCCTGTTGTTCTTCCTCTTTCCTCATCTTCTTACTCATCCTCCTTTTTCTCCCCGTCCCACTCCTCTTTCTTTAATCCTCACGCACTTTCTTCGTATCTTTCACCTCTTTCTTCCTTCCTCTCCTGCCTCACATCATATTTCTCTCTTCATCCTCCTTCTTCTTTCTCTCCTCCTCTTTCCCTCCCTGCCATCCTCCTTTCTTTCTCTCCTTATGTCATCCTCTCCACCTCTTTGTTCATTCACCCTCCTCCCTCTACCACCTCATTCACTTTCTTCCTCCCTTCCTTCTTCCTCTCCTCCTGTCCTCTCCTCTTCCTCTATTCTTCTTCCTCCTTCCACTTCCATCGCATCCTCTCCTCATTCCTCCTTTCTTCCTCTTCCTCCTCCACACTTCTACCATCCTCTTCCACTCCACCTCACCTCCCTCCCTCCCCTCCCTCCCCCTTCCTTCCCCCCCCGCCCCCCACCCCCACAACACACACTACCGATCCTACCCCCCGCAAAAAAACCCAGCAGCATAAGTACCCATCCACTTGAAGTTTATCGCGTTACCAAGCACCCATTTGCAAAGGGGTGGGTTGACGTCAGCAATACCTTTCTGGCCACCTTGTAAACACGGGGTGGAAAAAAAGGGAAATAATATAGAAGAGGCGAAGAGTGGGTAGGAGGGTGGGTAGGTGGTGGGTGGGTAGGTGGGTGGGGGGAGGGTATGTGGGTGGGTGGGGGGAAGGGGGTATGGGGAGGAAGGAATTGCCAATGAAATCCTGTTAGATAACGGTTCGGTTCGGTTCGGGATGGCTCCCTGAGGGAAAGTCTTACCTGGGCAGATAGTATAATATAGGGTGGGAGAGGAGGTGGTGGGTGTCAAAGAAATTAAAGTAGTGTGTGGGGGTGGGGTAGGGGTTGTTGGGGGGGGGGGGGGGGGGAGGTAGGGGGTTGGGGGGGGGGGGTGGGGGGAGAAGGGAGAGATCGTGGCAGGTTGTAATATTATAGTTGGGTTGTTTTTTTTTTATAATATGTTGGTGATGTTGAGCTGTTTTGATGTTTTTCTGTACCTGTCCCGTTCGTCTATTTTAGCACCAAAAAAAAAGTAAAAAAAAGAAGTACAGTTGCTTCTGCTGGTGCTTATTCCTGCTGCTACTTCTACTACTACTTCAGCTACCACCACCACCACCACTACCACACCACCACTACCACCACCACCACCACCACCACCAACCCACTACTACTACTAATACTACTACTACTACTACTACTATACTACTTACTACTACTACTTACTACTGTTTGCTGGCTGGCCTGCCACTACTACTACTATAACTAACTACTGCTATTACTACACTATCACCACTGCTGCTGCTGCTGCTGCTGCTGTTTTCTTAGCTGCAAACTACTACTACAACTTCTTCTACAACTACCACACTACTGTTGCCGAGCTAAACCAAAAGCAACGTGGAGGAGGACTGTAGAAAGTGAGATGAAGTCCCATGCAGCACTCGTTGATTCAGTGACTAGGTTGGGCCCAAGGATAGGCAGGAGTGGAAGCGCTTTGTTGCTGCCCAACACACCACTGTGTGTAATGGTTAATGATGAAGATGACTGTTGCTGCTACTACTGCCACTACTACTATTTAATACTACTTCTAATTTCTACTACAAATATTTGCCTGCTGCAGCTTGCTACTACTACTCTACTATTACTACATAGTTACGGCATATAACCATTACTACTACAAAATCTGTTGCTGCTGATGCAATTTTCTACTATTACTATTACAAGACTATTACTACTACTACTACTACAACTACTACTAACACTACTGCAACGACTAACAGTTACTGCTAGCCGCTATACTATACTACTACAACAACTAAAGAACAACAACTACTGCTGCAGCGCTGCTGCTAGCTGCTGCTGCTTGCCTGCATCTGCTGACTGCTGCTGCTGCTACTACTACTTACTACTACTACTATTACTGCTGCTGCTGCTGCAGCTACTGCTATTAACTACAACTGCTGCTGCTAACTACTACAACTATTACTGCTGCTGCTGCTGCTACTAACTATCTTACTACTACTACTACTATTACTGCGACTCTCTTTTTAATCACTATATCATAATCAACACATCCTATCATTACATTGAAATAATCATTCGATTTAACACCCTCACACCACCCCCCAAACACACACTTTCTGGGGGAGGAGATAGCTGCCTGCATAAAAGTTTTAACAACAAATCACACTGTCCACACAAGGATTACAAATGTATGCTACTAATTTGATCAATTCACGAGTCAGCCTCCAGTTTTACGGGATACACACATCACACACAGGGGGACGGAATAGTCTAGTTGGTCAGAACATTGCGCTCGACGCCGGCAATCTGAACGACCCAGTTCGATTCCCGTTCGAGGGGATATTTTTCGCCCTGGGTTAACGATAATCAGTGCAGACTCCACTCACCCAAAAAGTCCTTCGATGAGACTATAACCCAGCCCCGTGTGACAACGCACGCAGAACATATTCGCAATCCGTAAATCCTGTTCCAGCTTTTTTTCGTAGAGTAGGCATTGTGTGCCGTGGAACAAAAAAGATGACAGAATTGACAAAACTGCATACTCACGGGGACTGGATGTAAAAAACACACAAGTGCTATTCCATTATCCTCAGATATAAAAGAATAAAATAACAAAAATCACACACATGTCTGTATGTATGTAGTATGTATGTATGTATTTATGTGTTGTGTATAGTATGCATTATGTTGTATGTATGTATGTATGTATGTATATTGTATGTATGTAATGCACGCAAGCATGCATGCAGCATACCAAATATGTATGTATGATGATGTATGTATGTATGTATGTATGTATGTATGCATGCATGATGCATGACAGCATGTAGTATGTTTGTTATGTATGTATGTATGTATGTATGCATGTATGCGTGTATTATGTGTGTATGTGTGTATGTATTCTGTAAGTATGTATGTAGTGTATGTATGTAAGTAATATGCAAGTATGTAGTATGTATGTAAGCATGTATGCATTATGTATGTATGTATGCCTGTATGCATGTATGCATGTATGATATGTAAGTAAGCATGCATGTAAGCAAGTCATGCATGTATGTATGTATGCAGCATGCATGCATGCATGCATGCAATGATGTATGTATGTAATGCAATGCAAGCATGTATGGTGTAAGTATGTATGTATGTATGATGGTATGTATGTATGTATGAATGTAATGTATGTATGTATGTAAGTATAATTTACTGATGACAGCGCAAAATGTGTGCGGCGTCTGCTGCTTGAGGAAGAAATGCACAATGTGTCCGTGTTGTGACTGTGTGGATGTGAGCGTGCGCGCGTGTATGTGAAGAATATGCACACAAGCTTCTTGATTGTGTTAACAAAAATGGAGGGTAGCTTACAACACACACACACACCAACCTACACTCACAACCCTCACTCCACATCACACACAAACACGCCTCTCTCTCTCTCTCCTCTCATATATTCCTCTCTCTCTCTCCCTCAACACACACACACCACACACAAACCCACACACACACAACACACGCCTTCCTCTCTCACTCACACACACGCCTTCCTCTCTCTCTCACACAACACACCTTCCTCTCTCATCTCACTCACTCACTCACAACACACCCTCCACAACACACTCCCCCCCCCCCCTCCCCCCATATACACATACACCCCCCACTACCCCCCCTCCCTCACACACACACACCCGCCACACACACACACTCCCTCTCTTTCATTCTTGCCATGCCACCTAAATGTTCATTCATTAAGTGGATTTTTACGCCAAGAACACAGCCAGGACAACTGAAGTCTAAATTACACAACAGGCTTTTTTCCTTTTTGGCAAGACTGAAAACCCACTTCATGCCCATCACTACAGGTGAATGATGCAACCATGTCTTGTCTAATTCCGGGCAGCTGCAATAGTCTATATTCTGTTTGGTTTATTTGTTGTTGTTTTTGTTTTGTTTGTTTTTGTTGTTGTTTTTACAGGGATGATGAGTCGAGTATTAATTGTATATTGTATACTTCAGACATTGATATTAGCGGAGTGTGTGTGTGTGGTGTGAGTTTTGTGTGTGTGTGTGTGTGTGTGTGTTGTGAGTTTGTGTGTGTGTGTGTGTGTGTTGTGTGTGCGCGTGCGTGGGAGCGAGTGTTGAGTGTGGGAGAGAGAGAGAGAAAGAGAGAGAGAGTGTTGTGTGTATGTGTGAGAGTGTGTGTGGATGTAAGTGTGTGAGTGAGTGAGTGGGTGAGTGAGAGAGAGTGTGTGTATTGTGAAAGTGATTGTTTGAGTGCGAGAAAGAGAGAGAGAGAGAGAGAGGAAGAGAGAGAGAGAGAGAAGAGAGAAGACAGAGAGAAATGAGAGAGAGAGAGAGAGAGAGAGAGAGAGAGAGGAGAGGAGAAGAGGAGAGGGAAAGAAGAAGAAGAAGAGAGAGAGAGAGAAACAGCGAGAGAGAGAGAGAGAGATAGAGAGAAGAAGAGAGAGAGAGCGAGAGAGAAGAGAGAGAGAGAGAGAGAGAGAGAGAGAGAGAGAGAGAGAGACAACAACAGACAGAGAGGAGAGAAAAAGTAAAAGAGAGATAGAAGCGGAGAGGAAGAGAAATGGAGAGAGAAAGAGAGAAGAGAGAAAAAGAGAGAGAAGAAAGAGAAAGAGAGGAGAGAGGATCTAAAACAAGGAATTATGTCAGACGATACAAGTGGTACGTTGGATTAAATTTTATCGTGTAGGGCAGGTCAGAGGGCCGCTAACTGGTGACCTGAAGGAGGACCGTTGATCGATGATGGTGGGGGTGGTGGTGGGGTATGTGTGACAAGACACCACCTGCATTCCCCTCAAGGAATCAAGAAATTCGGTTAAGGTGTTCTCGTTCGTCTGTTGTTTGGTGGTGGTGGGGTTTTTTTGTTTTGTTTGTTTTGTTTAAATATTTTGTGTTCTTTGTTGGTCGTTGGGTGTTTTATTTTCTGGGGGTTTTCTCTTTGTCTTCTTCAAATTGTTCTTTTTTTTCTTTTCCTTCGTAGTTTTCTCTGTTGCGTCTGCTTTTTCCTCCTATTCTTTGCTTTTTCTTCTTCTTCCTCTTCTTCTTCTACCCCTTCTCTTCCTCCTTCTTCTTCGATTTTTTCTCTTCTTCATGATATTCTTTTTCTTCTTCTTCTTCTTCCTCCTCTTTCTCCTTCGTCTTCTCTGTGGTCTTCGCAGGCATTTCTTCTTCTTCTCCTTCTCTTCCTCCTCCTCTTCTTCTTCCTTTCTTCTTCTCCTCCTCTTCTTCCTTCTTCGACTTCTCCTCTTCCTCCTCCTCCTTCTTCTTTTTCTTCGTCTTCTCCGTGGCTTCGTAGGCGTCCGTCATCTTCTTTCTTTGTCGTTCTCCTCCTCTTTTTAATTTTTGTTGTTGTTGTGGGGTGGGGGTGGGAGGGTACCCAATACAACAGTTTATTGAAGACTGGAACTCAAAAGGAGCGTTTTTATTTCATCTCCAATAGAAAAATAAAGAATGGCAGCTCATACTGTTAACGACAAAGTTAAACAAAATGATAAACACTTTAGAAGTATTGTGGAAGATATCATTTAAAGCAAAGAACAGCGTTAACCAACATTCGTACACAACATCATAATACTTACACATACACAACATTATTACTTACACACACACAACACTACATTATTATTTACACACAACATTATTACTTACACATACACAGCATAATTTACACACAACATTATTACTTACACACATTATTTACACACAAACATTATTACTTACAACACACACACACAACATTATTACTTACACACACACACACACCATTATACTACACACACACAACATTATTACTTACACACATTATTTACACACAAAAACATTATTATTACCAACACACACAACACCATTATTACTTACACAACACAACATCATACTTACCCCCAACACACCACAACACAACATTACTACACACAACTAAACAACCCACTAACCACCACCACCCCCCACCAACCCCAATCCCCCCCACACCCACCCAAAACCACCCCTCCCCCCACAACCAACACCCCACAAACCCAACCCCCCAACCCCCCCCCACAATTATACTTTCACACACACCACACTTACATCCCCCCCCCCCCCCCCCCCCCACCACCACACCCCACAACCCCAACCACCACCACCACAAACCACCCCCCCCCCCCCCCCCCCCCCCACAACCCCCCCCCCCCCCCCCCCCCCCCCCACACCCACAACACCCCCCCCCCCCTCCCACACCACACCAACCCCCCCCCCCCCCCCAAACTACCCAACCACACTTACCCCCCCCCCCCCCACCCCACCCCCACCCCCCCACCCACACCCACCCCCCCCCACCCCCCCCCCCCCCCCCCCCACCCACCCCCCCCCCCCCCCCCCACCCACCCATTCATCACCCCACCCCAACCCCAAAACCCAGCCCCCAGCCCCACCAGGTCACCCAGGTCGACCACCACCCCCCCCCCACCCCCACCCCCCCCCTCCCTGCCCCACCAACCCCCAACCAATCCCACCCGCCAGTTCCCAACACGCTAAAACCCACCCCTACCGCGCCCTGCCGCCCACACCCCAATCACTCACTTCCTCCCACCCCACCCGACCCGTCCCTAAAAAATCAAAAACCAAAAAATACCAAACCCCCGCCCACCCCTGAACGGCGCACACGAAACACGCGAAACCTATTCGAATAAATATGTCTAGGCTGATTAAAATGTCGTCAAGCCCCCTTCCCCACGAGGAGCCCACCCCCGACCACCAACAAGCCCGCCACCGGGTTGTGAATCTCGATCGAACCCCCACCAATCCCACAGAGCCGAACAAAGCCACCCCGCCACCACTCGAGCAGCCCGGCCCCTGACCCCCCTACGATCTCAATCTACCCCTGCCCCCAGCAGCCCCCAAATCCAAACCCCCCCCCACCCCGCATCCCCCCCCACCCCCCGCCCCAGCCCCCGAACCCATACCCACCCAACCCCCCCACCCGCCACCCCACCCCCCCCCCCCAACCTCCCCCCCCCCACCCCCCCCCCCCCCACCCCCCCCCAACCCCCCCACCCCCCCCCCCCCCCCCCCCCCCCCCCCCCCCCCCCCCCCCCCCCCCCCCCCCCCCCCCCCCCCCCCCCCCCCCCCCCCCCCCCCCCCCCCCCCCCACCCCCCCCCCCCCCCCCCCCCCCCCCCCCCCCCCCCCCCCCCCCCCCCCCCCCCCCCCCGCCAACAAACCCCCCCCCCCCCCGAAAAAACCACACCAGTTTTCATAATCAAACGATACCAACGAAACCCAACTGAACAGCCACCCCACACCCAAAGAGTTACACAAGTGACGACCCAGCCCCTCCTAACACTCACACCCTCCCCCTCCTTGTCTACAAAACCCCAAAATATCAATTTTTACAACACCGGGGCAGAAATTAAACACGCTATAATATATGTAAATCACGCTATATGGTTGATCATTATCTTGCTGTACTTCTAGTGTTGTACCATGACACCAAGGGGACCGTGTGGCCTAATAATAATAATAGTAATAATAATAATAATAATAAATGGAATTTATATAGCGCGGCGATGGGGATTTCGGCGGTTGAAGGCAAGGACAGATATGAGATGAAACAGGAGGGA